>OX453059.1:13425834-14025834 GCA_949699795.1 Spicauda simplicius | reverse complement strand
TATTTGAATATCAAAAAAAGTAAATTTTACTTTACTTCTGTAAAGTAAATTTTACTTCTGTATTATTTACATTGATATGTAGTTCTCTAAATGTGTGATCATAATTTTTGGGATAAATTAGTAAACCTCCTTTTCTTATGTAATAATATTAAATGAAATTATGTATTGTACAGTTATGTTAAATGTAAACGATAAGGGGAAGGTCAACGGCCTTCTTAATTTGTTTGCTGTCAATTTAAAGAAGACTTTCACGTGTGTTTAGCAAAAAATGTGTCGAAAATATACGAAATGATAAACGTATTTCAGTAATAAATAAGTTAGTAACTACATCGTTGTCTTGCCGTTCCTTCGCATTATAATAGCGTTCTCTGGATGTTTTGCTCGAAAATAGCTATAAGAGAAGCAGACTAGTAAAAGTCATGTATTATGTGGTAACCGTATTAAGGTCTTTCTTCGTAGCCATTATAAATAGAAACTATTTTTCCCTTAACGAGATCCGTTCAGGTAATGTCCCTCGACCTCCCTTCAGACAAATTATATCTTGACAGATTATATTACGTCCGGAAAAGGTACTATCGTGTTTCATACGATTTTTCGGAGGTTTTAAAACTTCTGAGTATAGCGATAGAAATGTTTCTTCTGTGGCATATATTTTCTATTTTACTTAAATATATATGTATCTATTGTCTGTCTTATACGGCAGGCAACTAAATTATTTGACCTGATTGTTTCTATTTGGTACTGTAGGGAGATGGCAGCCTATTGGAGCTATTAGTTTTATTGTTTTTTTTACCCGACTGAAATAGGTTGCAAGAGACCTGATATTATTATTATATTATACTACTGATTACTGATTACTGCTGCCAATATTTCAGTCAGATATGTTGTTACTCTCGTGGACCGAGTACTAAGATGATATGAAATGAGTTTTACAGGTGGTAGAACCACCGCCACACCTATTTCTAACGTGAAACATTTCTTGCGTTTCGATGAAAGGGTGTGGTTGCCGGCACGATTTTACATGACCACTTACCATCAGGTGGACTGCATGCTTGTTTGCTGCTTTGATCACATTTGTTTATTTTTTACCTCACATTTTTATCATCTAAAATTAGACATTGAACTTCTATGATTTATTTTATTTTATTATATAGAAATGAGGGTAGCTGTGGAGGCATGCCACTTACATTAAGGTCAATTTATTGTCTTTATTGATTGAATGCTATAAAAAGTAGCATATTGCATAAACGCCTCCGAGTATTAAAAATGTTCGGTTCATTTTATAATTTTGTACGTCGGAATAATAATTTTTCTAGGAATCATGTAAATTTTTCAATATTTTTGAAATTGTACAGTTTTACTCTCATTTTTCACAAGTTTGAGATAGCAAACGAGCGTGTGGTGAACATGATGGTAAGTTGCCATTGCTGCCAATGGACATCTTCATATAGAACAAGGATTTTATTTTAATTTGATTACAGATGCATTCTTGCCCACCGCTCCGCCTAGTCTTTACGACGGTATGCGACCACACATACTGCCGTCCTTCCCGGGATTGCCTGACCAAACGGTTCGAGCTCCCACTCTAGCCGTCTGCAAACCCGGAAGCCCCTTTTAGTCGCCTCTTACGACAGGCAGGGGATGCCGTAGCCCTATTCTGTTCCCGGAGCTACAGGGACGGTCAAAGTGAACCTGCAAGTACACCCTTCTACCGAAACGCAAATACTGCGCAACGTTATAAATTAGTGTGGCGGTGGTAGGTACCTATCTGGTCAAAACGTAGGTACCCGTTCTACTTGCAAAACTAACCTGATATTTCTTTGAACAGACAAAAAGACAAAAGTTTTTTCCCCATAATCGTATTAAATAACAGTTATCAATATATCTCACTCATTGAATTCCGTATACCTACTGCCTTCTCCTATTGAATTGTAATTAATCCTATTTTGGGCCGGAAGGTAACCAAAATTATTGACGAAACTTGGACAAATTGGGACGGTCTGACATGGTGTCGCTAATAAATTATTTACTCATATGACAAATTACTAAGCGCCTTTCAGTCAGGGACAAGTGACACTAATATAGCATTGGGTACTTCGAAACAATGGAATATGTAACGTAATAGGGTGGAAACGTAATTATACAAAGGAGACCATAGTTTTGCAAGTAATTATTACTTACTAGGACTGTAGTCTTGTTATATTAAAAGCGCACAATAAGATTTCATTTTACTCAGTACTAGTGGTTCAATAAATACTACTATTTTATTGTACCACTGGCTATTATTACTGATCTTAGGAGAATAGAATAGAATAGAATTTTAGGAGAACAGTTCCTAAGTGTCAGGCATAAGATTTTGTTTGAAATAAAGTTTAATGTTATGTTACAGGCTATAATTTGCTTACGCCGCGCCGTTGCGAATTATGTGTATATCGATTATTTTTGTATACCTATTTATTATCAGGATTAGATGTACTTATGATCCATTAGGTGTGGAATGTTAATGGGCACGTCACTCAATTTATATCTAGGCACAGTTAGGTATTCAAAGAAAAGTTATAAGTAAAATGAACTGAATTCAATTGTTTATTGAATTCAATTCATTTTTGATTCCTGACTTTGATTCTTAAGAAACATACGGCCATTTATTCGACCAGATAGAAAGGTCATTGTTCCCCATGTACATCTGAAGTCGACCAAAGATGGGTTACACCCCATGTGGACTATTACACGTCATGTCTCATATGCCTTTCAAACCAGATTACAACAGTGGTTTAAGCTATTCTATATATTTATTTTTGCTATTTAGAAAAAGGTGAGGCGGTGGTGCAACCGGAGTCAAACGACAAAGCAAACTCCTTTCAAATGTAAATCACTACATAGTATAAAACGAAGTCCCTTCTTGCTTTCTGTGTCTATGTATGCAATCTATCCCTATCTCTCTAGATCTTTAAAACTAAGCTACGGATTTTAGAGCAGAGATTTTTGACTTTTAGGGGGAACGAAGTTCGCTGTTTTAACTAGTTAAATATATTTTCGTTTTAATAAACCTCAACATTGTAGAAATATGTAATAATTTATAAAAATATATAATGCTGACAAGTAAAGAAAGTAGGGCTAGGTACGGATTAGTAATGTGACTCGAATAGAATTATGTTACTCGAGATACTCGAGTCATTTTCCTACATCACTCGACTTATATTCGAGTTTTCTAGTAATTTGAGAGAAATCCTACCCAAGTTACAAGTTTGCATTCGCACTCGAGTGCGTTTTTTTAGTAACATTTCTTAACTTTTGCGTCTTTCGAAAATTACGTCTATTGAACACTTTTATAGATTAATGTTCGATCAATCTATTTTCTTACTAAAGTAGTACAGGAAAGGAAGTATGATATACAAGTTTAAACCTATTGATCGTGGTAAGTAAAAACGGCACAGCATAGATAAATAATACAATAGTCAAGGGACATCTACTAACAACAAAAAAACACACGTAAAAACAATATCAACTGGGTGCACTGAGTTGACTCGTTAACTCTAATTCATAGACATCCGAGTGACACATTTTTTCAATCGAATACGAGTTTGAAAAACTCACTCGAGTGAAACAGGACTCAGGTCGTATCACTAAATTACATACTATGTTTTATACATGACTTTAATAAATTAGATCCCTACGACATAGTCGTTTGTTTGTGCCAGGTGTAGTCTTCCGTCACGTGAATAAAAAGTTTACAAATATGGGCCTGTACACTGTTCCTATGGATATAAATATATACCTACTGATAAAATTATTAAAAGTATCAGCTATATTTTTTTTTATTTGTCCGAAGTAGGAAACGAGCATGCATTCCACCTGATGGTAAGTGGTCACTGCCGCCCATGGACATCTGTAATCAACATTGTTCCATCTGAAGTCAATCAGATGCGTTGCTACTCCCGAGGACTATGATGGTCGCCTCATGTGAAAGTGTGCCGGCAACCATACCCTTCTGTCGAAACGCAAGAAATGCTTCACGCTAGAAATAGGTGTGGCGGTGGTACTTCCCCGGTCGAACTACACTGGTCCTTGTTAACATCGTCTATATTGGTTTCGTCTACATTAGTTTGTACAAAAATTAACAGAATCTGTGCTTCTTTCGGGATATTGAAAATAAATTTTGTCTATCTCCGTACCCTAAAATATCATGATGCAGAAATCATATGCTGTAAAAGATGAGAACTGTATTTCTAAATACAAAGTATCCAGATCCGAAGAGCAGCTCTGGCGTTATTGAGTAATACATCGAAACTTTGACATTAATATTAGTAGTAACATCGAATCAAGATAAAAGAAATAAAGCTGTAGTTACTGTTGTATATGCCTACGAGTCGCAAGCATAATGAGTTCTATGAACAAAATTTTGAGGTTGCTGCAATGGGCTCGTTCAGTTGATTGCGCGACCCGATTTCATTGTAGGTACTATACCTGTAGCATCTGAAGTTGAATTGCCAGGACAATCAAATTTTACTAAAAGGTACATTATCTTCTATGACGGGCGAGATTCACTATTGCGTTATGTGGGTGAGACGGCACAATTGTAATTGTTATTTGACTGAATATTTGTTATTTTGTGTAACCATTATAAAGGAAAGTTACATTATGCTATGATTTCACATAATATCATCACTAGTGTTTCTAAATATTTAAATAAAAAATATAGGCCCACGCTAAGAAGGTAATCACTTAAACTTAAAATGAAAATGTCAACATAATTGTTTATATACGTAAATTATGTTTAATTCGTGAATGTTTAAAAAATCCTTATGTTTTATTGAAAACTGTATTGAATGTCATTCATTTAAACACTTCTATCAAAACATCATATATATATATTTCTTTGTGCTTTTCTTGTCGGTTGGTGTGTGCGTTTTTTTAACTATAATTTACTCAGTACAAAATAAAGTGGCAATTAATGTCGTAGTTACAAAGGAAGATCGCGTTTGTAGTTTCAAGATCAGAATAAGGATCGGCAAAGCGACTCCTTAAGAACGATGCTATGACTGGTCGCACGCCGTTGTTAAGACCAGGCGCTGCGGCGCGCAGCGGGCCAAGCCACTCAGAAGACTTTTGTTGCGTTCTTTTGAGATCCCAGAATCCGATTCGCAGCTCCGCGACAGCCACCGGGGGGTTTTAGTGCTTTATAAATTCCACATAACCTGGCGTTACTCTCACGGTGACGGGTATAAACCTTTTCAAGGTTCCCCCTTGAGAACAAAGGCATAAAAGTAGGAAGGTTGTGGGTATATATAGATTATTTATCTATATATACCCACAACTATCTATCTCTCGGGAAAAGTCCTGTGTGCAATATTTCTTAATAATCGACTGAGTATTAGAAGCGTGGAAACGTTGCAAAAAATCTAGATTCGCATATTATTATATAAGTTACAATACAAAACATAGGTATTGTATAAGTTACAATATTAATTTGTCAAAATTTAAGACTGCTTATAATATTAATGTAAGATAGTTTAGGATGTGAACATTGTGGGCAGGCAGTGGCACTCTACATCATGTAACTGTTAACAAGATTGTAAGTAGTAACAATTTAGGTACATTCTTACGCCTCTTGCCACAGAAGTCCGTAAAACTTCGTGATCTACTGAAACCGTTTCTAATTTAAGGGATAGCCAGGAATTTGTACATTTATTTGGCAAGTTCACGACAAACTTTTGTTTGTGATCTTGTGGAAACAAAACAAAGATGAGACGAGAATGAAACAGGAAGGTTAAAGTTTGCTGATTTAACTTTTAAAATTACTGAAAAATGTCAGTGAGAAATAAGACATACTCATTCGGTACATACAATATAGCATTTTATTTAATATACATTACACTAAATATTAAGATAGTAGGTATTTATATTTTTGGTCGATGTCGGCTAAGTATATCTGAAATCAACCTTAAATCATCTTTAAAATTCTAATTAATTTCGGTTATACATGCTATTCTATCCCTGAAGATTACTAACTTACTAACTTGGAACGTTTTTCTCTCTTTTCCCACATCCTTTAAGCCAGGACGTGACCCCTTAACATTGCTATTATAAGTTGGAAAAATGTTTGATGGTGATGCTAATTACTACCACTACAATATTTGTTTAATGACTTTAAAAAGAAGTTTACTGTTAGATTTTTTAAAACAAATTTACACAATTTTATAGGTGTAGGAGATAAAAACCCGGCTTCGCTCGGGTGAAATGTGATATACCTATGTATCTCACTTATCTAATATATCATCTAGTGTGACTTTATACATACCGATTGTCGATACCTAGCAATTTCTACCAAATAAACAACGTTAGGATGTTAGATGGCGGTCATTCAAGATTTAATTTATCGATAATACTTTGTAGTTGTTTTGTAAATGGCACTATCTATCATATGTACATTCAAAATATTGGGAATTATCGTATATTGTTAGTAAATTGACTTAAAATTTATATTACGTTTATTTGTATAAAAAAATATTGTTACAAATTTTTATGTGTTATTTTTACAAATACAAACTCAGGATGACACCCGTGTGGCCAATGCGACGATTAAAATTTAAACAAATGCTCGACAATCCAAATTTCGTTGATATATGTTTTCGACTCATAATCTTTTTTTTTTAATTATTAGTCAGGTAAGGTTTCAATCGAGTCTATCGTATCCTTTAAAGAAATTATTAACAAAGATGATTTTCCACGTACTTATTTCTTCAAAAATAATGATCGGATGTTACGCCACACATTTAGATTTTGTAACAAGAATACATCCGACTTTTGCATCCCAAAGACAAGTAAAATAGTTCTTTTGATGGTCACTTTACATTGTTTCAAAACATGATGTAACGAAAATGTAGCAATATTTTGAGCGCCGACCTTCTAAACTTTGTACTAAACAACGATTTTATACGCATTTTTTTTACTTTTACTTGTGATATAGAAGTCAGTGGTACTTTGGTAAAAAAATCTGATAAAATATCCTATCCATTTCCTTTTATTGAACTCTTAACAAAGCATTCTTTATAATCCACTTTAGTTGACCACAGCTTCTAAAAACTAATAAACCCGGTTATTTTATCGCCTCGCCGCTTGCAAAAAACAGCGCGAGGCAATTTGATAGGATGATTCTCATGACAATCCGGAATGTACTGTACATCTCTCTTTCTCTCGTCAACTCATTATTGTCCCACTGTTGGGTACGGGTCTTCTCTCATCATGAGAGAGTTTTAGGCCATAGTCCACCGCGCTGGCCAAGTGCGAAATGGTGGCCTTCACGCACCTCCTCCAAAATCAGTGGTGCGTGCCCGGGTTTGAACCTCGGATCTCCCGATTGAGAGGGCAAGTTTCAACCATTAGACTATCACTGCCCTGTATTGTACATAATGTAATATATTTGTAAAAATAGCATGAGCATCATTATTGCCCTACTTTTTGTATGTATGTATGTTGATCTATACGATTTATGTAGTTGGAAATGAACGTGTTCGTTGTTCGAGTGCAGAAGCTGACTTATATATGAGGAGACCAGTAAACCTCGAGTGAGTGGTAAAGTCTCTGTAATCGGCTTTTAATAGAACCTGATTCGATACAGGAGTAGCAGTAACCACTTACCTCCAGGTGGACTACATGTTCGTTTGTTATTTTAAACATTTATATATTCAACGCCACACCTACTTTTAATAAATCAGCTGTGTAATACTTCAGTTTGTTTTTATTTCCTGGAACTTAAAAAAAACAAACTTGTATTACGTCATTTTGTTATTCGTATTCTTCTCAAACCTGTTACATTTTAGGTACCTTTATCATGTAGGTTATGTTTATCATCCAAAAAGTAATAGGCTCTCTATTTTGGGTCGTCCGCTATTTTGGGTTTGCAATGATATACGTAAGTTGGTGAGACATTGTTATTCAAACCTAACGTGTATGCAAAATATCACCTAACTCGGTTAGAGTTAGCTAGTTTTAAATTAAGTTATAAGATTTGACCGTCACATGCATACAAAGACAAACTCATAAGGCGTGAAAATTACAATCTTGTTAAAAGGTGGTGTTGGTTGCAGTAACATAAGAGCAACCCTCGATCCCTCTTGATCGAGAGGTCCGAGGTTCAATCCCAGACAGACTACGGGTTTTTCTAGCACTTCGGAGTTATGTGCAAATTATAAATTAGTTACTTTGCTTTTTTATTTATCTGAGTGAAGTAACAAACGAGCATGCAGTCCACCTGATGGTAAGTGGTTTCTGCCGCTCATGGACATCTGTAATCAACTTTATACAGAACATGGGTTTCATCTGAAGTCAATCACAGATGCGTTGCTACTCCCGAGGACTATGATGGTCGCCTCATATAAAAGTGTGCCGGCAACCACACCCTTCTATCGAAACGCAAGAAATGCTTCACGGTAGAAATAGGTGTGACGGTGGTACTTCCCCGGTCGAACTACACTGGTTCTACCACCTTCAAAAACCACAAACAAATACATTTGAGAGTTTAAGATAAGTTTTCAAGGGGTATGTGACGTCTACCAATTCGCATTTCGCCAGCGCGACAGATTATGACTTAAAAACTCTAACAATGTGAGAGAAAACCCAGTATCCAGTACCCATTTACAGTACCCAGCAGTAAGACAATAACTAATAAAGATTGCGAAAATGCTAAGAATTTGGATATTTTGTTTATTTAAGTCATAAATTTAAAAATACTAGTCTACCGTCGCATCGGTCGAAATTGGACCGTAATTCAACTCAAAAACTAAACTTGATATTGTTTCAAGTATTTTCTAAATTCAATTTTTATTAATTTTCAAGTTATTTTAATACACCCGAAAGGAAAAAAGAGGTTTTAGTAACAAAACTGCATTAAAAATCAATAACAGGTATTTTGACAAAGACATCTGACATTTTTGACGTTCTGTGTTATTATATGTTGAATGTTTAATTTCGTTTATTATTTATGTGTTTCTGACAAATGCACGGTTGTGTGTGTAATGTTTCTAGTTGATTTTATGTATGTTATATGCATTATTTGAAAAAAATATTAACATTCTGCACTCCTTCTCTACGTCAACTATAACCGTGCAAAATTTCATACTAATCCGTCCGCGGCATATTATTTAAAAATGCACCACAAGTTTTTGCTTCACCTATTAATATTTAAAAAATATAAAGGAAGTACAAATCGTATTACTTCTCCTCACTGAATGTTACGATATTATTTATTTAAGTTTACTATCCATTCGCCTGGAAACCATCCAAGTAAACGAGTGGTTAATTATGTAGAGTGCTTGTAATACCCTCGATAAAACGTTTAAACCTCGATTTGGGTTTAACGTGTGATGTAGGTCGTAACAATTACTTTGTTTATTATTATTAACCCTTAATTCAACAGATTAAACATCCTATTACGGTCACTAGTACTTCAATCTAAATGTTATAGGAAATATTTATATGTCAATTATTTTAAATAGTTCTCACAAACTTAGATGTATCATGCTTTTGTGTGTTACAGAAAATTAACACATAGCCTATGAATGAAGATAAAATAAAAAACACAAAAAAATATTTTTAATAGTATCCATAGTATATGTTAATAGAAATATATGATTGATAGAAGTATAAATAATATTAACATTGAATTAAAATCAATTGACATTATGTCTAATTGGTTAGTTAAGGTTCAATATGACAATATAGGCAAATGCATTTTTTAAAACAATCCTTTTCTATAATTTCCCATGTAAAGTTAGTTCCTGGTATTTAATCTTTATAAATAATACCATCGGATTAATTAATAACATAGGGAATTTTTAACATAAACAGATTGATACCCAGCTGTTTAATTACATAGTTTAAACGTTTATCTGAATCCATTTATGTTTTTGAAACTTCTTAGAGTATTTTTTGATAGACATAATATGAAGTTTCTTATTTGGATAGGCCAAGAAAAAAATATACCGTATAAGTTCTAGTCTATTTATATGTAATATGTACTGGTTGTATTCGGTTGCAAGTTTTATTGATACGAAAAGTTTTGAAAGCAATTTCGCAAAGTTTTGCACGCATTATTGATATAAAGAAAAAGTCCACTTATCTATAACAGTATTTGCGTAGATGTTTTAATGGTTTTCGTGCGATTTGGAGCCTAAGAATTACTTGAATATTAGTGTATAGTATACCTACATAAAAAAAACATAGCGAGGGAACCTACGCACCTGAGGGTTCTTTAAAAAAATCAGTTCTTGAAGGTGTGTGGAATCTACCAATGCGCACTTGGCCTGCGCGGTACACTATTGTGGGTGGACTATCACTCTTACTCATTCTGAGACAATACCCGTGCCTTTAGCAGTGAGATAATATTGCGTTAATGATAATGCTAAAACTAAATATAATACGAATACATAAATTGTTACGAATATGTTCTGATGGAAGAATGGGTTACGACTGATGATAAGATGGGTTTTAAAAAAATCTGTATTCGCGGATACGGATGTCATGTTCTCACTCGATATAGGTAGATAAGGGGGACCTTGAAACTACAGTTAACGGTGTTCATTAGTAAATAATTAGTACCTATTTTACAAGTTACCATACAACGGTGCGGTTACGGTAACTCACTAGTCACTGTACCAACTACTATGATTTAAACGTATATTATAGACGTAGTGACTACGTGAAATTTCATTGCTTTTTTAATGTACGGTCGAATTGTTTAGTTCACCCGAACGAGTAACGTGTTATAGTTAAGTTGCAGATATAGTTGAAACGATACTTAGGCATAGTATTAATTTAAAGTAATTATTTAACAAAATAGTAGCGATTATAAGAAAAAATGGTCGATTAATATTTAAAATGAATTACTTCATATTATTAATTACATTTTACCAAGTTCACAAAAAGAAATTTTAAATGTAATAAAACAAACGTTGTATAAAAATTGAAGAATTAAATAAGTACCTATTTCACCGATAAAACTGTGTAATCGAAAGTAGCTCCAGCTCTAGTATGGAGCTCCATTAGCATAAGTTTGTCGTTTCTTATGTAACTTTTAAACATTTGTGTGTTATGGAGATTCTTTCGCCGCTTCTTTTCCATAACGAAGTACACAGTAGGCGTACAGAGGAGTTCCATAAAGGACCCGTTTTATGTAAGGAGCACACTTGAGAACGTCTTAAAGGTTATTGAACCCTTTGTGGTTTGACTTCGGGGAACCACCGCTACAAATCGGCCAATGAGTAGTATTAAGTGCTAGATAAGGTGTGTGGATTTAAGAATTTACGAATTACGATAAGTATATTCGTAAATTCTTAAACCAACACATCGATTTAACTCCGGTTGCTTTCCTTTGGAGATCCCGGAGGACTTCTTGTAGCGCCGAAGAAGGCCACGGGGGGATTTAGTGCGGTAAGAATCCCACATAACCCTGCGTCAGTCCCACGACGTCGGGTACCTTTTGAAAGTTTCCCTCTTGAAAACAAAAAATAAAAATTAAAATAATAATAAAAGGTGTGTTGATCTAAAGGGTGTGGTAAGGGAAACATACTTTTCAGAGGCGTTTCACCATAGTATTCAATATTCAGAGGTGGCAATCAACCTGAGGCTGTAATTTCACCCGGGGTTGTTTACAAATGTTCGTGAGCAGCAGTGACCATTTATTATCAAGTAGACTGCATAGTCGTTTGTTATTTCTATAAGTAGTTATGTTATGATTGAGCTGAGTTATAATAGATATACTAATAGATTTTATATATATAAAATATATATAAAATCTATTAGTATTCTGTACTCAGCTCGTTAAATTTATTACTTGGTCCGTCTTTTATTAATGTTAACTTGTGCAACACAAATGTGACAATTTTTAAGAAATAAATATTTTTAATTTTATGCTTAAAAGTCTTTAATTGCTGGTATACTTGGTATGCATAAAATAAAATTTAACAATTAAAAAGTTTCGTTTGCAATCCGCCAAAAAGTAATTGAAGCGAATTTTCTAATTACATCTGATTCCGCGGATAGGTACATGTACCCGACACATCACTAGTTGCGTTTGTAGTCTAGGAGTTCATGGTTTTGCTTACAGTTTACAAAAAGGAGCTTAAGGCTCATGAAGGAATTGATCCGAACTATAGACTACATGTTTCCGTCCGCGATATTTTTTCTAAAGCAGCGGTTTCTATGAATATGAAGGTTAAACACACACACACGCGCGCTTTGTGTGGAGCGTGGAGGAAGTAATAATATGACCAGAAATGTTTACTGGTATAGATTATAGCAGAACATTTAAATTTAAACAACTAAAAGTTCAAAATAGTCTTAACAAAATAATGGACGAAAATACGCTTGCAGTAGAAACATAATAATAGTATAGCCAACATAATATAGCCATCGAGTTTATATATGCCACACAGACAATAAGTTTGACTCACATCTTCCTACATGTTGCAATTTTGCTAAGTGCCACCTGCGATTCAACGTGAACAAAACTAAAAAATCTTTTCTGAAGACCGTACTTGAGACGACCATTTGTAACTTTCAACAGACCATTTATTTCATTGATTGATAAAGTACACTTTATTTGTTCGAAATAACCCTAAGAGTAATTGATTTAAACTTTACCGTTCGTATTGGTGTGAACTTAGTATACATAAATAGAGGAACTTTTCGATTTTATATTAGGATTCCGTTCCCAAAGGGTAAAAACGGCGCTCTATTACATAGGCCCCACTGTCAGTTTACTTCAGGACTCTGGTTTATAAATTATCTATATGTTAATACGAGAAGAAAAAAAATGTTATTCGTTTTTAAGGTACTTGCCGCAGGCGGAGGAATATGAAATTACGCACGGTTGTAGTTGATGTAGAGAAAGATTGCGCAATGCCAATGTTTTTTTCAAATAATGCATAAAACATACAATACATTTACTAAAAACTCATTACACTCACTACCTTGCATTTGACATATACTTTAATAAACTAAATAGAACATTCAATGTCTTACTATGAAAACACATAACGTCAAAAATGTCAGATTCTTTGTCAAAATACCCGCTATTGCTTTTAAATGCAGCTTAATTACTAAACTTTTACCTTTAACGGGTGCGTTCAAAATAACTTGACAATTATTACATTTTATTTGAATTTGAGAAATATTCGTACTACTTTGGACAAGATGAAGTTTGAGATTTGACCGTAATATAAATTAAAAAACTTAATTTATATTACGGTCAAATTTCGACCGATGCGACGGGTGAGTAGTAATGATAGATAATTGATTTTTAAAGTATGTAAAGTCTAAGGATACAATAAAATAAAAAAGGATCCTGAAAAGAAACCGGCGTTTTTAGTTTATCCTTAAAACTGCAATATACATTTTATTTTCCAGCGCCTGTACTTCTATAGCTACTATATTTATAATTATTAAAAATAAACAAAACAATACAGAATAGTTAAATAGAACGGAACGGTCAGTGAGCGAGTACTGAACCAGTTCTAACCCATTCAATTTTTTTTAATTATCAACTGATAAATAAGATATTTAGGTGATGATATCTTGTTATTATTAAATTGTGGTTAGGGGATCGCGATTGGGTTTAACCCAAGAGCAAAAGAGCATAACATGGAACATGAATCTCTGTAAGAAAATATACATAGTTATGTGGTATATTTACCGAACTAAAACCCCCGGTGGCCGTCCTCGACGCTACATAGAAAACTCCGGGATTTCCAAAGGAACGCAACCGGTATACTCTGAGCGCATTGCCCCATCGGGCTCCTCACAGATGGGCTCACCGTTCCGTCTAATTTTTAAATATACATATCGTAATTTAAATTGTTCCCGTATTTACATGGTGGTGCAACGTATATGGTGGTGTATAACGATCGGGGTGGTATAGCCGCCACATATACTTATAGCTTGAAGCAATTCTTGCGCTTCGGTGGGTTGCCGGTTCACTTTTATAAGAAGAGACCATCTTAGTCCTCGGGATTAGCAAGGCAAAGCAAATCTGTAATTGACTTTGAGATTGAACAGTTCTTCTGGATGAAGTTGCTTATAGATGTCCATGGGCGGCAATTGCCGCATCATGTGGATTAAGTGGATGCTCGTTTGCTACTTTAATGTTATAAAAAAATATAAATTCGTAAAAATTGTGTAAGAGCTAGGTATATGTACTAACAAAATATTTTTACAGCCTTATTGAATCGTGTATGAAAAACTTTCATTAGTGTGTAATTCATCAAATAAATGGCAAAAAAACATGTCAGTCGCTGTCATTTCACGGTAAAGTGGAGCGTCAGGGAGTGGGCCGTAATTAGAGCCGATGCAATTTTGTTTTATCAGCTCTGCAATATTGTTAGGGATCCGTATCAAATGCCATACAATGGGACCCTGATAATTGTAATTGTTACGTGTAATTCATCAAATCAATGACAAAAAACATGTCAGTTGTTGTCATTTCACGATAAAGTAGAGCATCAAGGAGTGGGCCGTAATTAGAGCCGATGCAATTTTGTCAATATTATTATTTTATAAATTAGGAGTTTGCACTAAAGTAACATCAATTAAAAAGTTTCCTTGATATGACTAAGCAAAACAAGTAAAACACATCTTGCATTTTAAGAATTTACGCACTGCTAGGATTTTCTCCTGTCATGGATACCTTGGACACACACAAGCCGAATACAAAAACAACCAGACCTAGACCATGATGCGCGTATGACACGATCTACATATGTAAATTAACCATAATATCATAATTTTTTTTATGGATCTCTAGAAAACTATGCACTCTACTCTATGTACTCACGTCAATACAATTGCACTTATTGAATATTCGCGAAGCTTCAATCGTTCAGAACGATAACTAGTTTTCGAAGCGATGGTTTTAAGGTGAAATCAGAAATTCTATTGGCGTTGAAGTTAGCGCAAATCTAGATATCGCTCATCAAATGTTTTCGTAATACGTGTACGTATAACTTCAATTGAAAGTTTCCCAGCACATTGGTGGACGAGTGTGTACGAAGTTATTATTACAGAAGTTCAGTGCTATTCTCATTCTCATAGCTGAATATATACACGCTCTATATTGGACACAAACATCAAAGTTTTTATCCAGAGCATAATCCTAACAACTCGGGCCATTGAGTACATATCTGTATCAGTTCCCAGTTAGTAAACTTCAAGTCTTTATTCTGAATTAAGTTTACTGCAATAAACCGTAAATGTACTGTAAATAATATTGCAATGTAGTACTACTAAACTGAAAATGTGTATTAACATTTTTAACCTCCGATGCAAAAAGAGGGGTGTTATGAGTTTGACTGGTAAGTCTGTTTGTGTCTGTCTATGGACACGTAGCTCTAAAACGGGTGAACCAATTTGGATGCGGTTTTTTTTAACCGACTTCCCAAAGGAAAGAGGTTATCTATTCGTCACGTATTTTTTTTTTTTTTTTTAGAAATCGTCGACCTACCGACACGATTCATACGACATTGTATGCGGCTAGTTTCACAGGCAGTCCCATATTAAGGAAAATGGAAACCTTCCGGCGGTTTTCCCGGAAAATTGGAAAATGTCGGTTTCTTAAAATCTTGAATAACTTGGGTGTTTCTAAACCGATTTCCATTTTCTTTCTTTCATTTGATAGGAAATTTTGTCACGCAACTTTTTCTCTTGGACATAGGTATGCTGTGATGCTTAACTCTTTGAGTTATGGGGGGGAAACCACCACCACTCCTCAAGTTTTTTAGATAATTTGAGATAACTCGGCTTCTGCCGAATCGATTCTTATGAAACTTGGAATATGTATTATATATCTATGCTTATATAGGTTGACGAAAAATTTTACCTTCAACTCTTCGATCCTGATGATGCAGGGTTACAGCTATCCTAAACTATAACATTAGCTATTTGGTGCTTACATATATGTAATAAGACTACTAAGCAGAGACATGTGATGAAAAATTTGACTTTCAACTCTTCAATCCTGATGATGCAGGGGTGCCTCAAGCCTAAACCATAGGGGCTGACCATTTGGTGCTTATGGGTATGTAATAACAATACTAAGCAAAGACATATTATAAAAAAATTGACCTTCAACTCCTCAACCCTGATGATGCAGGGGTGCCTCAAGCCTAAACCATAGGGATTGACCATTTGGTGCTTACGGATATATAATAAGATAGCAAGGCAAAGATGTACGATGACAAATTTGACCTTCAACTCCTCAACCCTGATGATGCAGGGGTACTGCAGGCTTAAACCATAAACGTTAGACATTTGTTGCTCACGGATTTGTAATAACATTGCTAAGCAAAGGTATACAACGAAAAATTGGACCTTCAACTCCTCAATCCTGATGATGCAGGGGTATTGAATGCCTAAGCCATAAAACTCAGCTATTTCATCCTTACGCATTCAAAATGATATTTAAAAAATGTAAGGTAGAACATTAGAAAAATGGTTGTATACAGTGGAAAATTGAACCTTCAACTCCTCAATCCTGATGATGTTGGGGTGCTTCAAGCTTAAGCTATAGGCGTTGGCCACATGGTGTTTAGGTATATCTGATAAGATTACTAAGGAAAGATAAAAGATGAAAAATTTGACCTTCAACTCCTCAACTCTGATGATGCAGGTGTACTTCAGGCTTAAACCATAGGCGTTGGCCATATGGTGCTTACGTATATGTAATGAGATTACTAAACAAGGATATAGCATGATTATGTTGACCTTCAACTCTTCGGCCCTAATGATGCAGGGGTACTTCAGGCTTAAACCATAGGCGTTGGCCATTTGATACTTATGGATATGTAATATATTTACAAAGCAAAGACGTATGATAAGAAAATTGACTTTCAACTCCTCAACCCTGATGATGCAGGGTACTGCAAGTTTAAACCATAAGCATCGGCCATATGGTGCTTACGTATATGTAATGAGATTACTAAGCAAAGATATGACATGATAAATTTGACGTTCAACTCCTCAACCCTGATAATGATGGGGTCCTTCAAGTTTAAACCGTAGGCATCGGCCATATTGTGCTTACGTATACATAATGTTGTTGTTCACAATACCAACAATGAGTTTCGGAGAGAATATAATTATGATCAAAAATTCCACTTTGAATACAATTACCGGGAAGATGCAAGAGTACTACCAACCTTTTCAAATTGGATGGGTTAGGTTAGGTTGGAACATAAAAGAAAACACAAAAACTAAGCGAGCAGGGCGCGGCAGCGCCCTGCGAGCGGTTGCGCTCAGTTCATACGCATTGTAACAGTAATGTAAGATATCGCTTAGGCTTTTGTTTGATTTGTCATATAAGGTTGAGTTTAAATTAACGTTTCCATTTATGCTTGCACTATGCAGTCTTATTGATACTATGTATTACACGGTCTCGTATAAGTGGATTTATCGTCACTAAAAAGCGTGAAAAAAAAATTTTTAAACAAAAAAATACAACCGACTTCCATGGCACATAAAAGTAAAAAATAATTTAATTACATGTTGGTTTAGAGCAAACACAGTACTCAGTACATAGTTCCGAAGTCGGCGCTCATATATGACACATATAGTTTCGTCGTGATCCAGCGAAATATGGTGAGCGCCGACTTCGGGACTATGTACTGAGTACTGTGTTTGCTCTAAACCAACATGTAATTAAATTATTTTTTACTTTTATGTGCCATGGAAGTCGGTTGTATTTTTTTGTTTAAAAATTTTTTTTAATGTCAGTATTTTTAGTTGACTAATTTGTAAAAGATTTTCTTGTTTTATTGTATCTATAGGCGGACCTTAACTAATATTGTATTGTATATGGGCAGATCGGTGTTAAAACATTAAAGAAAGTGTTGGCGTGAAAGCGTTCTACGAGTATATTAAAAATATCGAGCGGTTGCGATCGCGTGACGACTTCCATACGAGGGACGTGTCGGTCCCTGCCCCGTCGTCTGCAATTTTACCTGCACTAACAACCGTTTCTTACTGACTAGATTTCCCTCGCAGTTTTGTCCACATGCCATGCCTTAAATAGGGAAACTATAAAAACTTCGTCGCTTCTACAAGCTGTTGTTTAACTTCACATTTGGACTCTGTTTACAAATCTTGCAAGGAATATTTGAACAAATTCCCAAGGGCCAATTGAGCTAAAATTTAGCACTTACGATTTTATGTAAGATCAAGAGGATTCTGATTTTGGGCGCACTCTTAGTAGGTATACGTACATATTAATAAAAGCGCTTTTTGAATATGGAAGAAAAATATGGAACTTCACTTGATGTTACTAAAAATCTTGTTGCTTGTATAGTATTTTTAATTGTACTGTAAAATTGCTAATTAAAACAACAACGATATAGCCTGTTTTGCATAGTAACTTTCATAAAATGTGCAGTTTGTGAGAAAATAGGTGAATTCTTTGTGAAAATTGGCAAGTCAGCGGCTGTTATATTACAAAGCATTACAATTTTGCTTTTTTCTTGTATATATTTTTATGTGAAGCGTAAAAGTATCTATTGTAATAAAAAGCTGTTGACGAATCTTCTGTAAATTACTTAGTTATGTGATACTCTTTGTCAGATAGTGAGTTAAATGTAATACATGCAAAATGATGAAATGTGAATAATTTATGCATTACGGTGCATAATAATAATAATAATAATCTCGTTTATTGCCTTAAAAAATAGTAATGACAACAGGTAAAACAAAAAACATAAAGGAATTGCAATATAAATACATAACAATAATTTCAAATTTAAATGTATATTAGATAAGGCAAAAGGAAATGACTCAGCTTATGCTGCTATAAGATTTCTATCTCATAGAGCGCTGTTTTTCAGTCATTCCCTTCTCCCTGACTTCTTGTGCGGGAGAAATGAGACTAGTGGGCTCCCCAATCACCAAGCGGAAAACAGCAAAAACTACATACAAACAAGCAAAAGAGAACAAGAGAACAAAAAGGGTAATCACACAAAACATATTTATGATTACACTTATAATAAAGCATAAATTATATGTATATAAAAAAAATACAATTAAAAAAAAATATATAATATAACATATTACGTAAAATGTCATCTACTTTGCCATAATAACCACGTGAGTTAATTAAGATTGAATAAGATTAAGTTCATAATTATTTCGACTTTCATGGGCTACCTCGCATTCTCTCATTAAACGGCGTTACAAACATACGATTTTCTTTGTGGCACATCACATCAGTCTAAAATCATATAGTCTAAAATCATACATCACATCAGATCTTATTATTATTATAAATGTGAGTTTATGAGCATGTATGTGTGCAGTGGCGTAGCGCGGACTAACTCGAAGTGGGCAAACTCCTATCAACGAGGCCCCTTTGTATGATTTCATGGGATGGTGCCCTTGAAAATACCTAGACCTTGTCCTCCAAAGAGGCCTCGTGAGGACCCTTTAAGTGTGACGCCGTGGGCGATGGCCCATTGCGCTAGGCGTGGGTAGCTACGCCACTGTATGTGTGTTACCATTTCACGCAAAAACAACACAGTTTTTAGCCTAGAACCTAGCGGTATACATGGGATACTTTTGACTATTGTAAACGTCATCAAAGTGGTCTGAACTGCAGGAATAGGAATATGATAGTATAAATATATCGTCGTCAACTCATTACTGTCCTACTGCTAGGCACGGGTCTTCTCTCATAATAAGAGTTATTAGGCCATAGTCTACCGCGGTGGCCAAGTGCGAATTGGTAGACTTCACACACGTCTAAGATTTTTTTTAAACTCTCGGGTGTTTCCTCATTATGTTTTTCTTCACCGTGAAGCTGTGTTAAATAATTTCTAATACGCGAATAATTTTAGAAAAATTAGTGGTGTCCCTGGTGTGCTCGGGATTTGAACCTTGGAACTTCTGATGGAGAGGGCAAGTTTCAACCATTAAGCTATCAATAGCTCTAGTAATATATATTTACTCGTAATGTAGATTACGAGTAAATATATATTACTACACCACACTCGCTATTTCTAAGTTATAAGATAACGAATTGGAATAATACTTTAATGGAATATGAATTTAGGTTTGTCAAAAAGAAAATCGTATAGCTTAGAGCGTTATGATATCGACTTAGCGAGGGAATTGCGATCGCGTGCAGACGATTTCTCAGACCACGCCGCCGCCTGCAGTTTATTTTGCAATAAGCCGTGTGCTATACTTGCGCTAAAATAGGTTGTTAATGTTAATTAATGCAGTTTTATAAGAGAAAAACAGTTATTGGAATGTATACGTTAGCTTTTGATATAGCTTGTGGCATGACAAAATGTGTTTACCTTCTTAAAATGTCTCAAAGATATGCTTTGTTTTTCAGAAACTTTTTACAATGTAGCACAGTGCTTTAATGTATGCCCAAAGTGAAACATTACAAGTTTGTACATTTATAGTACAGTTTGTACAAATAAATTATAGTAGTTTGTACATTTATAGTAGGTTTCGTCGTCAACCCATTATTGTCCCACTGCTGGGCACGGGTCTTTTCTCAGAATGAGAGAGTTATAGGCCATAGTCCACCGCGCTGGCCAAGTGCGAATTGGTGGACGATTATGAAAAAAACCTAGTAGGTTTCATTATTTAAAAAATCAATGTAATTCGTATAAATACATTCCCACTTATTTGTAATGACGTCGCAGACTATAACCTAAAGTACGAACTTTAAACAATATTTTATTTTCATCCCATACATACACATGTAGTGGGTATGTTAAGAAAGGAATTCTTGATGTTTTGTCCCTAAGTGGGTTGGAGTGCTTAATTTTGTATTGTTTTGTATTATACTTTGTTTGTTTTGTACACAACATATAACAGCAACGTCAAAGTTATGTGTACATTGGTATGAAGGGTACGACAGACTGGCACATGAGGCGTTTAAACTTAATTCTTAGGGTTATTAGATCATCTGTGGGAAGACTTCAGATAGGCCACCAATTTTACTTGAGATTGATTATAGTTCTATATTTAACAGTAGCCGTAAGTTAGACTGCATTTTTTATGTTATTAGTCGCAAAATATTAACAATGGCACTTACCGTAGCTGTTCGCCAGTGTAAAGCCCAGATTATTTCTGTAGACATTAATCGTGATAGAGGCGTTCCCTGGGGTATGTTTATATATATAACAAGTATTATTCTATACAATGTGTTTTAATGTATTTATAACCATCGTAGCACTACCACGCAGACGCGGGCCGTCAAATATGTATGTACCTGTCAAAATATGATATTGGCTGCCACCGCACGATCGTAGTTTGTCAATGTAAATGTAACATGAGGCGTTAGCTGCTTGACCTTTGTTGAAAAATACACATACTATATGAATTTAACATATAAGTTGTGTCCATCAATCTTTTTCCGACGCAGCCGAGGAATTAAAAGAGTTTACATAAAACAAAGAGCTTTACAGTTATTCAATATATTTCGTGCCTTACCAATTAGCATTACGATTAGAATGATATAAACTATAGAAGTCATTTTAAAATTTGAAACTGTTCTGGAAGGGCGATAATAGATAGGTTGTTGTATCGAGCGAGTCGTGATTGCGTGTCGAATCTTCCAGGCCGACTTGTCGGCGTTGCTTGCAATTTACATCAATAACGTATATTTGTATTAGGTAACATCGAAATATTTTTCTTGGTGTAAAGAAAAAAAAACAAGTAAAAATGAAAGAATTGAAGATCTAACAAGAAATAGTTTGAACATTGTTCCTCATATTTACAAAGCACATACAACACAATACAATACAACATATCTTTATTGTACGCTAATAATTGTAAGTAACAAAACAAAAGACTATTATATTGGGAACGAAAGGGACGGAATTCAAGATAGAGGCAAATTAAGTTTAAACGTAAATCTACTATAATAACGCAGTCTATCTTCGAGCGATTTAAAAAGAAAAACATACCGATAAACGTATTTAAGAAAACTAGAACTAATTTTCTTTCATAAAATTCGCATAAGGTCCATAACATACAATTGTCTCGCAATCTTAAAGTATTCTTTTTATTAATATTTTTAAAGCTTAAGTTGGTACTTATTAGCATGCCCAGTATCTTTGAACTGAGTTATTGTATAATTATGTTGTGCGATATAGTGAACGTGTGTTAATACAGGAGAATTGTTTGCGTGCGTTTTTTTCTGTGTATAAGGTGCAGGTCGTCGATAGGTTAAGAGTTATTCATAACAAAAAAGCCATATTACCGCAATAAAAAAAATGTAAACGGTACAAGAAATAAAAATTTAAAAAGCAAATAAATTGCAATAAAACGTAAATAATAAATAAATTGATAATTGAAAATATTAGAATTTAGTGCGTTTTATTAAGCAACGTTTTATAACAATGCAATGCAATTACGAATAGACTAAAACTTAAGCTTACGGCGTAGACTACGCCCGCAAAATCTATATTTGAAATTACAACTAACTTATAAAATAAATTCTATCACGCTATCAAAGTTACTATTCTAACCCTTACATATTTGCCTAGCTGGCTTAAATGAAAACTGCCTCGAATTGTTTCTAGTTAGCTCATTGTAGGAAACGCAATGTTCCGGTCATCGACCCGTAACCTGCAATCGTAACTGGAACTTTGTTAGCAATATCCGAATGTAAGTTTTTCCTTTTTACCCTAATGCGTCAGGAACGTAATGTTTTTTGAGCGTATGTATTTGTGTATGTTTGTATGTATATCCATTTATTTGACACGCGCTACAGCCCAAATTTTTTCGGATTGTAACATATGTAACATATTGTATGTATATTGTAACATATCATTTGAAACGACTCAGTTGTGAGAGTGACATACAATTTTTCAATATGGTGCCTGCGTTCGAAGATAAAGTAGAGGAGAGGCATGTATTTAGTTAATACTGTGACTCCCAAATCTAATATCATATTTGAAATTATCTGCTACTTTTTGTCTGCTTATGCTGCTTTTTGTCTGCTTCTGGGCATGTCTATTTGTTTTTTTTTGTGTATCTTGGACATTTGATTAGTGTAACTAAAATAGTGAGTGGGTAATTTTTTTTATTAAAAATATTTGAACAATTAGAACATTCTAGTGTCACATGTGAATCAAGAGGTTAGGTTAGGTTCAACACAAGGATTAGGTTCTACAAAGACCGCAACTACTCGTTTACCGAATAAATAAGTAAATATACTGGAACAATTACCATAGTTGAAATCTTCATGCTTAATCTTCTCAAGTCTCACTTTCATCAATGGGGTTAAGCATTGCTGTGTTCTGTTTATAACAACGAGGTCAGGATGAGCAATTTATGAGAGACATATGGATTCAGGAAGTTTAGTAGTCCATTCGGGACATGGTGTTCTTTAAGGAGGTTCCATTTTTCCCTTACTCCTACGAAAGAAAGAAAGTGATGCTTTTCAAGACCATCACCATTACATAATTAATCTCAGATTACGGCGCATGTAGGCCGTAAATACCGTAATTAACCCCTAATTATACGGGTGTACTATGGGCGCCATTTGACTCTTATCATTAGGTGGACTGCATATTCGTAGGCTACATCCATAATTGGGACAAGGAAAGCGTATTATTTCAGTGTACAGTCTTGGCATGCGCCTAGGAATGACCTCCATAATAAACTCGAAATGTTGCTATAAATAATACAAAGAAATTGTTCATGGAATCAGTGTAAAAACTATTTTACTATTATGCATTCGGTTTTTCTGCTGAGTCACCGGAATTTTTAACTACTTTCTCTGCAATTATTATGCTAAAACTTTTTTTAGTTGAAATGGTTATTATCATTTTAATCTAACTTCCAAGGATAGGACCTCGTATACGTTCTCAGTACTTTCCGCCAAGCATCACTGAGTTTTATTATTTGTACACCGTGTGCCCGTTAATTGAATGTTGAGCTTTTAAAAGCGTGAAGCACGTGCTTTTAAAGAGTTTTCGTGGATCCAAAACAAATATACCATTGGAATTTAACTAAAAGCATTGTAATAATGCGGATAATAAGGTACAGTGAACATGGTAGTTATAATGTTGGTTTAGTATTTAAGGTAAATCTTTAAAAAATATAATATACCTAAATAATTAATTCTTAGTAAGTTTTTATCATGCCATATGGTAAATTTTGTTTGCATTATAGTTTAATTTTTGAATGTTTTCTTATAGCATCTAAGTTATAATAAGTTTTACAGTTTATTCAAAAATACTAAACAGTCTGAAGAGTACCAGGATGTACAGGTACATATATTTAATTTTGCAATCATAGCAGATAGAAATCTTAGAGTAGATCAGAAAATTGTATTGTATTGTGTCTGAACTCTATGTATCGGTCTGTCGATATGATTGTACTCGTAATTTGATTACCCAGTTTAAGGGCAATAGAATTCGATATGGTTCGATTATTAAGGCACCACAATTACACCATTACAACAGTGTTAAATACAGCTGTTTTTTGGTTTGAGCGGTCTGGTAAATGAGACACATTTACCGTCGTTGCAACTTAGTCCTCAAGAGTACTGGCGGATCTCAGGCCAATATCTATATTATATAAGATATTTATCTTATCATCGTTGGGTTTCAAATGTCCATGCGGTGAATGCTTACGATCAAGTAGGCATGTTCAGTTAATACTTTGATAATTAAGAAATAACCACGTTTGCACTTTGTGTACGATAGCTGGTTAAAAATGTAGATTTGTTCAAATGTTAAATGAGTCGGATAATGGCTGGTAAAATTTAGAACAGGCGCCTTTTTAAGTGCCCAGTCTGTTAGCTCCAAATAGTAATCGTATTAGCGTCGGGCGATAACACTATAGGTACATATTATACAAATGTACTGCACCGTGGAAATAGTCGAGAGCTGAGCCTAAGTTAAGTAATATCCAATAAATGTCGCATAGAGCGTGTGTTTTGCTTATAGTTGTTTTTGTTTAAAATTCAGGTCAGTACTGTTTATAGAAAAGAAATACTCTTATGTATTTGCGATCTGCTGAATCCTTTTTATATAACAGTAAAATACATCCTTGATAATGAAAAAACGAAATTGGTTTTCAGGCGAAATCAAATTCAAGCCGTCGGTGTCTGTCCTAGTTTAAAATTACCACAATTTCTTGGAATTTAGCGATTTATGGCAGCACTTTGACATGCTACCTTTTTGTAATGTTTTTGATTTAACAGGGGTATCAAATTAAAGACATGTTGTTTTTGAAATTCAACAAATATGAATTGAATTTTTTCGAAATGACTAGTCAGCGACAGCCAAGTAGACATTAATTAATTTCACAAACCCCTATTTCACATGAAGTTGCCTACCGAAATCCACTGGTGGCAAGGTGGCAACCACTTGGTGGCAGACTGCGTGTTTGTTTTCTATGACGGTTTTTAATATCCATCTTTTACGCCAGGTCGTCATAATGTCGCAGATGTCAACAGGAAGTCTTTTATATGTAACGCATGGCTATGTAATGATGTGAGGATAATTTGTAGTCGATTGCAGTCTTGGCAGTTGTGCCCAACATGTTTTATGGTAGTAATAAGTATAGAAAATAGTAACAGTTCATAAATAACTGTCTCAAATTATAGCTAGGTTATAAAAGTATTAATTAGATTTTACACAAGCGTTGTTTAATTAATAATACACATATGAAAATTGCTTATACACTGAGTTTCTTTTAATAAGATTGAAGTAGCAAACAAACATGGAGTCCATCTGATGATATTTGGTCACTCCATTTAGAACAGTGGTTCTATGTCAAGATGGTCAAAATTGCTTTGGTCAACATGATCGTTGCTTATACATATAAGTCAAAGTTATCCACAGTATTTCATAGTTTTTTTAAAAAGATAGAAACTATTTGCGATGATACCTTCGCAGTCGTACCATATTGGTTCTGCTTGGTTTCAAATTTAACATATTGCATACAATCAATAAATGTGTCGTGGCTGCCATGGACACACACAAACATGAATAAACAAACACCCAGACCCAGAATAAGAATCTAAACACATCGTTCAGATACCTGTCTGGCCGGGAATCGAACCCACCTGGGACCCACTGCGCAAACCGCACCGCCACAAGGATCATCAAATCAATGTTCTCTTTTGTGATAATACTTAAAAATATTTTTGTATTGGTTCGTATTATTTGCAAATGGTTGAATAAAGTATACCTGTAGAGGTTGTAGGTACCTACACTTTAGCGTACGAAGGCCCGTACCTAAGTAGGCAAACAATTTAACCTGAAAACAGTTTGATGATGTGTTGTGGTTAAAATCGAGACCGATCGATGGCGTAACAGAATCGAGTCGGCTATATTAAGTCGGCGATGGACCGATACAAAGTGGTTAGAGGCTAGAAAGCCTATAACACAGTACATTCACACATACAGTTACAACGGACACAATTTGCGGGAACTTAAGATAAAAGCAGTCACAGTCTAGTGGTTTGAAAGGTCTCTCAATCGCGGAGGATTTGAGGTTCGAATCTCAGGCATGATTACTTTCTACGTAGACCTAATGAGGAGTATGTATGTAGTAATAAATTCATAAATTTGTAGTGTTTTGATGAAAATGTCGTATAAGAGTTCTACAAAATATTACTGCAGATACATTTTTAGCACATATAGCTCACAAACTGTCATCTCGTTTAGATAAGTAGCATACATCTGGTGAAAAGGGATCATAACTGGTTGATTTATCTGCATCGCCATGAATGAAGGTAGGCGCACTAAAGATTCGAAAAAATGACCTATACATTGCATTCCTACCCTCTGGCCTCGTCAGAGACATTATCAGCTTACCCTAGAGATGCAAAATATATCGCCGCTCCATATATTAACTGGGCAACGCCTTTGGATTGATTATTTATAGAGTGGTGGTAAACATTGCGACATACTATTGACTCAACTTCCTGAATGAAATGCAACCGCGGTTATTAACGGTTCGTATATAGGCAGGGGCTCTGAGGATGGGAATGATCCCCTTGGGACGAGGCACGTACAAAAAACGGCAGGGCACAGGTGTAAGCATTGACAATAAGTTCACTGCGATTCATTTTATCGTTTTTAGGGTTCCGTACCCAAGTACCCAAAAGGTAATAAAGTAATATTCAAAAATAATGATTAAAACAAGCTTTTATTTCAGAAATAATAAACTTTGTAGAAGTCAAACCCATCATTTTGTTTGCAACGTACAATTTTCTATCATTACCTCTGGCCCTCATGAGCGCTGGCTTGGGACGGCGGGCGTAGGGCCGTCTAGCCGTTCGTACAGAAGCAGGCCTGAGTCGGTGGCGCGTCCGTGTTACACGCTTTTATATCAGAGGGGAGGCAAGGACGGCGCCGCCGGCGCCGCGAAGGGTGGCCAAGCTGTCTGGGGTGCAGTAAAAAGAATACGTAAGCGTATCTCTCGTCCATTATCCGCCTCCTGGCGCAAGCTGTCGAAGGAACATCGTCAGTGGTTTAGTCGGTATACGGTCGTGACCAGACTCTGACACTTCCTCTACTTTGCCCAGCGGCCTAGCCAGAAGTCTATAAAAGATTCCCTGAAGATTACAAAAATTCGTCGTTTTTTGCGACGGCCATTTTGAATTAACGATAATATTGATTATATATAATTGCATTGTCATCAAAAGGTGACAATACAATATTATATAGGAGTATTCCAAATTTCAGCTCAATCGTACAATGAGAAGTGGATTAAATTTAGGTTGCAAGATTTGACCTAAACATAGTACCAACGAAATTACTTATCCACAAACATTACAAGTTAAATAAAAGCTTTTAAAAACGGAACTCTGTTACTAAGACTCCACTGTCCGTCTGTCTGTCAATAGGCTGTGTCTTATAAACCGTGATGGCTAGACAGTTACAATTTTCACAGACGATGTATTTCTGTTGCCGCTAATACTAAAAACAGAATAAAATAAATATTTAGGTGGGCTCAAAAATATAAATAAAACACAATAAATTAATTAAATTTTCTTATCGTTTTTATAGATATTGAATGATGAACGGAACTCTTCTTGCGCGAGTCCGACTCGCACTTAGCCAGTTATTATCTTATCGCTTAATATTGTATCAGGGTATATATTATGCACAATACGACTTTTTAATATTTCAAATAGACAAAAGGATACAATCAATATACTATTTTTATTAAATTTATAATAACCACTTATCAGATTTGTAATATTTTTTTTACATAAATCAGCTTTAGTAGCTTTATATTTTATTTAGATAGATTTATACGCATGGCCTAAGATGAGTATTCTTCAAAGGCGGTGATTTAGCGCGGTCGCAACCCCTTTTAGCTCTATGGCTTTCTAGTAGGACTGATAATGTTATTGAAAAACAGAAATTATAATGGTTTGACTGTGGTAACAAAGCAAATTCTATTTCATCTAATGGCCGTAGTAATTGTATTATGTTCTTGTCTAAGGGGTTGGTACAACAAATATATCTACGTGTAGATAGAACATGTTCTATTTGCTTCAGTCAGCCTCAGGCATATTAACGCGTCTTCAACTGATTTAAGCCTCAGAAATTGAACGTAGTAGATGCATGTCGGGGCAGTTGAACAGTTTTTTCTATGTAATAATATCCTAGTGATTTTAAACAACACTTCGCTGACACGGGTCAATCAGTCAAAATATTATATAGAAAAATATGTTTTTGGCTGCCACGGCACGTTCAATGTCTGTAGGTGTGAATGAACTCGAGTTTATTTGTATTTGGGGTTGGTTATAGGCATAATCTGGGGGAATGATGAATTATGTTTGTACAACATAAAACAAATGAGGATATATTTTGCTTAACAGTTATTGATAAGGGTATACCTATATTCATGTAAAAGAAATATTATTTTATTGATGTACTGGCGTTCAGGATAACGTTGTTACGTGGATCGATATGTCGGTCAAAGGTTGTGAGAAAAGGAAAATATTTAACTTCGGGTAAAACTAACAACAGCTTGTACCGCAAATATTTTAACAAGTCCAAATTATCCCTAACGACTAATTAGCTCGTGTCACAAAACCATCAATCAACAAAGATTAATAAGAATTTGATGAGTAGCACTTTCTTTAAATTGTTCGTAGATACGGCAAAGATTAAACTGGCCAAGAATACTAAACGTCAGCGTAAGTTATTAAAAGTGACACGGCAAGTATAATAACCTTGATAATTTTAATATAAATCACATTAGTTTAATAGGAATTCTAAATATTGTGTGTACAAAAAGTTTGCTCAAAATTTGTCCCTAAAAAAAGTTTCAAAAGTCGAATGTTGCGATGTGTTATGATCATAACACAGCACTGTTGGGGCAAAATATAAGAACTACGTGTATTAAACGCCCATCTTAATTTAATCCATAATTTCTATCATTAGTATTTGTAACGCGTAGACCTATAGCAAAATGCAAATAAGTTTAAAATATTTATTTTGTTTTGTTTACTTCTATTTTGCATATTAATCTGATTACAAGTCGGTAAAAGTGTTTTTAAATGTACCTGCGATATGTGTTTAAAATACAATTATCTCTTGTTTCAGGTAACTTTATACATTACTTCAAGTTGGTGTTATTAGGACTAAATTTCTCAAGTACAAGTGTTCAGTTGTTAAACCTCTCCTAATTTCAGTGCATTAGACATTGTCGATTGTGTTCACCGTGCAAGTGACAGTGTTGTGTTAACTTTGAGTGTAGACAAGAGTGCAGTGATGTCGGCGTGTCTGTTGGAAGAAGGGCGGGACGAGGGCGGCGGCAGTGTGAGTGAGAGTAGCAGCGGCGAGACCCCGGAGCGCACGCGCAGGGATGTGCTGATGAGCGCAAGGGGTCGTCGCGCCTGCTCCGAGCAGGGGCCACATCCAACACATCTTTTACGTAAGCATTTCAGAATCTTTTGTCTAAGATAAGAAAATGATGACCCGCGCGGTGGTGCGCTCACGTTTCCGGTCTGATACAGTGTGAGTTCCAGGTTCGATCCTCGGCCAGACGTACATCTGAATGATGAATAGATTTCTGCTCTGGATCTGGATGTTTATGTATTCATCTTTGTGTGTGTTCATGGCACCCACGACACAGGAGAATATCCTAGTGTGGGGCTATAATCGTTATTTATTATTATTCTCTCTTCTCTCTTCAACCCATTATTGTCCTACTGCTGGGCACGGGTTTTCTCTCGAATGGCCAAGTGCGAATTGGTGGACTTCACACACCTCTGAGAACTTTTTTTTTAAAGAACTCAGGGGTGTGTAGGTTTCCTCACGATGTTTTCCTTCACCGAAAAGCAGTGATAATTAATTTCTAATACTCACATGAATTAGTGGTGCGTGCCTGGGTTTGAACCTCGGACCTCTCGATCGAGAGGGCAAGTTTCAACCATTAGGCTATCACTGCTATTATTATTAATGACGGTTTATTTATTTTTGACGGTGGTAAAACCCTTTGTGATTCGAGTCTGGAAGCACCACCGCCACACCTATTTCCAACTTGAAAAGCATTTCTTGCTTTTCAAGGGAAGGGTGTGGTTGCCGGCACACTTTTAAATGAGACGACCATCATTGTCTTCGGGAGTTGCAACGCGTCTGTGATTGACTTCAGATAGAACCCATGTTCTGTATGAAGTTGATTACAGATGTCTATAGGCGGCAGTGACCACTTACCAACAGGTGGACTGGATGCTCGTTTGCTACTTCAGTCAGATAAAAAAAATGTGTATGCCACGCTCAGCTGACTTCACGACTTTGTCAAGACACGAGGATGTGAAATTGGTACAGTGCGACGCGCCTTACGCTTCGATTCAAAATAACCGGATGCGACATACATATAAAAGAAATAGTGCTTTGTCACCGGTGAGACATCTGCTCGGTAGTCTATCAGTAATATATCGATATGTCAATAATTAGACTACCTACATACTAATTACTTAATCAACGGTGAAAAATATAAACATTATGTTTTTTTCCTTGTGCATTCTTAATTGAAGTCGATTTAGCGTAAAGTTCTTTCCGCGATATTACGACGAGCCTACTTGGTAGAACAGGTTAAGCCCGTCTAAGGTATTATTACCACACGGACGCACGATCAGCTTAAATTATGGGAACGTAAAATAAAAAGGTAATCAGGAGAGATTTTAAATAGATTGAAATCTTTTCAGTATAACGGTTTTAAGTATTTTTTTATTAACATTAATAAAACAAAAGTTTTGTAGGATGTACGTGTATTTGTTACTCTTTTATACAAAATCTACCGAACGAATTTTGCTGAAATTTGACACATATACTTTATGAGTTTATGATCTATATTAACACATAGGACTCATAGGACCGAAGCAGACAAACGACAACGAACGACGAATAACCTACGAATCAATATCTACATACTTTTAATGGTTTTAAGAACAAATTTTTAATAACATGATTTAGTTCCTTGTGTTCTTCTTAAAACCCCTTCATTTGATACCTACATCATTCATCTCAATCAGGGTTAGCTGGCTTAAAACTTGTAGTTTTAACCCTCGCATTTAACTACATACAAACTGTAAAGGCAAGTTAAATAAAAGCTTCTAAAAACAGGATAAACAAACAAGGAAACTATTATGGTATAAAACGGTATCAAAATAATGATTGTAAATGGAAATAATATACACCTGATCAAGCAGAAGAAGGGTCGGTCCAATATTACATCCTACGTATACTATGCTGTCAAATTCCGTGTTTGTTATTATGTACTGCGGGCATTGTTCAAAATAAACTAGTCACCCATCGCAACGGTCGAAGTTCTACCGTAATTCTACTCAAACACTAAACTTAAAATTGTCTAAAGTAGCACGAATAGTTCTCAGATTATTTCGATTAATTTTCGAGTTATTTTAAAAACATCTGTTAAAAGGAAAAGAATGTTTATTTGACTTAGTTGCATTTAAAAGCAATTACGGGTATCTTGACAAAGATATTTGTCAATTTTGAATTTATGAGTTTTCTTACTTTTCATAGTAAGAAAACACTTATTTCAAAATTGAATATCAATATCAAAACGAATGTTATTTCGTTTATTGTAAACGTGTGAGTCAAATACGTTGTATTGTACATACTGTCTTTTTAGTTGACACCTACGTTCTCGTTATTTACCTTAAAAGGGATCCTAATATTTTGCTCCACATTTTGATTTTGATTCCAAAATAATTTCAGACGTAAATAACTGACGGCTAACCTCGCAGGGTTTTATTCGCCTTCTTTCTCATTATTTTTTCGTATGTATGTATATTTCCCATCAATAATGCCTGCATCGTCTGTATCATATCGAATCCAGTCCATGCAAAATGTGAATGTAGTGGGATTATTGCCTTCCTTCTGACCTTATCGGGTCAAAGGAAGTCGTTTCTTCCCCTACTTTCCTTTTTAAATTCCGTGCTCCATATTTAAATAAATATTTCGCCTATGTCACTATGACAATTGGGACGAATTCAAGGGCACATCATAAGTCAAGATCCGTTGAGCCGTATGGGCAGTGGCGCGTGCCAAAGGAATAGACATATGTACATACGCTTGAAAAATATTACCCTATTTCTGACGCACTCGGGTAATAAAATGTTGTTGTGCAACATTGTTATGATTCATAATTGTAAAGTGAACTTTTGAAACGTTCGCCCAAGCGTGCAATCTATAAAAGTTAATGGCTTGTATAAAATTTAAAGTTGATTTTGCTGTCGAGAGTTTTGATTTTATCTTTAATCTGATGAAATTGAAAGATAGTATAAATTGTATTAACATGGCACCATTCTAAAGTACTTTTTTAATCATTTTACTTAATAATACTTAAAATTAAATGTTTATGCTACACGCACGTTTATTTTTGACGCGTATACACTAATTATTGTACGTACCTACTTATTATTTGTAATATAGCAGATTACAAAAGAAAATGTGTTAGGAATGTTACTATACCTACTGTAACATTAGTCTAAACTTTCATCAGACTTACATGGTCGTTCATACACAACCATGTAAGTTATTTATGTCATTAATGCATGCATATCTACCTGTATGTACGTAGATTGTTATATACTTTTACCCTGTTTATTTTTAATAACCAGAACATTATAGGTGCTAGAACCAATGTAGTTCGCCCAGGGAAGTGCCGCCGCCACACCTATTTCTAGCGCGAAGCAGTTCTTACGTTTTGAAGGGTGTGTGGTGCCGGCAGGCACACTTTTACATGAGGCGAACATTTTAGTCCTCGGGAGTAGTAACGCATCTGTTTGACTTTAGATAGAACCCCATGTTCTTTATGAAATTCTTGCAGTGAACACTTACCATCAGGTAGAATGCATGCTCGTTTGCCACTTCAATCTTATAAAAAAAGAGTGGAATAAAATATATACTATGCAGGGAAAACTGGAGGAGACTTCTTCCGAAAGAGAGAGATAGACTCCTTCGTGGTTTGACTTCGATAACACCAACGCTGCACTTAATTTAGCTTATAACAGCAATGTAGTGCTGCTGTGTTTGGGTTGCAGAGTGTGATAAGAGAGAGTCACTTATATGAGGCAATCCAACTTAGCCCCCAAGGGTAGCAACGCACCTATAGCAATCTGGACCCTATTTCTTTCTGGAGTTAATTAAAGTTGTTTCCAAGCGGATGTGACGAAGCACTAATAATAAAAAACATCTAAAATTAATAAGTTGATAAAACATTTTTTATGTTAGTTAACACATACAGATGCAAAGAAAATAAAATTCTTTCTTTTCATTTTGAAACTTTAATTTGATGCCCATTTCATGGGGGTGCCAAAAATAATTGAACCGCCATCTTCGGGCGTCCATCACACTGGATTTGACGCCACGATGATAAATATGCATAGTCATCAAACTTGCATGCATTTCAGCTCCATCGAATGGGCTTTACTGCTAAAAAATTCAGTTCCATGATTTGACCCTCATAACATAATAACGAACAAAGCGAGCTAAATTATAGTTGGTTAATAAAACGTAAGTTACATGCAAATGCACTATGATCACCGCGGATATTACGGAGTTAAATTAATTACTGAGCTTTTATACTGTCATCATGATGATGATTTATTAACGGTATTTTGTTGTGAAATACACATATGGATTTAGGCCTAACAAAATTTACTAAATATGGTATTGAAGGACGGAAAACTTAGAAAGTTGGGAAATAAATAATAATAAAAAGCCGTGAAAAATAATTAAAAAAATAAACTGAAGTATTTCATTTGTTATTTTTTTTCCAATTCATTTATCAGACTTTTATTGTATGACTAAAAAGATAAAGGAACAACATTTTAAGTCTTATCAAACGCTTATTACATTAACTATTGATTTAAATAGCATAAAGTTCTAGTTCCAATCCCGGTTAAATTGTGATTCAAGTGTATTTCTTAATATCGTTATGTCATATTTCCTAGAATATATAACTTCCAAATTCCATACGTATATGTGTTAAATAGTTAACAGTAAGGGAGGCCTGACGTAGGCAGACAGGCTGACATTGAGAGACGAATAGACTAACAAGACGAAATTACATAGGTTCTGTTTTTGTCATATAGCTACAGAACTATCCCAACCAAGTATTTCCATATAATTAGTATGAATTCTACGGCATATTTCTTATAAGGCCAAGCTGATTAAGAAGTCTTTCATTGCATACGCTAAGGGAACTGCATTTTGAGTTTAATCACTCCGAGCTTGTCTTTGTAAGATTACTTTTACACATTACACACACACATTACACATTACACATTACACACATTATTACATATTTGAATGGAGTACCTACGGAAATTGTACAAAATGGCCGTGCTGGTGAGTTTTCTGAGTTACAGAGGTAACCTGGTTAATCCAATTTGCATATAAAAAGCTGGTTGTGAAGTTCGGTAAAGGAATCGATAAGTTATGAATGGATAACATTGTGGTTGCATTAACGTAAGAGTCTCTGATTTAAAAATCTTTTTAACCTCTTGTGAAACGAATCTATTAGAATTCGGATCACGTTTCTATATAATAAAGGATTGAGATTGTCGCTGAACCTCCTACATATGTATATTCCATACGACGACATGTTTGACATACCTTTTATGTTAGTAAAGATGTTTGCAGTGAGTAAATTCAGTATTATTACCCTAAGTATTTACTTTGTTTATTGGCACATTCGTCATAGTTGATTTTCAATGAGAAAAGCAATGACTGGAATAAGACTAAATTACACAACGATTACTCTTAGCCTTTCAAAACAGTTCTATTACTTAAGATGCTGTATGATAATATCTTCTAAGAATATAGCAACAAAGATTTTTTAACGTATAACGTATAATAACGTATTCTTTAGTTTCAATCGATTAGTTCTCTCGATGTCACCCACAAACGATGACCCTAACCTTTAAAATTGGTTTAAAAATTTATAAACCCATTTTATAAATCACAATTTCTTTATATTTCCATTTTTAGGGCAAGGTAAACTGTGGTATGGTCCCACCGGAAACATGCCACCTAAGAAGTGTTGTGTTTTTTCATGAGACTTATATATATTTCGAATCGTACGAGAATATGGTTAACGCTGGAACAATGTTATCGTATATCGTAATGATCTATTTACCTAATAATTATTTTTTTTAATAATTATTTGATATACGAAATGACATAAATTGTAGATAATTCCATTACGATTAAATATTGATCTTTGTTACGAACATAAATCAGACATAAAACTCGCAGATATATCGAGGATAGAAATCAGAGTGCCCATCCAATATCTAATGCGTAATTACAGAGATGATACGATCGTCTTCTTACATTGTTTCTTTAATAAATGGATAACGTTATAGGTACATATAATTTAATTATATTTCTTCTAGAGATATTAAGTAATTCTTTGAATTCAGCCCTACATTACTCATCTGAATTAAGTGGATAACTTTTACAGGCCCATATATTGTACGTCAAGATAATTAAAATTCTTTACAGTCTGTATCTTACGAATGATTTTAAGAATTTAATTTTGAAATGTTGCTACATCTGAGAAATCTGTCTAGGGAACATTTAAAATACAAAATGCGTAAATTGTTTGAAAAAGTTATAATCTAGCTAGGATTAGTGGTGCCGCTGAAAATTAATAAAGTGGTTTTAGTATAAAATTATATGATAAAAACTTTTTAACAAAAAATATCTACTGACTTCCATGTCACAAAAAAGTAAAAAATAATTTCAATTAATTTTGGTTTATAACATACTCAGTACTTAGTACATAGTTTCGAAGTCGGCGCTTAACGGATTTCCCTGGATGATGGTGATGAAACTTTGTCATGTATGAGCCTCCTGCTTTTTGGAGGTCGGTTAAAAACACCAAAGAACTACACAGGGCGTTACTTAGATGTGAGAAGGAGCAACGTACATATGTATGTGGTTGACATCACGTATGGCGCTAATGCTAACTGAGGTTAATTATCGATGTCCGTGGGCGGTAATTGCCACTCACCATTACACTACAAGTTAATTTTCTATTAATATAATACAAAGAAAATGAACGTTAGGTAAATATAGACATATTGTACTCAGTAGGTTCTAATAAATAAATTGGTAAACATGTTTCCGCGGGTACTTAATTGAGGCCGTACAGTTGATTAAGTTTAATTAACTGACATAAAAGCATTAAACCCTCTTTACGCTGTTGAAAGAGTGACAAAATACTCTGTTATTATGTCTTGTTATTGCGGTAAACATGTTTCTTAGGGCACTTTGGATAACTGTAAATTGTATTCTGTTAAAAAAACTGTCTTCTGGTATAAATTATTGTTTCATGATAAGTTTTGCATAGACTTGGGATTAGTGGTGAAGGAGACTCAGTTTTTCTTCTAAGTATTATAAAAAGATTCCACGCAATTTTATAAAACTAGGCGGTAAAAAGAAAACTAAATTGTCGAGTCCTTTTTTTGCCCTTGTCTCCAGGCCTTTATAATTTCTATTTTAATAAATTTACTTATACTTGTTATCACCCGACTGCGTCATACAGTTAATATACATTTTTGATTAATGACGTTTCTATTTTTATAATAATTAGTTTATTAACGCTTTTTTGTGCTTGTGTTTAAATAATATCAGTTTTGTGTTTTAATATCTATAGTCTTGTACTTGCGTTTAATTAGCTTATTCACGCGGCTCTTCCCCTTTTTGATTATGTTTGCCGTGGCGATAAGTTGTCCATCTATCAGCTTTTTAAGGTCCACTGCTGGACATAGGCCTTCCTTGAAGAGCATCACTTCTGTCGGCCCTGTGCCTTTTGAATCCAATGTTTTCCCGCTGTCCTCTTCAGATTATCGGTATACCTGGTAAAAATCCCACATATTTTTTTTTGTTTTCGAGGGGGAAACCTTCAAAAGCTACCCGACGCCGTGGGAGCGACGCAGGGTTATGTGGGATTATTACCGCACTAAAACCCCCCCGGTGGCCGTCCTCGGCGCGTATAAAGAGGACTCCGGGACCTCCAACGGACCGCAGCCGGAATCCTCTCAGCGCGTTGCCCCATCGGGCTCCTCCCAGATGGGCGGTTGGGCCCACCGCCCCGTCTAGTCTTTACGGCGGTATGCGCCGCACAAACACCACAATCTTTACCAAACGCCACACAAACCGCCGTCCTTCCAGGGATTGCCTGAACGAACGGTTCGAGCTCCCACTCTAGCCGCCCGCAACCCCGGAAGCCCCAATTAGTCGCCTCTTACGACAGGCAGGGGATGCCTTAGCCCTATTCTGATCCCGGAACTACAGGGCGTCGTTTCAGGCGGCCGCGGCGGATCCTTCTCCGAGAGGGTTCAGCGCGCTCTCTGGCCCTTTCGGCGTCTTTCTTCGCTGACATCACGTCCTCGCAGAAGGTGATCATGCCGTTCCAGGCCTCTCGCCGGTGAACCATCGCTGTAACGACGGCCGCCGGAGAAAGGTCCGCTCCAACCTTTTGGACGAGGATCCGCCGCTGAGACTCCCAAGCAGGGCAGTGCTCGAGCGTGTGCTGTACGGAATCCTCGTCGTGCCCGCAATGGTGACAGAGGGCCGTCTCCTGTCTCCCTATCCTGTTCAGATACTGACCGAAACAGCCATGTCCGGTGAGTATCGGAGTCAGGCGGTACGTCACTCGACCGTTATCCCACATAACCCTGCGTCACTCCCACGACGTCGGATAGATTTTGAATGTTTCCCCCTCAAGAAAAAAAAAACCTGGTAGGGAGCGACCCGTGCTTCTGTTGCCTAAACGTGATCGTCACTTAAGGACCTTTCTTTCTAATCAGTTGTCGGTCTATCGAATGATGTCGTCTGCCCTTTGCTACTTCAGCTTCCTAATTTTGAGAGCTACGTAGGTCAGCTTAGTTCGCCTATTGATTGCATCGTTGCAAATGATGTCTCGTAGCGAAATTCCGAGCATAGCTCACTCCATAGCACGCTGAGCAACTTTGAGCCTTCGAATGAGACCTACAGTGAGAGACCACGTTTCGGCGCCATAGATCATTACTTGCAACACACATTGCTGGAATCATTTCGACTTCAGGCACCGAGGAAATGTAGACGAGAAGATACCATGTAATTTCCCGAATGCAGTCTAGCCGAGTTGGATTCTTCGAGTGACTTGTGATTAGGAGTGGTAGTAAGGAGTGATAATGAGTATACTATCTGGGAGCCTTTAAGCGAAATCCAATTAGTTGTTTTTGCGTGAAAGAACAAACACACATACATCGTAACAAACTTTCACATTTAAATATACATCAGATTAGCTTTCTTTCATATTCGCATGTACTATATAAAATAAAAAATAAGCCTATAACACTCGCACATTTGGTTATTGGATCCACTAACAATACCTCATATGATATAATCTGTACATATCAAAGAATTACCTGTCGTACTTGGGTAACAGTTATTTTTTATGTACAGATCACGGCACAGCGCACTTATGGGGCGCGAATAGCGGGCGGCGTGGTTGGAGTCGCAAGCGGACGTCGGCGCCACAAATGGGCAACACGCAGGGCTCCATGCCACGCATTGCGCTGGTGCTGCGGTCCCGACGGAGCTGGCCGGTTGCTCCGCAGTCATATCGCAGGTAAGAAATAATGATTTTAGTATATAAATGAATGGTATGATGTTCAGTAGTTGTTTTCAATAGGCACAGGTAAACATTAAAATGAAGATTTTGAGGAATGAAATTAAGTTTAGTAGTGATTTTCAAAAGGCTACAAAAATTTGACGATATTGGATAAATACTGAGCTGATCAGTTGAGTATATTAAAAAAAACAATATGTTCACATACACGTTAATTTTAAATATTTTTTTACATATTTCAGTTAAAGTAATCATAGAAATTATTTCTCATAAGTGCTTTAAAAATTAAAACTGACGCTGATTTGAAAAGTCGTGGCTTTTCCGATCGAGAGTAGAGAGCACTCTTTATCGTTTTTGTGTCCAAGGTGTTCAATACAATAAACAACAACCCATCAATGTCCATTTTCTCAGCAGTGGTCATCAAAGTGAAAAGGGTTTAAAACCTTTCTTATGTCACGCAGGCGTGTCACAGGCGTGTGAGACACATAACAGATAAGGAAAAGTATCTGTGAAACGATAGGATGCAATTGATGCATGTATACCATTTCCACCAGATCCGAACGTAGAGTACTCGCGTGACAGGAAAAGTTCCTCACCCTCAGTGGCATTGTACCCATTTGTATTTTGTATGTCACAGTATTTTTGTGAAGCAGTACTTGCTTAGTTCTTCTTTAGTTACCGGCTCACTTTCACATGAGGCGACCATTTTCGTCCTCGAGAGGAGCAATGCATCTGTGATTGAATTTAGGTAGAATCCTTGTTCTATGTTAAGTTGCTACTAAATGTCCACGGTTGGCAGTAACCACTTACAATCAGGTGGACTGCATATTCGTTGCCTGCGTGCGACTTCAATCGGATAAAAAAAGTGATAACCTTATCTATATATTGGCATTACAATGCTACTATCGTTTTAAGCTTTACACAAATTTCCCAATGTCAACATTATTTTCACAGTTTTTATCGCATTCAGAGATATCAAGGTACGTAGCAATTCTTATTGTGAAGGGTGACAAAATGAGGAAAGACAGGTACTTCATAATACGTCACATAAATATTTTCTTCCATATTCATGTCGGAATATTAAACTTCAAGAGCGGTGTAATAAGAGTTTTTCAAAGCCCGTGACGCATTAGCGACTCCTCTCATCATGCAAATGTCTTTAGTCGTTGTATAGGTATCAAGAACTTGTTTAGCGCAAATTATTTTGCCTTACGCTATTTCTTGAAATTACGCGGAAGATGTAGTTTTAATTTTTTTGTCAGAACATTTCAAAACTTGAATCTTCGAACTAGATTTTTTTTAAACGTCGTTGTGATTATTTTTCGCCGAGATAGAGCATGTGTAATAAACACTTAAAATTGAGGATATGTCTTGAATTTTGCATTAGTCTTCATTTATTTTAAACTTTAAGGTCGATTTGCTAAGTTCTGTCTTCTATCTAATTTTGTATGATTTACTACAACTTTATGTTTGGTGCCTTTATTACGTAACCTATTTATCGAGAGCCGACTGTAGTACTCGTATGGAGAGCATCGACCGCGCTGAGAAGCATTTTGGCGTAGTCAAACATAATCAGTGATATACGGAGTTGCTAGTCAGACTTTTTTATATTAGATATAGAAGTAGAAAATGCGCATATAGTTCATTCGACGGTACGTAACCATTGTCGTTAATAGTCACCTGTGATCAAACAAAGATTAAAATCTTTCCTAAAGTGGATCACAGATGGTTATTAGTCCTGAGGACTAAGTTGTGATGCTTCCGGTTACGTAATTATCTCTATTTTTCAAATCAGAATACAGTAGTGCAAAAACAATAGGTTCATTCATCTATATCAGTATACAATTTACTAGCATTAGGTACAGTATTGATATCGCTACGAAAACAATTAAATGCAAAATGGCTACATATTATTAGTTAAAGAAGAAATAAGTTTCGTAGCCGTACAGCGTATTCAACAGCGCGTCTATTGCTTCATTTCTGTAGACTGTGGTGTGTGTTTTTCACAATCATTGTACTTCGGTGAAAGTAATATATGACTTATTTAGTATTAATTAAAACATCGCAACGTTACGTTAGTTGTTGCGTTACATTACATACGCGATCTACAAGAAAAAATACAGACAAACTAGGCAGCTGACAGTAGCTTTTTATAAAATCACATCGCTCCTACTTGCTACTGAAGGACTATACCAGAACGTCCGTGCAAGAGGCGACACTTCTTGAAAAAAATGGGTTAAGTTGGCACGTCGCTCCAGGCATGCTAGTGGTAAGCTTCCTACATAATACATTTATATCATGGCTATATACGTATTATATTACCATTTTAAGGAAACAGTAAGACAAATTATATTAAACATCTTCAATATAACACCGAACCGCAAAACGCGAGAAAATTTAACATTGACATAAACTGGTAATTTATCAATTAACATTCAGTGTTACACTTAGATTTCAAGGCTAGCAATGAATCTAGGGTTATCTTTTGATAGGAAAATCCTGCTCTAGTTACTTTTAGTATAATTGTGTTTGGCATTATCATTTTTTATTAAGACTGAAGTAGTAAACGAGCATGCAGTCCACTTGATGGTAAGCGGTCATTGTTGCCCACTATATAATGACTCAATTATTTATTATTAGGAGTCTGTATGGTACTTTTGTCTGTGGTATAAAAACGTTACATATAATATGATGTGACCAATATTTTAATAACTGAAATAATGGGACAACTTAAATGTAGAACGTATTATCCCTCGAGGACGTGAGAATCATGACATGAAGTAAAAATTCTTATTATGGTGTAAAAGTTATTGTTGTTAGGGTTTGGGATGAGACTTTAAACATTTTATTTCATAAACTGCAGATATATCTCTTAAATATTATCATATTTTATTATTTTATTTCTAAGACGTAAATAACTCAATTTTATAAGATATATAAAATCAAACAATAACATTGTAGTCAAATTGTTGGCTGATATTGTTTCGTTTTTTAAATACTTGCAGCTTTTACATTTTTCACGCGAAAAATGAACTGTCACTGCACTGAATTGATTTCAGGCTGAAACAATAACGCAGGTGCACACAACTTCCAATGTGTTGTATGGGACCTTGATGATTAAGTGTTCTATTGAACAATGAGTTATACTTCGAAATTAGTCTTTTATTGCAATAAAATTTGACTTTCTGCTTGAATCTCTGTCTCTCAATTTTTATATTTTAATTATCATTTGCTTTAACGGCGAAAGAAAACAACACGAGGAGAACGGGATGCATATAAGTAGAAAAACATTTTGTAAAGGTGTGTAAAGTCCGGCAATCTACATTTGGAACATTGTGGATTATGGCTTTAAATCGTCTGATTCTGAGCAGTTGGACAATACTTAAATCATGAAACGTGACAATAATCTTGATAATTTATCCTTAGAACAAACAAACGTAAATTTAATTAGTATAGCTAAATTACTCTATAACATATTTAGGGAAAACTCATTGGATTACATCTTCCGTTTGCTGATAATTATATTAGGGTAGGTATACACTATACATCTATGTGATATTAGATTTGTACCTACTCATTTTGGGGAAGTCCAATCCTTAATAAAAGAAGATATTGGGACTTAATTTACACTCATCGTGTCACTAATAGTGCGAGGTAATATAAATCGTGACTTGAGTGTTACAAATATTCCATTAGGAAGACGATAATAGTTTATATAAACATTTTTCCATGTATATTTTTGCACAAACAACAAAGGGAACCAACCTGCGCCCACGTTGGTACAGAATTGATATATTTTCTGACAAAATAAACTTGACATTGCGATGATTTATGGAATAGGACTAGACGACCCCTTGGAGTTTTATCACGAGGTGTAGAAAGAATATTATATCATGCCTTTTGATGGACCACCGATATCTGGTAGTATTACTCTAAATGCTGCATATACTCACCAGATTTACATTAGCTGTAGGTTTACTAACACTTTGATGCAATTAAAAGTATTGGTGAAATGAATGCATTAACACGTACTTTCACTGTTTTTTGCAATTACTTATTTTTAAATATGTCTTAGAGCTCGGTATAAGAAATAAACCTAATTATAAAAAGTATCCTCGTGAGTTGCTGGAACAGTGTGTGCTGGAACATTTTATCGTATAAAAACAATGTTTTATTACTGACCTATACTGTACAAAGTAAGTTCAAGTGACTTTATCTTCTTTACATATGAATTATCGTACTGTGTAAGTTCGTGGTTTTCACAAAACTGTCTATTTTATAGATTACTATACATTTTTCACGGTTCCGTAACCAAGGGAATTACTAGGACTTTCTGTCTGTTTTTCCGCCTGTCTGTCAGTTAATTATTAAGTTTAATCAACTGTTAAGTATTTCGTCTATTTAAATTTGCGTGCCGTAGTGGTCTAAATTATGAATTCAAAATTTCTTTCTGAGTGTTGGTGTAAGTATATTCATCTTTGTGTACATAACACGTAAAGGTCCCAGTGTAAGGATATGAGTGAAAAACGCGTTTTTCAATTTACTTTGAAATCTTAGAGTTACCAAATAGGTATAACTGTTACCTCCTTGCGGCCAGTGAGCTAAATTGTAAAACCTAACACACACATCGTGTGTCGCACGGAACTCTCAGTATTTCCACTCGCACTTAGCCAGTTTTGTGTCGACTCCATAGTGAAGGGTTATGCAATAAACAATTAATTTGCAACTAATTATTACGTACTAGCGAGTTTGACAAACTAACGCTGTGCAATTAATTAATTACTCTTCATAAATTTTGTTTATACTAAATTCACCAGCGTTGCGCAATTTATGTTTGTATTTAAACAGATTATTAACATTTCATTTATTCTTTGTGAAGTGAATTTTCAGTTAAATCCTTTTTCATATTTGGTTATCATAGCAATCTGGTGTAAAATAAGTACATATTTGCTGCCTGTCGTTTTTATATAGGAGTTAATTCTGTAAATCTTTCTCTTTATTGAATACCTTTTTACAATTTATTTACATACAGAAGGTATTCATTTACGTTGTATAAGGCGAATTTCAATCAGATTTTAATAAGTTTCGTAATTATTTAATACTTCACTCACGTTTAAAGAATAATTTAGATTGAGTAACTTTTGTTAAAGTACACCGATTTTAATGAGTTAAAGACTAAATGTTATCTCAAGATATAGATATCTACTTATATATAGTATATATTATTATTACTGTTGATTTTTTACTTATTTTCAGTTTCCCCATTTTTTTTTTGGATAAATATGAATTGTAGAAGATGGTAGAACCAGTGTAGTTCGACCGGGGTTCCTCGGAACACTCACTATTGTAAAGCCGGCAGAACACGCAGAGGGAGCCCATGTCCGTGACAAGAAGGTCCGTAGAAGGCAGAATCAGAGTAGTTCGACCGAGGAACTACCACCGCCACACCTATTTCTAGCGCGAATCATTTCTTGCGTTTCGATAGAAGGGTGTGGTTGCCGGCACACTTTCACATGAGGCGACCATTCATATGATAGTCCTCGGGAGTAGCAACGCATCTGTGTTTGATTTCAGATGGAACCCATGTTCTGTATGAAGTTGATTATAGATGTCCATGGGCGGCAGTGACCATCACGTTAGACCACTTACCATCAGGTGGACTGCATGCTCGTTTGCTACTTTAGGCAGATAAAAATTTGTAATTTTTATGATATTTTTAAAACATCAGTTATAAAATTTGTACTCGCTTCGTTCTCATTTTGGCGCTTACTTAAAGAGATTGTTTTATAATTAAAAGGACCAAATAGTAACCGCTAGAGAGAATACAAGAGAATACTTGCGCAGAATTAAATATTACGGATTTTTCTAAAATAAATTATTATTAACTAAATGGCAACTATATTCAGGACGTAAAAAAAGGTATAATATCTGATCTTGGTGTACAATAAAGTTGTTTGTATTGTATTGCATAATTGCTTACTTTTTCGTATATTTAGAACATGATGGAATTCACTACATTTTTGGATAATTTGCGTTGGTGGTATGGTAATAACGCAAGATGCATTTGCGTAGAGTAGTGTGAGATTACGATGGTAGGTATTACTGCTATCATCGGTCCCAATTACCACCCGTCGTTTTCAATTACCCGATTCTCCCCAATCTATCATTCTGGGGGAAATACTTAATGTTCAGCGATGTATACTTACGACTTTGACATTTATATATGGAGCACATTGTTAGGTACATATCAGTTATTGGCTTATACTCCTTATCTTAAAAATATTATTTCCTTTTATTAGTTTCCAAGTTCTTAAATCGCAACATACAAATACCTAAAGGAATTATAAATGATATTCTCCTGTCCAATGGCCTTTTGACAATTATTTTTGTATGGATCTTGTCAACCCATTATTGTCCCACTGCTGGATACGCACGAGTCTTCTCTCAGAATGAGAGAGTTTAGGCCATAGTCCGTTGTGCTGGCCAAGTGCGAATTGGTGGACTTCACATACCTCCGAGAACTTTTTTAGAATTCCCTGGTGTGTAGGTTTCTTCACGATGTTTTCTTTTACCGAAAAGCAGTGATAATTTAATTTCCAATAGGCACATAATATTAGAAAAAATCTGTGGTGCGTGCCCGGGTTTAAAGCTTGGACCTCCCGATTGAGAGGGCAGGCTTCAACTATTAGGCTATCGCTGGTCATTGTATGGATGTAATTTGCATTTTAATAGTTCAAATTCAAAGCCATTTACATTTAGGATATTGATACAGTGATCGAAGGTATCGATATTGATACAGAGGTCGAAGAAATTAAAATCTATGTACAAGCAAAGCTATAATCAAACAAGTAGTTTAACTCATTGGTATAAAAAGGTCTTCGAGTGGCGACCACGTTTAGGCAAAAGGAGCACAGGTTGCCCCCTCACCAGGTGGACCGATGACCTGAAGAAGACGGCGGGAAACTGTTGGATTCAGAAGGCATAGGACCAGCTGTGGACCTCGAAGGACTGATGGATGGTATAAAAGTATTCAGTTTTGATCAATCTATTTTTAAAGAAGTTTTTTTCAGAACTCTTTTGTGGTACCACCGCCACACATATTTCTGCCTTATAATTCTAAGCGCTGCTCAGTTTAAACGCTGTAATAAGTGAGATATACTTGTCAGAGGCAAACCAATTTAATTCTCAGGAGAAGAAAGGCATTTGTGGCCAACCTCAGTTAAGACTAATTTCATCTAGAGTTTATTACAAGCTAGTTTACCCGGCGTACTTCTTTCCTTTTAAAAGTCAAAAATCTTTAAATCAGTGTTCCTTCGCTATATTATGCATGTAATATACATAAAAACCTTATTATTATTGAATCACTCTCTCTACTAAGGTCCAAAGTGTAGTTTTAAAGATCTCATAGAGACAGACAGCGGAAAACGACTTTGTTTTATACTATGTAGTGATGTCCTTACGCGACAGTGGCTATTAACATGATGGACTGCATGGTTGTTTAACATTCTATACCATAAAAAAGATTAATACCGATATGAGTAAATATTAATATCATGTGTAAATGTATGCAAATCATAATTGGACCGTTCCATAAAAATAATTCATATTTATTTTCAATTTAAATACAGACCTATGAAGGTTGTTTTCATTAATCAACAGTCGCTTTATGATCGATTACTTACCGTAATTACCCATGTTTACATTTTTATAGATACTGGTACTTGGGTGGCGGAGATACCATTTTGATAATATGCTTTTTCTGATATGATATGAGGGCTTTATTAAATACTCACATTAAGTTGTTCGGAAACTTTGTTCCATTTTTTTACCAAGTAGTTATTATTAACCTGATATGCTGTTGCAGTTTATTAAACAAGTTTTTATTACGGAGCTCAATTTAATAAAGAAATGCTTGAAAGGTGGTAGAACAGTATGGTTCGACTGGAAAAGTTCACTGCCACATCTATTTCAGGCGTGGAGCAGTTCTTACGTTGTAGTTCTGAGAAGTGGAAGCGATTTTACGTAGAACCGCTGTTCCATATGGAGATTATATTAGTTACTGATGTCCATGGGGGCAGTGATAACTTCATTAGGTAGACTGCACGCTAGTTTGATACATCAATTTTATACGAAATAATTATTTTATACCAAGGACATAAAAATGGCATCTTAATGTAAAATCTGTATATTAATACGTGAAGCAAAAACTTGTGATTCGTTTTTAAGATACTTTCCGCAGGCGGAGGAGTACCTATGAAAGTACGCACGGTTATAGTTGATGCATAACACATACATAAAATGAACTAAAAACACATTACACTCACTACCTCAAATTTGACTCAAACACATATTTAATAAACGAAATAGAACATACAATGTCTTACTATGAAAACACAACGTCAAAAATGACAGTTGTCTTTGTCAAAATACCAGCTATTGCTTTTAAATGCAGCTGAGTTCATAAAATTCTTTTTACCTTTAACGAGTGCGTTCAAAATATCTTGGAGATTATTATAATTTATTTAAATTAGAGAAATATTGGTGCTACTTTGGACACGCTTTCTACACTCATAGCCCCACACTAGGATTTTCTCCTGTGTCGTGAGTACCACGGACACACAAGACGAATACACAAACACCCAGACCCAGAACAGGAATCTAAACTCATCATTCAGATACCTGTCTGGCCGGGAATCGAACCCGGGACCCATTGCGCTTCAGACCAGTATGATAACCGCTGCGCCACGCGGGTCGCTACTTTGGACAATATGAAGTTTAGTTTTTAAATTTAAATTACGGTCGAATTTCGACCGTTGCTAGTGTATCTAAATTAGTACTAGTCATTATGTATTCTAGCCATGATATCAGTCGCATTAAACTTATTATTGAATTCTGTATTGTCATGAAGATATGAAAATGTTTAACAAGAGTATGAATCTGAAAAATGTTCGTGTGATGTCCAAAAACCACAAACAAAACAGCATGGCGATATTAATAGATAGAATTAGTATTTAAAGTCAATATAACAGATTGCGTAGGTGAGTTGCTAAGGGCATATCAACAAGTTGTTTTCGATTATATAATATAATCTGGTAAGCGATAACCCACTTTGTTTCGACACTATTCTCACTAAAGAAGGTCAAACGTTGGTTACTGTACCGTTTGTTTTCAAGTTAAACTTTACCGCTGGAGGGTAAAGTGGTTATATCATCACTCGATAATACGGGATTAGGTAAAATGTCAATCACAAACTAGATATAAATCTCCAGAATTTAAAATCTGTCACGTCTTGTTCGTGCTACTAAAACACTCGTTAATGGGCAACGTAGCATCGATCAAGTTAAAATACTAGAGTATATTCCTTGTGGATGTATCTAGTTGTCGAAGTAGATAATTCTTTAAGGACGTTGGGCACTGTCGTGACAGTCACGCTCAGATGCTTATAGAGACGTGTATGGAGTAATTATAATATTATGCTTTTTATGGTGGCAGAACTTATATGCTGCGACCGGACCAGTAACACCACACAGAAATAATTCTAAAGTGAAGCGGTTCTTGCCTTTCAGTTTTAGTTTAGTTGTCGACCTACATTACTAACTTAGTTCTCAAAAGTAGCAACGCATCTGTGATTGAGTGTAAATATTAAAGGTAGGTAGAACCAGTGTAGTTCGACAGGGGAGATACCAGCGTCACACCAAATTTTAACGTGAATCATTCCTTGCGTTTCGACGGAAGGGTGTGGTTGCCGGCACACTTTTATATGAGGCGACCATCCTAGTCCTTGGGAGTTCAATGCATCTGTGATGGACTTCAAGTAGAACCTATTTTCGATGTAAAGATGCTTACAGATGTCTATGGGCGGCGGTGACCATTTACCATCAGAGGGACTGCATGCTCGTTTGTAAGTTGCTTACGGGCGTTCATGGACTACTTGAATCTTATGTAATAAAACTATATATAAGTGGTATATTAACGTAAAATATAAAATATAATAAAAAGTTATAATTAAAATCTACTCGCAATAAAATCTATGTGCGATTGATCAAACAATAAAGATTTTTATAAACTTTTTCTACATACTTCCGAATAGTAATTCTATCATCATATTTACGTCTGCGTTATATGTAGTGTGTGTGCTGTTTCAGTCCGTAAGCTACATACTTAATTGCGGCGTTCCAATTTCTCACAGTGACCAACCTTAAGCACACCAATCCAATTTGGAATCGGTTAATTATGTTCTCAAGTTGCAATTACCACTTAATATTACATGGGCTGCTTGCCAATTGCAACATCTATTCCATAAATTATGTAGTGGTAGTTGTCACTATCTGAGAACTGGGCGTGTTTCACTCTACGACCACGAAACATTCGTTTCAAGCGTCATTTGCTTTGCACTGCAAGGCTTAGTATTAACTTTTTAAAGAAATGTACTTACTGTTTACTTACTATTCTAGCTTTATAGCCTTTCTTACCCTTCTAGCTGTATACCGCCGGCACAGGTAATATGGGAGAAGGAATATTTTGGTCTCGAGGGTTCATGACCTGGTTATGGGGGGTCGGGGGGGGGGGGGTAGCTAAATGAAATGTGTGTGTGACAAAGTGACGATATTTCGGTGCAAATTCTAGCGAAATTTGCCAACATTCGCTGAACACTGACACTTGCCAAGCGAATATTGTTGCGGCGGAGAGGTTAATCCTAGTCGTCATGTTGACACGTGGTTACGCGCGCTTTCGAATATTGAGATGAATGTGATGGCTAACGTATTTATCCCTTTTAGTAAATCATGGACTATTCAGTTCGTTTACTGGTAGATAAGAGATTATTATAAAAGTAGCAAACAAGCATGCTGTCACGAGCACTTGGTGGTAAGTAATAGCTACTTACCACCAAGTGCTCGTGACAGCATGCTTGTTTGCTACTTTTATAATAATGTCGCCAGCGACAGACACCTCTTATCAACCCCAAATAACAAATAACAACCTGCCTGAGGTCGACCGTAGATGCGTTGCTATCTCTGAGAACTACGTCCAAAGCCTCGGGTAAGTATGTCTTTACCACACCTTTAAACGAGAAGCAGCTCTTAATACTGCTATTACGTAGGCAGTCGTAAAAGCACAAAGGGTTTTAGCATTTTATGTTTTATTTTAAAATATTTCATAACTGTAGCTTTTTCTCCTTTCAGTTTAAGCGTCAATACTTAGTAAACAAAGTCACTTCTTGCTGTCTGACCCTATGTTTGCCTACATCTTTAAAACTACGCTACGGATTTATTGCAGTTTTTTTAATAGATAGAGTGATTCAAGAGTATTTATGTATAATACATGTATAATATAGGGGAGAAACACTGTTAATTTTATTTTTTTACTTTTAGGCGGAACAAAGTTCGCCGGGTCAACTAGTATATAATAAATTAAAGTTTAATATTAAAGATTCAAAAATTGTTTTTTAATCCATAACATTTATTTAACTATATAAACCTAATGGCAAAATTTATGGACCGCCTCGAATAAGTATAGTAAGTCCTTTACCACACCTACCAAACTAGAACACAGCAGCGCTTAATACTATTTTATTAGCCACAAATAATACTTGGACATAATAAATCCATAAAATAGTACTTATAATAAAACCTGATACATAATAAAAACGCAAATAGGTGAAAATACGGTGCCGTAGAGTCGATAACCTCTTTTATTTAGTTCGTTCCAAAGCACCTTTATCTTGGTTTACGACGCAATGAAATAAGCTGGTTTTAAAGGAGTAGCCACAGCAGGTCCTATAGAAAGGAGCATAAGTCACGCCACAGGAGAAAAAGCCCTACTGAGTTAATTGCTTGGCGTTATTTGCGTTAAAAGTCTATAATTCACATTAATTGTAAAAGTAAACATAATAAAGTACTCGTAGTTGTTATTAAAATGGATATTTGGAACACTTGCCCTGAGAGTATTTCAGTCACTTTCAGTGGTTTTGAAGAAAGCTATCACTTATACATACTAGTTTTCGTGACGCATTTTTTTGCATATGCCTTTACTAATTAAAGGTGTTATAAAATGTGTCGTTGTGTGTGTGTTATAAAAATAACATTATATACTTTTACAAAACGCGACATTATCACTCACTCATTAATCTTTTGATTTCTTCGTACATGTAACAATATATGACAAAAAATGTGCAGTCGGGAGACCCCTGTCACAAAAGAAGTTCCTTATTATTATTTAGTTCAAATAAGTTTTCGGTAAAATGCTTCGAATAAAGTATGCTGTGTTTTTTGGTATTCAGTTAGACCTATTGGTGCACTGAATCCATTTAATTTTCATTTCATATTCCTTAGGAAATCTGCAGCAGTATTAAAATGATTATTATCGACTAGTGCTCGATATTGGTGACAAGTTACCTCTACCTGTCACCAATATCGAGACATGAGTAATTTTTACTTTTATTTTGTTCTCGGGGGGGAAACCTTCAAAAGATACCCGACGCCGTGGGAGCGACGCAGGGTTATGTGGGATTTTTACCGCACTAAAACCCGCCTGGTGGCCGTCCTCGGCGCTACAAAGAGCACTCCGGGATCTTCTCCCAGATGGGCGGCCGGGCCCACCGCTCCGTCTAGTCTTTACGATGGTATGCGACCACACATACCGCCGTCTTTCCCGTGATCGCCTGGCTGGACGGTTGAAGCTTCCATTCCAGCCGCCCGCGACCCTGGAAGCCCCTTTTATTCGCCTCTTACGACAGGCAGGGGATACCGTAGCCCTATTCTGATCCTGGAACTACAGTAACGGATAAATTTTTACTAATGATGTTAAAAATATGGTACGACCATATTACTTGCCGCAATTCATTTTTCGGATAAATCATAAAATAAAGCATATTCGTGTATGTCTTGTGTCTTTTGAGTAGATAACATACAGTACTTTTTTTTTATATTACCCTCCGTCACTTTTATATTTTCAATAAAAAATATATCTTTACGATTTCGTCGGTAAACGAAACGATTCGTTCTCAATTTCTTTTCTCAAACACTTCACGTATAAATCTGGCCACGTTCTCAGACAGAAATTAATAAATTAACTCGCCTTTTTCACTCTGCGAAGCCTTCAAACTCCTAGCCCGTATCAATAAAACAGAAAACTACAATAGTAAGTTGATTTAATGTCTTGGATAGAACTTTTGTATTTGTATTTTAGACAACAAGTTTTTATCTAGAAATTTGTATAGAAAATTTTACGTTGCAATAAAATGATGGGTTTGACTACTACAAAGTTTATTTACTTTTCAGTTCATTCAAATAAAAGTTTTTTTAAATATTTATTTGATATTATTATATATGCTTTGTGACACGTTTTTAAAATAATAAAAACAGACATGATTTGTTTCATTCACACTGATATGCTAATCGATTTTATTAGATACATTTCATTTAACATGTGGTAGGGTAGGGCCAGTGTAGTTCTACCGGGAGGTACCACCGCCACACTTATTTCTGACGTGATGCATTTCTTCCGTTTCGATGGCAGAGTTTGGTGCTCACTTTTATATGAGGCGAACATCTCGGTTTTCGGTGGTTGCAGCGCATCTGTGGTTGACTTCGGATGGAGCTCCTGTTCTTTATGAATTTGCTTACAGTCTGTGGGCGGCAGTGATCACTTACCATCAGCTGGACTGCGTGTTCGTTTGCTACTTTAATCAGATAAAAAAAAAATGACATAAATGAAGAAGCTATAGAGTTTTTAGCCTCGGTTTTTACTTTCGCCCGGCTTTCATGTTTTTCTTTATTTGTTTGTAGTAGGCTCGATACACGCATGCAGATACACACCACATTTCGTTACGTTACGATTTCTGCCAATTCATACTCCCCGTATGCCCCGTTAAGGAATTTCGTTCTAATAAAATTTAAAATTTTAATAAGTTGTGTTTTAACGAATTTTCGATAGGAATGTAACTGAATAAGGCCGTTATTACGTCACTGAATAGAAATGTAAATAAGTATAAATAAATGGATAGTAAATTTAATTTTGTTTATTCCTATAGCTATCTAAGCTTAGCTACGTTTAAATAAACTTTGATATTATTCAACGAGTAAGGCACTATCTAATTTATTTGATCAGCCTCAACTCCTTCGGAGGCTGTGATCTTCAGAGTTTGAAGCATTAGTTTCATTAGTGTTGACAAAGGCTGATTGGAATAGACAGATATTTATTGTATAATTAGTAGTGAGTTTGTACACAGTTGTTTTGTATAAATAAATGTAATAAACTGAAAAGAACATTTTAATACGTCAAAGTCAGGTACCGAAAGAGACTAAAATACCTGACTTCTACGTATTTAGGTAGGTATAGTATATAGTTTTTATAGGTAAATTTTAAGCAGTATGCAGTCCACCTGATGAAAAGTGGTGACTGACTCCCAAGGATATATAAGCCACTTTATATGCATCAAGGTGGTAGAACCAGTGTAGTTCGACCGGGAAAGTACCAAAGCTACACCTATTTCTAGCGTGAAGCATTTCTTCCGTTTCGATAGAAGGGTGTGGTTGCCGGGACACTTTCACATGAGGCGATCATCATAGTCCTCGGGAGTAGCAACGCATCTGTGATTGACTTCAGAAGGTTTTTATATTTTTAATATATCAGTAGTACTAAGCGTTGCTTTTTATTAGTGGAAAGTAATATGGCGTTGGTCCTTCCGGAGTCAAACCATAAAAATAAATAGTTATCGAATCCAATCGTTAGTAGTCGTGTTTCTTTTATGATATACATACATGTATTCTGAAATCTTAAAGTAAATAGACTATATTTAAAAACAAATAAATTGTGAGTAGGATGCTGTCTAAATCATGATTTTAATTATCTCAAGATGATCCACATCTTGAGATAAACATAACGAGATTGCTTCTTATGGATCACTGCTATCATCCCAAGCTAGAGAAGATATCCCTGGCCGGCTTACCTATTAGCAAATAAAGGTATTATTATTTGGTCTGAAAACAGATGGGGTATTATGAGATATTGTGGAATTTAAAGGCTGTCAGGGTTTCGCATTGAATGTAGCTAGAAAATCTTCACACTTTCTGCTCCATAATAACAGAAGTGATCTATCGACGAGCCGCGTGGTGAAGCGGTGGTGAAAAAGGGTCCGGATTGAATCCCCAGTTAGACAAATATCTAAATGATCAATGTACATTTCAGCTCTGGATATGTGTATTGATGAATTAAACTTTCTTTATATTTATGATTTTTTTTTTGTTTTCGAGGGGGAAACTTTCAAAAAGTTCCCGACGTCGTGGGAGCGACGCGGATTATTTGCGATTCTTACCGCACTAAACCCCCCCGGTGGCCGATCTCGGCGCTGTGAAGAGGACTCCGGGTACTCCACCGGACCGCCGCCGGTGTCCTCTCAGCGTGTTGCCCTATCGGGCTCTTCCCTGGTGGGCGTGCACCGCTCACCGCACCTTCTGGTTTTCTGGCAGCATGCAACTATACATGCCGCCGTTCTTCCCGGAGTCGCTTGGCCGAAAGGTTCGAGCTCCCACTCTTCCCGCCCGCAACCCCAGAAGCACCTTTTAGTTGCCTCTTACAACAGGCAGAGGGTACCGTAGCCCTACTCTGGTCCCGGAACTACAGGGACATATTTATGACACCTACAACACAGTATAAAGCCTAAATGGGGCTATACGTGTAGAAAAGTTATTTAAATTTTAGTTTACTTGACTTAAATCTGAGAGATTATAACTTCTAGGTCAATACTAAAAATACATTAAGGAGACTTATCGACTCGTAGTCCGCGCTTGTTATTTACGTTCCTAAAAGTGCCTGAAAATTGCTACCCTCATCCCATATTCGACGGATGAGTATCACGATCTTTGCCCTGTTTCGTTACGAGTGCAAACACGTTGAAGCGTTTATTTCAGCTTTTGTCAGCGACAGCCGCACGTGTCTTGATTGTTGGTACCGAACACACAAAATTGTCTTGAGTCAAGGAGATTGAATTTATAAGGCTGTAAAACTGACATTTACCTACAAGATTTTTATACAAAAACTTTTACTATTTTTCATAGTAATGGATTTCACTTTGGATTGATTGACGATTGACGTACTGGTTAAGAAAAGAAAACGGCTGAAAAAAATAGCTTTACAAGACAATAAAAAAAAATGAAAAATGGTATTTACATTTTTACTCAAGTGTGTCATAATGTGTGTTTTGTTAATAATAATTGTAAAAGTAAAATAAATAAATTGAAATGCAAAAGTTAACAATTAAAAAATATATAAAGACGTCTCTTGTGTTCGGGATAAGTTTTTGTGGTTTTTGTATTTTTCGTCCATAAAATATCATTTAGACCATTTTAAATGAGTATTTTATTTTTGTTTTCTTACATGTGCAAACACGTTGAAGCGTTTTTTTCAGCTTTCGTCAACGCCAGGCTGCACGTGTCTTGACTGTTGGTACCGAACACACAAAAATGTCATGAGTCAAAATTAAATTTATAGGGCTGTAAAACGGATATTTTCAGGATTTTTATGCAATAACGTTCGTTATTTTCCGTACTAACTCCATCTCAGATTGATTGACGGTTACCGAATACAAAAAGGACGCAACTCCATCATATCAGCTTTATAGGACAATTAAAATGAAGATAAAAAATGGAATTTGCATTTTCACCCAGCTGAGTCTGTGGTAGGTATATTTCTTTTTTCTATAAAATATCATTCGGACCATTTACATTTTAGCGCCGTAGTCCTCTTTGTAGCGCCGAGAACGTCCACCGTGGGGGTAAAAATCCCACATAACCCAGCGTCGCTCCCACAGCGCCGGTTTCCTTTTGAAGGTTTCCCCCGCGAGAACAAAAAAATTAAAGGTGTTTTTGTTCTGTATATTGTCCTACGCAGCTTTCCGATGCACTATATCAAGCACAACTCCAACGGAACGGTTTCCCCCTTGACAACAAAAAAAATGTACTGATACATTGCTACCCCTATGCACTAAGTTAAGACGCCTTAAATAAATATGCGCTTAACACTGCTGGTTATCTATAGGTATATTAAGAAGTGAAGCAGACTTGGGATCCTTTTTTAAGATACTTGCTGCGGAATGAGGTGTACGAGATTTAGCACGATTATGGTTTACGTAGAGAAGGAGTACGAAAGGCTAATATTGTTTACTTAACATCAATGTTTTACTATGAAAACACATAACGTCAAAAGGCATATGTCTTGTTTAAATACCTGTTCTTGCTTTTAAATGCAGCTTAGTCAGTTACACCTCTTTTTACGTTTAACGGGTTAACAAAACTCCTACAGCTACTTTGGACAATATCAAGTTTAGTTATTGATCTAAATTACGGTCGAGTTTGACCGTTGCGATGGGCGACTAGTTAGGCAGAAAAGGTGTGGCGTTGATTCTTCTGGAGTTGAATCACAAGGGGCTACTACCTTCATTATATCAAATGTATTTTTATTTAAATTACCCTATTCTAATTTCCGGTGTTTGTCATGCGACAGCTATTCATTCCATTATAAGCATAATAGTCACGTTGTATTCCGTATAATACATCTCTCAGCAGAAGTGCGGACCCGCTAAAGCGTTCAGCTATTGTCAACGTCAGGTAGTTGAGTCTATTTCAATTTCGTAATTATAATCATTGGTTTTTGCTTCAATTTAGTACTATTGTATTATAACACCTAACATATAATAAGACATTATAATATGTTTAAGTAACGTGGAATGTTTTCGTGTACTATATGTATTTAGAAAAAAATACTTAAAGAGAAAAAATTGTCGCATCAAGCACTAAAAACGTGATAGAAATTAAACGAAATCTAATTTATCCGAAGGTGGTAGAATCAGGGTAGTTCGACCGGGGAAGTACCACCGCCACACCTGTTTCCAGCGTGAAGCATTTCTTGCGTTTTGATGGAAGGGTGTGGTTGCCGGCACACTTTTATATGAGGCGACCATCATAGTCCGCGGAAGTAGCAACGCATCTGTAATTGACTTCAGATAGAATCCATATTCTGTATGAAGTTGGTAACAGATGTCCACGAGCTGGAGTGACCTCTTACTACCAGGATGACTGCATGCTCGTTTGCTACTTCAGTCAGATAAAAAAAAGCTTTGCCTAAGGTGTGAAGAATAAGGTGTTTTATCTAAAACGACGATTATTTGTTAACGAATGTTATTAAACTAAATGTTTTCATATGTATTACGGTATTTTAACGTGAAATTATTAACGGCCATGGGGAAAGGACACTAAACAGTGAACATTTCCATCACATAATTAATTGTGACTCTTTTGTACACGTTTAATACCCAATCAGACTTAGGGTATATATTTACGGTATATATACTGTATACTTAGTGATTATACTTAAACCCATATCTATACCATTCAACATTATAATGTTGGTGACCTGTTTATTTATCAGTGCGATCTCTTTGAACCGGCATAACCATCTACTATGATTCAAGTTGAAACACAATAAAATTGTGATACAGATATTGCTTTGAATCAAATAATTAATATAGCCTTGAAATGCTTTACCGGCTTTGCAACTGAATACGCTGTCAGATCTTTACACTGTTTGTACAATAGAAGGTAAAAATTAATGTAAATTGTTTTTGTGTTACGAGACATATTTTGCAACGATGAAATCCGTAGACGAATGAAGCTTACAGGCAGTGGGTCGACCATATCGCTCGAAGGACCGATAACCGATGGGGAAGAAAGGTCCTCGAGTGGCGACCACGTTTAGGCAAAAGGAGTACAGGTCGCCCCCCTACCAGGTGGACCGATAACCTGAAGAAGACAGCGGGAAACCGTTGGATTTAGAGGGCACAGGACCGGTTGGAGTGGCGCCATTTAGGGGAGGCCTATGTCCAGCACTGGACATCAAAGGGCTGATGGATGGATGGATGGTATGTGTATAAAATGTATGAAAATTGAAGTTTTATAAAAGATATTCTTATTAAATTTAAATTTTCATACATTTATAAAAGCAGTGATTCCGTAGGTAAAGTCTATTCGAATAAATCGATTACACACAGGCTATAAACGTCCATTAGTATAAACAAAAGCGAGTTCCGAAGCTATTTTTCGTAATAAAGGTCTGGTCTTTTAAATAAACACAAATGAAACGCTAAAACATAAGTAAACACGATATATTTTTATACTATTTTCCATATATGTATGTGTAGGTACGTGTGGTTTTGGAAAAGAATAGAGTAACATTTAGCTTCAGTAGCAACCGATCAGCGGTCTTCAGATACCATGAAAAATAAATTTTTATCAAATTGATATGGGTTCGTGAGATCTTAACCCATATTCAATTAATGGCGCGATATTCAATAATTAAAGCGCGAACACAATAGGCAAATAGTAGGTTAAGAGTCTATACATTTTAGAACAGTACGACCGTCTTTTCTGCCTATTTACATTATTTGTACTTTTATAGTCTGTGTATCACCAAAGGCTGTAAAAGTACAAATCATAAATACATAATTATAAAGCAATCTGCGAAGAAAAAGAAAGCTGAATGGAATATCCACGATCTATTTTTACATAATAATGGGATTACACGTAATACTAATGTGTAAAGGCACTTAAACAGTCAATAATTATTTATCGTACATTTTTATAAGATTGAAGTAGCAAACGAGCTTACAGTTGACCTGATGGTAAGTCGTATCTTGCCGCCTATAGTCATCTATAAGTAATTTTAGGCCGAATAGAGGATCCATCTAGAGTCAAATCACAGATACTTTCCCGAGATCCAAAATTGTTGTTTCATATGAAAGTAAGCCATGGGCTTTTACAGGCAAAGCCATAGATTTGCTATCAGTTGCCACTTAAAGTAAGATAGAAGCTGATCAACAATGATTGCATGTTAATGGGCTCATAAACAACATTATATGCCAATTAGTAATACACTATTGGCGCACTGCATTGAGTTTTCTCCGAATAAGTTGGGTTATGAATTTGACTAGTAAAACCACTGTACTAACATTGCTTTATGTCCGTGCTTCAATGGTAGAATAGAACCCTACCATACAACTGCCCTCAATAAGGCTCAATAGCATAGTTGCAGTAAGTCATTTTGCAAACATTTTGAAATAAGTCGAGCGTTTTTTTTTGTAACTTCTCCAAGAAAAAGATTTTTTAAAGCCTAACGGCGAAACTACAGTATGTCATCTGTATCATTAATATGTTAAGTCATAGGTCCTCTTTCATTTAAAGCTACTATCACTATGACCCAATTACAAACAAAGGATTTATGGAAGATTTTCGCATCAAAACTTTTAACGCGTTTTTCTCCAAACCGTCGAAACCGTACTTACTGTAAATATGCTATTGTAGGCAGACAAGCCACCTGGATAGGTGTGTAACGCGGCAAATAACTTCTCTCGTCTCGTCAACCCATTATTGTCCCACTGCTGGGCACGGGTCTTCTCTCAGAATGAGAGAGTTTTAGGCCATAGTCCACCGCGCTGGCCAAGTGCGTATTGGAGGAAAAAATACAAAATGGCAAATTACTTCAGAGTGTAATAATTTACGTTTGCTGCAGACAACTTATGATAAGAAAATTAGTAAATTAATAAGATGTTTTTATGTTATACGAGCAATAGTTAGTTTATGCTCTATTTTTCGCGCATTTGACTTGATGGTAAATTTTAGAGGTTAAGTGTTCAGAAAGTAACGTAAACAAGAATCCTAACAAAGCTTATGATTCACACAACAAAAATTTCGTGTGGTTTATGTTTTGCCTAACAAGATCCAAATCTTTTGAATCGGAAGTTTTACGGTTTACAAGTAGGTATTTTCCTACATTTTGTTGCGGAATTAACGTTCTAATTTAGTGTGCTTCGTCCGAGGGCAGACAGAACAAACACTTTCGCGGCGTTATCGGCTCTCTATCAAATGTTTGTGTTTGAGACCGTGTTTATATTATGGAATACCATTACCACATAATACAGTCCAGCTAATCTACGGTCGAATACACCTAAGGATCATGCATCAAGCATATTTTATTTATGAATTAAAAGCTTTTGCTTAACTTGCAATGTTTGTGGGTAAGTATGTAAGTATGTATGTGTGTTTAGGTGAAATCTTACAACTTCAATTTAACCCACTTCCCAGTGACCGATTGAACTAAAATTTGGAATACACGTATAGTTCTGATGACAATGCAATCATCTAATCAATATTGTTTTTTTACCCAAAATGGCTGTCCCAACAAAATAGCGAAATACATATTTTTGTATGATAAGACGATAGAAAATTGTGTGATAAAATAAAATGTTGTATTTGATTACTAAAAATTTTCTTTTTAGCGCATTGAAATAAAAGCTTGTTTTAAAAATATTTTTTTAATAACTCCGAGCGATGATTTCATTTTTTTTCGGATGCTGAATGCAGCAGAATTTAACACTACCATACCGTACGTACACAGATTTAGCGATGGTCGCCGCTATTTATGAACGGTCGATGAAGTATTTGAATAGTGAATGAAATACAGCGTTGGAACGTAACATGTCGAAATATTAGCTATAGTTGTCGCGATTAAGCTTAGCTTAGACTTAGCTAAATCAATAAGATGTGCTATGAAGATACGTGAGGTAGCGATGTGAATATGATGCGCAACTGGCTAGTTTTATTTAAATTCTATTTTCTCTAGAAAAAACACCGTAGAGAACAAAACTACGTAGATAATAGGTACGTCATCTACTCCGTCTTACACATAGCTATAACGGTCACAGATCCTTAGTTCGCTAGATTGAATCCTTGTTTTTATCTTAACTTAGAAGACCTTTAAATATTATGAGACATAGGGAATATTTTAAAAATTTTAGGTGTTCAATCTATTGGGCAAGTTACGTTTTCAAGTGTTTCAATAATTTAAAATGCTTTTTATGTTTCAGTACACACACTACCTACACATTTCATTTAATGCTATCACTTTTTAAGATATTTGAGAGTTTGTGTTTATTTTTTATAATTAATATAAATAAGCAAAACTTATCATCGTTAAGTTCTTATTTAAATAAATGGATTATTCGTATCTCACTCAGGACTGTCTGTTATATCTCTGTTTTGAGATTCATAATAAAGTGCTTAGGTAATTAAAGGAAATACAAATAGGTCTTAACCTGTCACGTTCAGAACAATACGTAAACTGATAAAACGATATTGTCTTCACAAACAGAACTAGTTTAAATTTAATTTAAACATTGCTTTTATACTACATCTGTAGGCAGGTATATATATTTTGTGTAATAACGGTTAAATTGTTCCACCTTGGCCTGTATAGTCTGTGGAATTCTCTTGATAAGTGATAACGGAATGGTTTGCCATCCCTTTCTCATTGTGTTTCGGAAATTGCCACCAAATTGCCAAGACAATGCGAGGTGCGTCGATTGAGAAATCTTGAAAGATTGTGTTTTGTACCAGAAATGATTTTACACGAAATTGCTTAGGTTATATACAATGTTACTTAACTAATTTGTATTATTTATTAAGCATAAAAGGTTAAAATTATTAAGATGATAGTAAAAATTAAGGACTCTACATACTACGTAATACTGTAAATATTTTTCCTTTAATATTGATGTAAATAAATCATTATATGGTGTGCTTTAAAAGCAATTTATGTAAATATAGCTAGTTAAGTGTAAAGTATTACACCTACATATTAAATTTAATTTATAATGATAATAACTCCAACTTTATACATTTTCATGTTTTTAAAAGACCTTAAATAGTCTACGTAACGTATTTTTCACGTAAGATCCTTTGGAGTCGCGTGTAAAAGTTCCGTAAATCGTAAAAAAGAGTTGATTTGTGTGAACAGTCGACTGTAGAACGCTCACTGCTAACTGAATAAAAATAAAATATTCATAGAGAACTAGCGAGAAAATGTTTATTCAATTTTGATATTTTCTCGTTGAATTATCGGGATGTAGCTTACTTGGAAATCGGTTGTAAATTACAGATAGATCCTTCATTTTTAATAAATGCTATTGTCGCTATAAATATTAAAATTAAAAAGGTACTAACAGTACTACAGTACCGATATTATTCGATGCTTTTCCGTTTATATATTGGACCATAATAGGAAGACTCTTTAAATTTTCACAAGCCGTGTATTTCAATGCTACATTAACAAATACAAAAACTAAAATGAATAAGTAAACTTTGGTGATGTGATATCCTCCATGTGCGTGTTGGATTCGAAATTGGGCGATTATTTATTAATTTTAATGTTAAAATTACAGTAGGCAAACGCAATGATATTTTTCTTTTTATGTAGTAAATTAAACCTAATTACAGAGAAATTGAAATGTAAAATATAAACATACTATATTGTAAATAATGAAATAAGTGGGAATGTAGCGTCTCATTGTTTTTAACTTTTCTTGGACTAATAATAATTTCTCGCAATCATCTCTAACGCCATCTCACAGAAACATAATAAACTACGTGGTACGCACATCAAGTGGAACGCAACACTTATACGTATTTCAGAGCGCCAACCACAGATGGCAGTGCTCTCTCCTAAATTGTAGAGCGGGGGCATAGAGAACAAAAAATAAAAAATTTAATAGAAAATAAAAAAAATGTTAAACAGACTACATAGTCCAGGCATATTAGAGATAGTCAGCTATATATTTGTATAACCCTTTATTTTGACACCCTGAAACTTGTCTCAAAACCTACTTATCGTTGGGTTTTCGCGACAACAGATATTCCAAGGTCAATTCAAAAAAATGATTTATTACACATTAATTGTAAATATCTCGTTTCCCGTGAATTTTATTTAATATAAATGTTGTAGAGGATTAAATTATTGACAACTTTTGTCTAAACAATTTTTTTATATCTCGTACCATTTTCAAAATAGAGGGCAGAGCGCGCGCTGTGTGTAATTATTTACAGTATCAGTCGAAGTCAACCTGTAGTCCCAATAAAAACGCCTCGTTTAAAGTTTACAGATAATTGATAAATGCATAATTGTAAATAATTTACATTGACCTTGGAATATCTGTAGTCGCGCACACCCTACAATAAGTAGGTTTTGAGCCAAGCTTTAGGGTGTCAAAATAAAGGTTTATAGAAGTTTATATCTGACTATCTCTCATTCCGAGATTCTTGCTCTCGTATGGCTAATTTGTCTGGACTAACAATACTATCGTCGTATTTGAAAATCCAATATTTGCAAATGAAAAGGAGATATACTCGTTTAAAACTTTAAAAGATAACATTACGACGAAGTAAATGCTGCATTTTATGCTCCTAAATAAAGATTGACTGCAGTTAAGTAATAATTATCGCCTAATCTAGCGCAAGTTCTGCATTTTTCGTTGGGTTTTGATACACTTTTAGTAAAAAAACTTTTTCATTTACCCAAGTGTGGATAACATTCTTCTGATAAAATTTCGCAAAAATGTCAATTACTGCGGTCTTTATTACGAGAGCAGAATAGCCAACTTCATTAGATCGCAAGCGTGTATATGTATGTATATTGTTATATTTTTCTTATAATAATTTTAAATGTATTTTAGGTAGAAATAAAAAAGTATGTAGATAAAAAGAGGATTGCAAGGGCCGCAACCTTCAAAGGGTCCATTCTAAATATTCCTAACAAACAAATCGCTGTGGGTGCATACTTCAAATGTTATCATCTACGATATTATGTACCTACTGTTAAGAATATATTTATGCACATAAACATGCATAAATATATTACGTGATTTCAGTATTATGTACTTATAACTATATCATTTTAATAGTGTTTGCTCTATCAGGCTGAAACACATAACGACATTTTCAATAATTCTTAATAGTTTTGTGAAAAAACTCTATTTGTTTTGGAATATTAAGAAATGTTTAGGACAGAAGTTTTTACTTACATGTTAATGTATTACCCATTATTGTCCCACTGCTGGGCACGGGTCTTCTCTCAGAATGAGAGAGTTTAGACCGTAGTCCACCGCGCTGGCCAAGTGCGAATTGGTGGACTTAATTTACTTACATACGTACTTGTAAATTCTATAGTAATATATGTTGCACTAACTGTACCTACTAATTATTTGCAACGTTTACCTACTAAAAAGATACGAGTAATCTTCAAAGAGATTAAATATATAAGCTAAGTATTATGCATGTCTATAACAATGTGTAATAGAATTAGTTTGCAACAAAAATATACATATATTCCTACTATATGCTCCTGTTCCACTTAAAGCCAGTTCTATAATAATACTGAGCCTTGACACAAAGACAGCAAAAGATAGGCTAAATATAAACTAGATTTATCGCAGTGACCACTATCGTTACACATGCTATGGCGGTTGGCTTCAGGCAATCTTGAGTCGGGAAACTCATTTGCATCTAACTTTGAGGCGGCTACGGGCAGGAGTTTGATACTGAGCTTAATCTAGACGAGATTTCAGTAAGAGCGTAAGATATTACCGTAACTATATTATTAAACATTTCAAACTAATCTTATCTTTTGCCTCTATTTGTATGAATGATTCTTGAAAATACTAGTAATTAGATATGTCGTCGTCAATCTATTATTGTCCCGCAGTTGGGCACGAGTTATTTTTCTGAGTGAGAGGGGCTTTGGTCTACCGACACCTTGGGTCCATCGCGGTAAGTGCGAATTGGTAGACTAGATAAACCTCTAACAAGATTTTTTAAAGCACTCTCAGACATGTAGATTTTTTACGACGTGCATCATGCATATAGCAAATAGAAATCATTTGTAACGCGACCTTGTCTTTGAAATATTTGATGTACCACGGATATGAACTTAGGACCTCGGATTACGAGGCCGAGATCCAACCATCAAATCAGGATATGATTTCTAATAGGCTAACTTCGCTACCACAACATTAGATACTAAAACATACTACTGAAATAATATTATCACTCAAATCTGCATAATCAAAATAACTCATATTCAGAACTATTGTCTTTGCTCCTGGAAACTAGTAGCAAGTTCGCAGATTCAATAGCTAACTAGTTCAATCTCGTATCAACTTTGGGTACGACGACCTGAATGTTTACCACATACTATTATCCGAAACGTACCATCGATTCATCAGGCTAAATAGTCTCGCGAACGAACCAATTTCTAATGAATGGGTTCGTGAAGGAACTTTTAGTATAGTGAAGTTAGCTAAACTGTTGGACTTTGTACGTTTAGGTATTAGGATTAATAAAATTGGATGTAATGTTTGTATAGCCTAAGTCGAAATTTCATTTAAAAAATCGGTAATTAGGAAAATGGTTTTGTTACTGGAGAGTACAAGGGCATGATGTCGATAAGGTTAAATTATAGAGACATATGTTCACTATTGTATATTTATACGTGAACCAACAGTAATAAATATTTAGTAATATATAATTATATAAAACAACATTACATACTATACCTTGCATTTGAAACACATACTCACACACAACAATTACTGACGTTGTTAAACACATAGTGTCAATTATGTGAAATGACTGTCAAACGCGCTTAGTCTATTAAGCCTTATTTTCCATATAATTTCCATTCTTCAAGGAACTCGAAAATCAATTTATACACAACTTAAAAACATATAATAAAAAAATACTGTTTGAAATTGCTTATGTTATCGAAATAAAATAAAAACCTATTGGAATCGAGAACTATTCATGTTACAATTTGGTAAATGTCAAGTGGATTTTTCAATTACGGTCAAATTTCGACCTTCTTCGACTGATTCTCGATTGGTACCGGTAACTATTATTATAACCGAATTGAGAAAAAAGTGTAAGTTGAAATACGAGAGTAGAAAATCGATAATTAACAACACTCATCGACTTAACAGACGAGGAACGAGGTATCGATGCAATCTAAGATGAAGCACGCTGGTTAAAAGTTCATTTAATCTTTCCAAAGTTAGATAAGATTTTATATATACCTACACGTTTTAATATAAAATTGAAGCAGTAAAACGAACATGCAATCTACCTAATGGTAAGTGGACACTGCTATCCTTTAAATGTAAATAAAATCACAAAGTAGTTAAGCTATTTACTATTTTCTATCCATCTATCCATCAGCCTTTTAAGTTCCACTGCAGGTCTCCCTAAATGGAGCAACTCCAACTGGTCCTGTGCCTTTTTTCAGCGGTTTCCTACGATCTTGATTAGGTCATCGGTCCACCTAGTGGACGTGTGACTTGTGCTCTTTTTGCTCAAAAGTTGCCTCTCGAAGACCTTTCTTCCCCATCGGTATCGTTTCTGTGAGCGATGTTGCCGGTCTATTGCCATTATTTACTCCTTTACACGTATACTAATTCTGTTTTTAAAGCTATTGATGAAAACATGATTAAATTATGAGTAATATGTTGTATTCGTTTGTACAATGTTACGTTAAAATCAATAATAACTTTAACGAATTCTGATTAATCAACTTATTACAGCTTTTGTTGTGAAATATGCGAGAGTTTAAAATATACTTTTTACTGCAGTCGACTAAATTTCCTCGTGTATTAAATACAAATGAATTAACTTAATAAAAGGAAAACGGCGATAGTAGATTGTATCAAGCCACTATCAGCCTCTTAGCTCTGTCATAAGCTCTTTGTATCAATTCGACAAAACAAATCATATGAGCCTAAACTTTAAGGCTTTACTACTGCCCACCAAAAGTACCGCAATTTATCTCCGGTTTCATCTTTCGATCAGCTCCAGGATACAATATTATTATATTGTCACCCGATATACAAACACAATATCAAGATTCCATTTGATACGACAATTAGAAATAGGTTATAATTAACTAACAAGATTTTGTTACATTGTTAGTTACTATAAGTGAAGTTAATATATAACAAAGCATTTGTTATAAATACGTAGATGACATCATAGGTTATATGATAATGATGTATGTATCTTGGTAAACTAATAAAACATTTATTGGCTGTAGACTGTAAGAACTGTCTTCTCTTTAGTCATAAAACTGTTAGCTGCACTGCACTCTGTGTTTTATTACACTGCGTGATTCTGTTGTTGCGCTGTTCAGAGGATTCACTGAAAGATTTAAATGATGCTAAATCTTCCATTTATACAAATATTTCATAAATACATCGTAGTATTTTGCGTCATTTTTGGCTCTGTGTAGTAGGGATTCTAAGGGTCTAAGGGGTAAAACCTTATTATGCAGTTGATACATTTCAATGAGAGGATGAGGATGCCGGCTGCCTAACATATGAGCTGACAATATTAGTCCACAGGAAAGATAATGAATTTGTGACTAAAACGCATCTTAAATATAAGCCTCATTCTGTATTTAGTGAGTTATAGATGGGTAGATATGACCACTTACCAACAGACTGACAAAATGCTCTGTGGCTGAATCAATTATTTAAATAAGTCCTCTAGTCCCATAGAAGATAAGTCGGAGTACAAAATACACAGCATTTCAAAATATCTTGACTCCAAAAAGCATTTAAGTTTATTAAAATTTAAAGTAGAGAAATTACATTGCAAGCAAAAGCAAGATATTTAAGTACACCCAAGATTTGAATAGTTTGTTGCCCACTGAGACAGTTTTACCGCTAAATATTACCAGACTTAATTTTCATCCATAAACTCCTTATCTACAGTTTTCACTCATCTTTCATGTCGTTTTTGATGCGTCTTATTCAGATTACTAAAATTCAAAGCTTAAAAGGTTTAGCTTATTTTGCTGACGCCATGCCGTTTGGGTCCATCCATTAACTTATTAAGATAATTAACCCTGGTTTAGGTGATTGATCGATGTAAAGATGATTTTAAACTTTATAAAATACATTATAAAAACCTAGTATCAAAATTAATATAACTAAACCATACTTGGAGATTACAAAATAAATGTATGTAACGAAAATGAAGATTTTAATTATTTCAACAAACTTTTGTTCCCGGCTAAAGTTTCTGACTAAACTCTTTACTTTACAGCTCTTTGCTTTTCTGTAAACAATGCGTGGGCGTTCATGTATGTTAGATTTATAGCGCTTTTTCTTATTATTTATGTATACACACTTAAATAAAACAAAATTAAACTTAACGCTTTTGTCTGTAAAGTTTCTATTTTCACATCAAATTACAAGGAAAACCAGGGAAAGAAAAAGAGTTAATATGATTAATTCGCAGACATTTGCTCGCTTAATTACTTTAAACGTGATTGTTTTCTGCGTTTACTTTCAGTCATAAAAGGCATAACAGTAATTAAGTAAGTTTACGAGCCTTGTAATGACTCCAAACGGAGAGCCTTCGGGTAATGAATGTTAGCTTAATTTAATTTCTTTATTTCGCTTTATAACTGTTACTCAGCTTAGCTACAAAGTTTTAAACTTTGTAGTTAAGCTGAGTATCATAAATAAATATTTATTTGTGACATCTTGTCCTGAAATAATTATGTAGAGCAACGTATCTTATCTACATCATTTTTTTGCGTCCAAATGAAATTGTAATAATTAAGATATCAGTATTTTTATAACCTATTTCACAATTTCAATACACTCTTAGGCATAAGCTTCTCCACACCTAGAGATAGAAGATCCTGCCATAATGAATAATAACTACAAAAATTCTTAAGCTCGTATGTTTGTTGCTAAAACGATAAATCTGGTTTTCAAACATATGTCCATCTATTTCGGCAAAATGATTCAACACAGTGGCCGAATACTTCGTGTCTATCTTGAAGGTACTGAGATTTTTTCTTTAATCGTTGAGAATATTCATTACAAAAAATATAGTTCCAAACATTATTGTATATTATTATATCAGTGAATCATCCACATAAAGTAACTGTATATGTCAAAAGTCGAGAATGAAGGTGATTTTGATAAATAAAAAATGTGTTTGCTTTCGCGTTAGAAACACGATATGTTGAATCACATTTTTATTAGATACTAGCTGTACCCGCGGCTTTGCCCGCGTGCATATCAACGTGTCACAATGTTTTTCTCGCGCAAATCTCGACACCGTGGGAATTCTATGATAAAAAGTAGTAACATGAATATCGGTTTGGCCGCTCAAGGATTACCTGATCAAACACAGAGAAAACGAAAAAACTAATTTAAAGTGTGTATTTGTGGGTAGGAATTGTTATGTATTTTTTTTAAATTAGACGAATTCTAATATTGTAAACCGCTTTTTTGAACCAATTTACATTCTTAGTGGTCTAATTCACAATATCAGTATACTTTTTTCAATCAACTTCCCACATTTGAACCAAAACGTATCGATTATAAAGATTGTTTTGAACTTTTCCGATTTTTAAAATACTATTTGAAGTATTTTTGGCGGATTCAAATTTATAAGTAAGATTATAGGTAAACTTACTTTTAATATTAATTTGTGTTCAGGAGTTCCGGATGGCATTAAGGAATTCAAAAATTCTGTTGGATAATGTACTGCTTCCTCCATCTCAATGACTGTGTCTACCGAATAGAAGATCTGTGACGCTGCTTTAAATTTAGAAAAAAAAATCATTTATTTTATCGATACGTTCATTGGTGTGTGGGTATATAGCCGCCTTTTGGAACCAATTTATAGTGTTATTGGTTGTATTAACAATATCGGGATATACTTTTTCAACCAACTCCTCCACATTTAAACGAAGACGTATCGATATAAAGATTGATTTTAACTTTTCCAGATAACAAAGCACTATTATCTACTTGAAGTAAATCATTAGAAAATTGGAATATTACTGAACAGCGACATATATTCTAAGTTCATATTTTGTTTCATGTGGCCAAATATTTTTTTAAAAGGTGCATCGGGCTATTTGTGTGCGTAAATCCCGCATTGTTCTTTGTAAAGCAGAAGACATAATCAAAACACTTTTACAATTCATACCAACAGGGCGCACCCGCTCGCAGGGCGCTGCCGCACCGTGCTCGCTTATTTTTTATGTTTTCTTTTATGTTCTAACCTAACCTAACCCAACCTGTTTAAAAAGCTTCAGCTAAATCCAACTCTTAACAATAACATGACAATACTCCTGCATTTTCAGGATTTAGGTATTCAAAGTGATACTTTTCATCATAATGTTCTTTCAGGAACGGGTTGTAATGTATTGTAATCAATAAGTACCAAACTCATACGGCTTAAGTAGGTTGTGTACTTAGATTACCAGGGTTGATGAATTGAAGTTTAATTTATTTACCACATTTCAGTTTAATGAGCTGCCATTAAACTTATAATATATACTAAAAACAACCGTAAGCATTATGTGACTACCTTTTATAATTTAGGCTTGCACTATCCCGCATCATCAGGGAGGAGTTGAAGGTAAAAAAATCATTCAATCATCAGCAAATGGCCATCTCCTTTGGCTTAGGCTTGGAGTAACCCTGCATCATCAGGGTTGAGGAGTTGAAGGTCAAAATTTTTACCGTGTATCTTTGCTTGGTATTTTTATTACATAACCGTAAGTACCAAATAGCCAACTCTTACGGTTTAGTCTTGAAATACCCTTACATCATCAGGGTTGAGGAGTTGAAGATTAAATTTTTGTCCCATGAATGTGTTTAACAATCTTATTATATATCCATCCAAAAACAAATTGACTTACTTCTACGGATCAGGCTCGCAGTACCCCTGCATCATCAGGATTGAAGAGTTGCAGATCAATTTTTTTAGGAAATATCTGCTTAGTAATCTCATTCTACATTCAACCCAATTGGACTCCTACAGCTTAGGTTTGGTTTCAAATGAAAAAAAAAATCATCCAAATCCGTTCACCTAGTGCGGAGAAATCGAGTAACAAATATAAAATTTAAAAAAATACAGACGAATTGATAACCTCCTCCTTTTTGGAAGTCGGTTTAAAACTATGTTTTAACATAAAAATTAAAGCGAAATACTAAATTTTATTGAGGTAGTCTCGAAATTGACTGACTTTCATACAAACTTACATCTCCTATTTGGGTTAAATTGGGGGGGGGGGGATCAGAAAATTCATTCTTAACTGACGTCTACGTCATAAAAGGAACCCCTAGTAATAATCATATTCGTATCTTTAGCAGTTTAGGCTCTACGATGTTTATTCAATAGATGAGTGAGAGAGCATCCTTTCGTTTTTATATAAGTATATATAGATATAGAGATATAGATTTGTATAGTATCAAATAACATAGGTACACACATAACCAATAAAAAATTCATAACAAAGGAATACATTTTACAGACCATAACATGTTTAGTTTCAACCAATTCAACTATGCAGTTACTTATCTTATTAACACTTATCGAACACAGAATAAATACTGCATAGTTTTAAATTGACATAACTTTTATATTCGTAGACCGATTTACATAAAATAAACACTAAATGTTAAGTGAAGTTTCCCACAACACATCTGTGAAAATTATATTCAAATTGGATAAGCCGTTTGTGAGATTAGCGTTTTCAAACACACAGACAAACAGACAAACAGACAAACAGACAAACAGAAAAGATTTCTAAAAACCATTATTTTGGGTTCTATATCGCATTAAAGACCTCTAGGAATGGTTTTCATCTAAATTTATTCCATGTACAGACAGCGACCTCTTACAGATTTATTATAGTATAGATTATATTATAGTTTCATTATATTTAATATTATATTTAATAGATCATACACAGATCAGATACATGTTTATATAGTGAATAGCTTGTTGGCTCACTTTTGACACTCAAATGAGATGACCATCATTGTCATCGGAAGTACTCTGTTCTGTATGAAATATTTATTAATTAATGGACGACAGTGGAATCGTACTATCGGGTGGCCTGCATGCTCGTTTGCTACTTCAATTCTATAAAAAAATATTTTTTTGCATTTGCTGCAATTTATAATTGGTAGTCACTAATTATAAATTGCAGCAAATGCAAAGAATAAATAGATCCACCACAAAAAATATTGGCAACGCTTAAATTGTCAATAATGTGTAATATGCACTAGGTTTTTCAGTTCCATTCTGTATATTTTTGCAAAAGTTAAAATAAAAAAAAAATTGAAAGCAGTTTGCACACATTTCAATTCTCAGTTAAGAAGAGAGAAAGTCGTACAACAATTTAACAGTCTTATATTATTGAAATATAAGTGCGAAACGTATGAGACTATCTCGGGTCTTACTTTAATAGAATGTCTCATAAAGTAGCCCAATCAATGTAAACATTTGCAAGAAATTATTAAGGAATGCATAAAGTATTTATGTTTATCTTACCTATTTGTAAATTTTTTGAAAGGTGAAAAGGCATTGACTATTTAAAAAAGATTTAATCGACAAGTAGGTGGTAAATGCTTGCTCTACAAAAAGAAATAAAATCTTAAGCAAAACCGTAATAATTAAGCCGTAAACAGAATAAATACATGAGAAAAGTAATTTATTAACACAATCTTTTAGGGTTACATCAGTAGATACCCTATTAGTGAAGTGTCGATGTTTGTACTTTGTTTTTCGGGTCATTTGTTTCTTACTACTGAAGTGGAATAAAGTAGAACGAAGGAGCTATTTATATCTTAATGATGTTTATATGCGGTTCGTGGAAGGTTTAATTAATGAAATGAATGAAATTAATTTAATAATTTTGATATTTATGTTTTTTTGTTCGTATCACTACATGATAGAAAACAAAGTTGCTTCCCGCTGTCTGTCCATATGTATGCTTAGAGCTTTAAAACCACGATACGGATTTTAATGCAGTTTTTTTTATAGATAGAGTGATTCAAGGGGAAGGTTTTTATAATTCATGTACTCGTATAATATAGTGGAGAAACACTAATAATTTTAGATTTTTGACTTTTAGGCTGAAGGAAGTTCGCCGTGGCAACTAGTTAAAACATAGTAGTTTTGGAACCAAATATTGGAAAGCACTGACCAAAACAAAGTTTATATGATGTCGTATACATTAACTTCAGAGTATTTAATATTCTTGCGCAAAAATGTAAAGACTGTGTGCTAAGAGCACGTGCGATGTTTATAAAGAAGTTCTATACTTGTAAGCTAATTTAAGTTTCGCAGTAGTGAGTATCGTAAAATAATACCGACTTCTAGACATTATATTTTAAATGTTGTCTGCGTAAAGTTTCTTTTGTGAGAAACTCGACGAAGCGAGCAAAAATACACAACCGCCGTACGTAGCGAGGGAGAAAGTTATGTTTAGTGTCCTGTGGTAAGCTAATGTTTCAAATATCGACATTGCACGCTCCTATTTTAAGCACGTGAAAAGTGGGAGACGGGGGAAGGTCTTGGGGTGGTTAGGGAGACGTCGGCATTCAACAGGCGGCGGTCGATACGGGCGGCGCCGCGGCGCAGCGCCACGCTTGCCTACCTTACATATTACATTTGCCCACCGTGCTATTGCTACGGCGCGTCCTATGTTGCAATACTCGCTATCAACATTGGGGCACGTCCTTCAAAGATTGATTTTTTTGAGTTTCATTCCAATATAAACTCTGAACTTGTTTTGACGGCGTAACGTCTTCGATATTTCTATACAATTTCTGTTGTTTCTTTTGACAATGTATGTATACAATTGTATACAATTTCTGTTCTTTTCCTTACAAGTAAGTACCTACTGCATTATTTGGTTTACAGTTATCATTGCAAAACAGTCGGGGCCAAGTTTTCTAAGGGCTCCGCTTATGTCGTTGTTATGTTGAGTGAAGGTAAACATAGATACTTTGTGAAATCCACTTATTTAAGACACAGGGCTTTCGAAACAAGTAGATAAGGTTTACTATGCATATGTAAATATTATGTGAAGTCAGTACCAATGGTTGATTACTTACATGTAAATAATTTAATAGAACCTTTATGAAATTGTAGATTTTATCTGTAGGATTATAACAAGCACTGATTAGCTCATAGATGTTTTTCAAATTCGTTTGTCCTAAGGTATTTAGGAATAAAGAATAATAATATAATTATGTATGTAAAAGTATGTAATTTTACTAATTTATTATCATTATAAATAATAACGTGTTTATTGACTTGTAACGTCATGATTAATTTTTTCATACTTAATTATAACATATATTATACAATACTGAAAGAAAAAAGGTACTGGTTAAATAATTAACGAATCTAATTGTTATGGCGCGGGGAATGTTTCCCATGGAACCCTAAATAGATAAGCATCGAGCCTAAAAAAGCGTTTTTCTTGTGAAACGTTAATTAACTTCCTAAATATCTTTAGTCCCGAACTTCAGCCCCTTATAAATAACAGCTGAGTTGGAGAGAAATTTTATGTAGACGGGTTTTAGATGAAATAAAAGGTGGCGCTCAATTTTTGTACTTTTTACAGGCGTAAAATCACCAATTAAATTATTTCCTTAAATAAAACTTCAAAAAACAATTTGCTGTATAAAAAGTAAAGCGCAATTTTGTTTATATGATAACTTAATATAGTTTACCGTTTACTTAATAGCTCTAAATATAATATTATAAATACAATATTTTACAAAATCTTGCACTTTTCTAAAAAGGCCGTTTCGCTGTAATTTGGCTTCATAGCGTGGAATGAATTTCTCAGTGTCTTCTTAGTAACCACGAGAACAGATAGAGTGGGGCTATTTAAGGCCAGACGGCTATTATTGAAGTATATTGATTTATAACATTTAATATTCAAGTTGATAGAACGAATGACCAGAACGTTTGATCGGAAAGGTTCCACGGCTACACTTATTCCCAGCGTGAAGTTATTATTGCATTTTGGTGGAAGTGTGGTTGCTACCTCATTTTCATATCGACAAGCTTAGGCCGTGAAAGTAGCAACGCATATATGGTTACATTAGATAATATCCCTACTCTATGTAAAGTTTACCAGGTGGTAGAACCAGCGTAGTTCGAACGGGGAAGTACCACCGCCACACTTATTTCTAGAATGAAGCAGTGCTTGCATTTCTATGGAAGGGTGTGGCACACTTTTATATGAGATGAGCAATGAGCATCTTAGTCCTCAGGAGTGGCGGATCAGGAGGATCTGTGATTGACTTCAGATAGACATCTGTCATTCAAGTTCTGTATGAAGTTGCTTACAGATGTCCAGGGGCGGCAGTGACCACTTATCATCAGGTGGACTGCATGCTCGTTTGCTGGTGCAACCTTAAAAATACGAGATTTCAACACATTGATCACAGATGGCGCTACGTGTAGCGTATAGTCTGAGTGACAGATATTGTGTTGAGCGCGTGACTAGAAATAAGTTAATTAAATCGTATTATTGTGTAAATTGACTTGTCTCATTTTCTTCCGCTGTATTTATTTCAAATTTAAAATGATATCTGACTCTATGTGGACGAAATATATGTTTGATGTTAGACTACACATAATAATACGGAGATGATTTTAATTTTAGTTTCACGTTTGTTATAAATTCACGACGGAAAGAAAAATTTTGCTATTTTTATAATTTTATGGATCTGTGGACGTGAGATGTTTTATATCATTAACACGTTCCATGTGAAACCAGGTCGAAAACACCTGGTCCATATCTCGCTTGTGAGATGGGCTATTAAAATAGAATCCAGTGGTGTGCCTATCTTAATACCGGATATTTTATACCTGGTACCGCACTGAACAAATAAAATTTCATCACAGTGCGGGTACAGGTTGAATACACCTGGTACCCTCGCTCACCTGGTACCGCACCCCGCGCTAGCTTCGCACGGTTAGTGTTGGTTGTGTAATGACTTCAAGACGGTGTCGTAAAATAATAAAACTGGACCATATTGAAGACATTGATGATAATATTGAAGACAATGATGATAATAATGAATCAAAGTATAGATTGATTTATCCAAAACGAGTAAGTCGTCATTACTATTTATTGCATTTGCTAAAAAATTACGTACAATAACACTCACGTAAAATCTTTCATAATAATTTTATTTGCAGAACCCGCAATAAAACCAAATAAACACCATTTAGTAAAGGGCACGAAGAAGAGAAACTGTGTTGGATGCTATGAAAAGCTTCGAACAATTTTAACAAGTCGTCAAGCTGATAAAAAAGTAAAAAAAAAAATAACTGAATGTAACGCATGCAAAAAAACTTCTGTTTGGATTGTTTCAATGAAAAACATTATGAATATTATTTAAATTATTATTCAATAAAACTTAGGCCCATCGATATCTATTTTTCCCATCCCTAAAATATACATAAACATCCTCTTGTTCAGTGCGGCACAGGGTACATAAAACCATGTATTTTATTTTAGCTATAGATTCTAAACCAAAGAAGCTGTCCACGTACGCCATCAGGATCTCTTCAATCAATTCATTAATACTAATACTCAAAGCAAATAAATATGTTTTTTCTTTTCATGAAGCCAAAAAAAGGATTAAAGTTTTTTTAACATTACAGGGTATTATAAGCCTTGTACCGCCGCAATGGTAGTTTTAGGTCCAGGTGTAAAACGCCTGGTACTGCAGGAATAGAAAGTATAGAAAATTTTGTGCCGCTTCGAACGTGTTAAATGTTCTAACAAAGTAAATGAACAACGTAATTAGTCCATAAAATTTAGAACATTTGGACAAGACCCTAAGCAAAATACTTAGCTGCTAGGGATGAAAGGAAAATGCGGAAACAATTTCCTAGAACAGTTTAAGATGAAGTTAACGTCCCGTATGAAGATTACGAAATAGCTTTACCATGTACCCACTGCAAAGGAATCCCGCACAGGAAGTAAAGCTGTCTTACTATCTTAAACTATTTCAGTGTATTATACCTGCATACTCTTTAAAAGTTTTAAGGAGATCAGGTAAAATGAATGAAGATTATCCAAGACCGCAAAATAGAATTTCGAAATCTAACTAAATAGTTTTTGTTTTTGGTGTTTTTTTCGCCATTAAGATTTCTTTTTTTTGTTCTCGAGGGGGAAATCTTCAAAAGGTACCCGACGCCGAGGGAGCGACGCGGGGTTATGTGGGATTTTTACCACACTAAAACCCCCCCGGTGGCCGTATTCGGCGCTATAAAGAGGACTCCGGGTACTCGGTCCGACCGCAACCGGAATCCTCTGAGCGCGTTGCGCCATCGGGGTCCTCCCAGATGGGTGGCTGGGCCCACCGCTCCGTCTTGTCTTTACGACAGTATGCGACCACATATACCGCCGTCCTTCCCGGGATCGCCTGACCGAACGGTTCGAGCTCCCACTCTAGCCGCCTGCAACCCCGGAAGCCCCTTTTAGTCGCCTCTTACGACAGGCAGGGGATGCCGTAGCCCTATTCTGATCCCGGAACTACAGGGACGGAGACATCTACGATCTACTGTTTTTTTTCCAGTACTTACACGGCATGTTTGACTGTCTGCCTTTACTATTTTTTTGCCTTTGCCTTTACTTGTTACAGAAAGCAAATAACCTCTATATAGATTTGAAATAAGTGTTATATTATCGTGTACCCACTATTGTTCCACTGCTGGGCACGGGGTTTCTCTCGGAATGAGAGAGTTTTTAGAAATAGAGAAATAAGTATACTAAAAGAATATGTAGGTACAAAACACGTGCAATGTGAGATATAAAATAGATGTCAGCGTATGTGTAACGAGAAACTTTCAACTACATCTGTGTATTTATTACGTGAATCTGGTAAACATGAAACCCCTATTTTGACGGTTCCAAGAGCACGTGGCTTCGCTTCAAACGTTAACAGCGCTACAAATGTTAGGTGTTCATTGTTTGTAGTTATCATTTTAATTTACTACATTATTTTTTTAAGATTTAGGCCGAATTATTAAATTTGTCGGACACGTCTCCATTTAGTAGTTTTTTTACCTTTATTTTTATTGATTATTGAAATAAAAAAATGTATATAGCGTTCAATTAAGTATATGAATTTCAAATAATTTCTAAGTAAATATTCGTTCAACTTGGGGATCAAAAAATATTGCAGCGAATGTGTAGAGATAAATTTTCAACTGTATGTATTTGTTACATTAATCTGGTGAATACGAAGCCCGTATTTTGACGGTTCCATAAGCACGTCGCTTCGCTTCAAACGTCAACGGTGCTCTACACGTCAGGGTTTCATGATAACATTGTTCATTGTTATCATTTTAACACTATTTGTTATTAATATTATAAATGCTACCATCAATTCGCCACCAATTGGTCCACCAATTCGCACTTGGCCAGCGCGGTGAAGTCCACCAATTCGCACTTGGCCAGCGCTGTGGATTATGGCCTAACTCTCTCATTCTGACAGAAGACCCGTGCCCAGCAGTGGGCTCAAACTTTCTCGTGTTTGTTATTTTTTTACGCAAAAACTAACGGTCGGATTTCGTTGAAATTTGGTATATTTACACATAGTTTATAATCTATCAAGTTCGCTCATTCTGAGAGAATACCCATGTCCAGCAGTCGCTTCGCTTCAAACGTCAACAGTGCTTCACATACAGGAGTTCGTGATTGATATCATACATGTCGTGTATCAATCATGTTGATTGTTATCATTTTAATTCATAATTACATCATAATTCTTGTTTATATTAAAATTGCGAAAGTTTGTAGGGATGAATGTCTTTCTTACTCTTCTACGAAAAACGAAAAAAAAACAGTCGGATTTCGCTGAAATTTAGCACATACCTACATAGTTAATGACCTTGATTAATACAGAGGATACTCATTACCGTGGTAGACGCGGGGAAAGCAAAGCCGCTAGTTATATTTGGCGAAAACCTGAATCTTTTCCTCATTACATAAATCTGTCGAACATAATGCCTATCTCCTCTCTCCACATCAGCACGTCGCTTCGCTACGAACGTCAACAGCACTCAACACGTCAGGGTTTCAGTCTCACGAAGATATTATCTATTAAGAAGCATCGACTTAATTGACGATAATATTCTAAGGCTTATTCCGAAGTAGGTATTCGTGCTTCTTGTAATTTAACGTAATTAATGAATGTAAGCTGTGGTATCGGTAATGGCGTCGGTTTTAAATAACGGTTTTCTCTCTTTAGGCCGATGTTAAAAGAGGCGAGTAAGAAATAATAAAAATATCTAGAAGATGAGCGGTGACGTCTTCTTGTCATTAACAATTGTCATAATGTCATAAGCCTTGTTGTCATTAACAATTACTACGATTCCTAATGGTAGCCACACACGATACAGTATACTTGGGCAAGTCTGGACTTGTACAAATTCACGTATTTCGGAGCCGACCACAAACGGCTCAAGCATGCTTGCACAAATATCATTTCACTGATATTCGTACAAGCGTGAAGGTGGCTAGAACAGTACTGAAACTTGCGCGCGCTCCCACACACGTTCAAGTAAACTTGAACAAAAGCAAATTTGCACAAGTTGAGAATTGAAATTTGGAACTTTTTAAAGAACTTGTGCAAGTGAACAACTTGCGCAATATTCTTCCAACACACGATACAGTATACTTGGGCAAGTCCAGACTTGCCCAAGTATACTGTATCGTGTGTGGCTACCATAACACGCATTTCAAGTGTTGAGATAACAGGCAGTCCTCGTTCTTACGGCAAGTTAGGTTATCGAAATACGCGACGTAAATCAAAACGACGTAAGTCGAGACATATTTTTTCATATATTTACATGCAAAACTTAGGGTTATGTTCCTCAAGGCTTCAAAATAGAAATGGATAAGAATTTATAAAGATATGCTTTAACATTGAAAGTAAGTTCTTAAAATTATTATGTACTAATAAAATAGGTAGTTATTTTGCTATATTACGCATGTTATTAACTATAATAAGTCAAAATGTATAACAGAAATAATAGATTAAACTGTCGTCTTAAAGAAAGTATCAATTCTAAATTGCTTCGCTTCTTGTTGTCATACAGATACCACTGATAAGCTGCTCACAACTCGTTCGTCATTTTGTCATTAAAACTTCTTTCAAACTTACCAAACTTTTCAAAGTTTTCCTTTTTAAAAAAAATATTCATAGTAGTTAATATCATACTCATAGCATTATCCAAGCAAGCAAAACTGCAGAAAGATTTTTTAGTGTCAGTTCCCTTCTGTGTTACCAATAGAAGATGCCATTTCTATATGCGGGGTGGGTGCTCCCTTCTCGCTGCCGTCACGCTAGGTCTTCTAGGTAGACGTCGATCTCGCGACAAATGGATTGTCCTGTGCTATAATTCGAAACAATTGACGTATGTTTGCGGAATAGTGTCAAAATGTGGTTTGACGTAACTCGATACGACGTAAATCGAAACGACGTAAGTCGAGGTCTGCCTGTGTTAGCAAGATGCTCACCCTCACCAGAGTATGTTTATCAATGGACTTCAAACTGCCTCAAGGGCCTTTCTTGCCTGTGACCAGTAGCGGATCTCAAAAAGCTGATGAATGGAATTGCTACTGGGAATTTGTGTACACTAATGTAATGGAGCATTCCATTACATTAGTGTATACAAATTCCCAGTAATCCATTAATGAAGTATATTATTGTGTATCTATTTACTTAAACTGCTAACAGTCAATTGTGCTTGCCTATGATGTTTGTTGCAAAATGCAATACAGTATGAAATTTTTAATTTTAACGTTTTTATTTTGATAAGGATAAAATGTGAAGCTTTGTCAAATTATAAGTATAGCTAAGACATGCTTATATAATACAATGCTTTCCGGCGCCTTCAAGTTCATTTACACAAGACGTGAATCTGTGATAAGTCGAACGAGTGAAAAAACTCAGCGTCTATTGAATATCGACGTTATTTTTTAAATAAAATCAAAAACTTTACAGTATTATAGGTTAGGAGTTAAATGAAAAAGATTATAGGGAAAATATCTGGAGACTGCAACTTTATAGCAATAAATCTTAGATTCAACCTCTTGCAAACAAAGCCCGATCTTCAGTTCTCCTATAAGTACCTATACGATTATTCAGAGCAGAATGTCAAATGCATGCCACACAGATTTTTTTATTTACATATTTTCAACAGAAACCAGGTCAGTTATACGATGATACGAATTGTTTGTATTGAGTGCGCTGGCAACATTGCTACATTTATTACTGGTCTATTATTATAACTGTAGAACATAATGTAGCACCATTGTGTTATGATTTAAAGGGTGTATTAAGACATGTTCTTATACGAAACTTTAAAACTTTGATGTTTTCAAGAGTAACATTTGTGTCGAATTCTACAACTACCTCTAAGTGTGAAAATACCTACGGTAGGTACCTTCAGATTTTCACATTACGTTCCACAATCTAGAAAAGAGCTCACAAATTTGTTGCGCGTATATCGCGTCGCGCGTAGTCAAACTTAAGGAACTTCTACACATTCACCAGAAAAATCAGGAAACTTACAAACATGACACAAGTGCTGTATAGGACTATAGACTGTATATGTACCCGCGGGCTTTCTGAAATATGTTTTATAATCTTTATTTCTATCTGATTAGTAACTTTACGGATTCATTAATTAAATTAAATTAAAATATTAGAGAATTAGAGATTTAATGTTTTGAATTATGTAGTTTGTTGAATATGACATTGTCATTGAGTAATGTCAGTGTCAACATCGGTGTCACAACACAGATAAAATTGGTCGATGCTATTTATTTTATTTTATTTTATTATTATTATTTATTTTTTATTTTTTTTCCTTTTTCCAGTTTTAAAATATTTTTTAATTTTTTCTTCAGTTTTTATTCAAGAATAGTATATTTATGTTGGCCTTTTTACTCCGTGTCGTCACCTGTTGGATGCTGCGGAAGATCAGCGTTGGTTGTTCTCGGATGCCAACATAATGCTGAGCAGTGTCCATTTGTTTTGTTTTGCACTTTCTTTTATCTTTGTTAATATTGTAATCGTGTGTAATAGCTAATTGTGTGTGTAAACAGAACGATTAAATGATTATCTATCTATCTATCTATCTATCTATATTCCTAAACTTCTATTTTCAGTAAGGCGTTCAAATTATGTGAGGCGTCCCAACTAGCTCCTCAGGGACAGCTTCGTATTTGTGTGTGACCTTGAATATGACTACTAAATTAATTGGGGTCGGTTACATATGTCTATGGGTGATAGTAACCGTTTATTAAAACATGGGCCGCATGTCCGTTTACGTATCTTATTCATTTATGGAGCTGGTATAATGTAGGTATATGTGGAAAGTCCGGTCAATATACATTTATTGACCGAAGAGGAAACACCGCCACATCTATTTTTAGCGTGAGACAATTCTTGTGCTTCGGTGGAAGGGAATGTTTGCCGAATCATTTTTATATGAGGCGACCACTTTAAGAGTGGCAATGCCTCTGTGATGGAATACAGATGGAACTCTTGTTGTATATGAAGTTACTTACATATGTTGATGGATAGTATTGATCGCATGATAATTTGTTACTTCAAACTACATTTTATTTAACCACTTTAATTTATTTAGAGACTCGATTCGTTGTCAATTTTTCTTTTCTAATCAATATATAATACATAATTTTATAAACCTCGTTTATATCAGGTGTTACTTTGCCAAGCTCAGCAGCGTCAAGGCGCGCCAACTTCGTAAATTATGCGCTTAAGTAAGCTTCCTTTGTTTTTCCATTTTCTCTTCATGTTTTTCTTTCAGGTTTTTGATTAAGTTATTTTTATTGTTTTAATATAAGAACAGTTCTAAAGTAAATTCTGCATCTTATTTACTTAACTGGGGTGCTTAAATGCCCTTACTACTCACTACAATGAAGAGATGATGATGATGAGATAATAAGAGTAAACATCGACTGTAAGACATATGGCTGCATTACATAATTTCACGGTATTTTGTAAATTTGAAATTAGTTTATATGCATGTACATACTTTTTGTTATTTACTAAAGGTATATTATATATCTCATGCATCCTGACTGAATTTACTTTTAGGCGAATCTTGTATTCACTTACGCGTTTACATAAAATTGTAAAACTTTTTCCTGTTATATCATGAACAGATTGTTGTTATTAGGAATGGGCAAATCTCTACAATTGAAGAAGTTACTCTAAGACTTTTTAGACTCAGCACATATGCTAATTCTTGTTGTCTTGTAACGTTTAAAAACGGAAGAGGTTACAAAATATAACTCACATCAGTTACCCTTGCGACTTCTGATTGTGGCTGTTGGAGCTTAATATAATAGATCAGTTGTTGTTTAAACGAGTCAAGCTATTTGCGCTTCGGCGTCTATAGTTTATCTAATCTTCCGTTTCTTTTTTGTTTTGTAATATGCGATTTTTATTTCTATAAGGCCGATATTTTGTCTAAATTGCATGAATCGTGGTTATAGTGAAAGTTTGGTGCCACGAAGAAACACTTAAAAGCACTAGTGGTAGATTAATCATCCCATTCTACCCTACATCTTGTTCGTTTTTTTAGGTTCTATATTATGATATAGAACCTAAAAAACTGTATCCGTACGTACCAAATTTTACAGTATTAGCGACTAGATTATGCCCGCGGCTTCGCCCGCTAAATTCGTTTACCACGCGTGAGATTCCTATGTGTTAAAACAAGTCAAAAACTATCCATGTGCGAAATTCCAGCCAATTCGGATCATTAGTTATTGCGTGAAGAGCAAAAAATATACATACACTCATTACAAATTTTTGCCTTTACAATATTTGGTTATTATAAATGTCGCAACATCAACATGTAGCCAGACGTAGCATGCAGCGCCATCTCTTGACGATTAATGCAAACGTCAGATTGACATTATCTCCTGAAGGAAGTCGATTTCATGTGGTTAGATTTGACAAGTGTCACTGTCAAAGGAAAAAAAAAGATGGTGGATAGCCATCGGGGCGATTGATTCTAATTTGGGAACGTGAGAGTGGTCGTGAGAGAGAGAGAGAGATTGGTCGTCGATAGTGGAGTCGAAATTGCTGCGTTTGCTAAAGAACCTCATCACTCTCCTTATATATAAGCGGAATTAACTGATTCAATTAATTCCACGTTTGACCTTACATAGAACCGTTATAAATTTTCTGGGATATTATTCATCTCAGACACTATTTTTAATTTCTTTCCAAAACCGCCGAAATAATATTTGTATATTTATTTATATTCTTACTACATATTTTGGTTAAGTTACATATTAACACGAACGCAGCCAAAATTTAGTTTCGTGAGGGATTAAATGCTGGTTCGGACCTGTTTTTTCGCCGCTCCAATGTGACATATTATTTAATTTTTCCGTCATTTTTTCACGACACTTGCAATATTGTAAGAATTTTGTGAATTATTTTCGCCGATCTACGCACATTCAGGCACATTTTAAAAATAGCCTTATTATTAATTTTTTATAAGTTTTAAATCGATAGAGATACCGTTAGGAATAAAGATGTATTTTTTAAACTGAGACAAATAGGCTAATAGTCTATCAAATGTTAAATAATCATTATAACCCATTAATATTTATCTTCTACGGCAAAGAGAAAGTTAAGCTTGGTTTGGTACAGATGCGAATTTTTACTTTAATAAAATAATTTCCAACATTTACAACTTTAAAATACAATGGTTTGTATTTTAACGTACTAATTAAAGTGAATAAAAGAGTAACTGTCAAAAGGCGACTGAAAAATGGACTTGTTGTTAAAGTACTATTTTTCTTTATTAGCGCCAAGTTGACGGTGCTTAATTCGCACAAACAAACGTTAATATATTAAAATATCTTGCGTCCTTAGAATTCAACGTTTAAATAGATACTAGCAGAACCTGCGACTTCGTTCACGCGAATCATAAACCATATATGACACTTTTAAGATCCATTGTTGGACATCCACCTTCCCCGTTTATTTACTAGACTACAATATATTGAACACCAAAACCAGATACTAAGTTTTATTGAGCTTGTATCAGGCGCATTTCCGAAAAACTTTCCACTTTTGAAGAGTGCTTTTGATTTGTTCCCCGAAATCATACGATGTGACAGTGGACCCAGCGGCCGGAGTGACCGAAGTAACCGAAATGCCCAGTGCGATCGGAGTGCCCAGAGTATGCAGAGTGACCGTAGCGACCGAAGAGCCCAGAGTGACGGTATTGCCCGGAGTGAGCGGAATGCCTAAGTTTCCGGAGTGCCCAGAGTGACCGGATTTCCCGGAGCGACTGAATTGCCTAGATTGCCCAGAGTAACCGGAGTACCCGGAGTGCCCAGAGTGCCTGAAGTGACCGGAGTGTTCGGAGTGCCCAGTGTGACCGAATTGCCTATAGTGACTATATAACCCGTAGGGACAGAATTGCCCGGAGTGACCGGATTGTCCCGGAGTGAACGACTTGCCCGGAGTGACCAGATTGCTCGAAGTGTCCAGAGTGGCCGGAGTGACCGGATTGCCCAGACTGGCCGGAGTATTCAGAGAGCCCAGAGTGACCGAAGTGCCTGGAGTGACCGAAGTACCCAGAGTGACCTTATTGCCCGGAGTGACCGGATTGACTGGAGTGACCAGAGTAATCGAAGTGCCCAGACTGCTCAGATTGCCCGGAGTGACCAGATTGCCCGAAAAAAAACGCATTGCCCAGAGTGACCGGATTGTCCGGAGTGACCGAATTGCCCGGAGTGACCAGAGTAATCGAAGTGCCCAGACTGCTCAGATTGCCCGGAGTGACCAGAGTAGTCGAAGTGCCCAGAGTGCTCAGATTGCCCGGAGTGACCAGATTGCCCGAAGAAAACGCATTGCCCAGAGTGACCGGATTGTCCGGAGTGACCGAATTGCCCGGAGTGACCAGAGTAATCGAAGTGCCCAGACTGCTCAGATTGCCCGGAGTGACCAGAGTAGTCGAAGTGCCCAGAGTGCTCAGATTGCCCGGAGTGACCAGATTGCCCGAAGAAAACGCATTGCCCAGAGTGACCGGATTGCCCGGAGTGACCAAATTGCCCGGAGTGCTCAGATTGCCCAGAGTGACCAGATTGCCCGGAGTGACCGGATTGCTCAGAGTGACCGAATTGCCCGGAGTGCTCGGATTGCCCGGAGTGACCGGATTGCCCAGAGTGCTCAGATTGCCCGGAGTGACCGGATTGCTCAGAGTGACCGAATTGCCCGGAGTGACCGGATTGCCCGGAGTGACCGAATTGCCCGGAGTGCCCGGATTGCCCGGAGTGACCGGATTGCCCAGAGTGCTCAGATTGCCCGGAGTGGCCAGATTGCCCGGATTGACCGGATTGCCCAGAGTGACCGAATTAACCGGAGTGACCGGATTGCCCAGAGTGACCAGATTGCCCGGAGTGACCGGATTGCTCAGAGTGACCGAATTGCCCGGAGTGACCGGATTGCCCGGAGTGACCGAATTGCCCGGAGTGCTCGGATTGCCCGGAGTGACCGGATTGCCCAGAGTGCTCAGATTGCCCGGAGTGGCCAGATTGCCCAGATTGACCGGATTGCCCGGAGTGCTCGGATTGCCCGGAATGACCAGATTACCCGGAGAGACCGCATTGCTCAGTGTGACTGGATTGCCCAGAGTGACCGGATTGTACGGAGTGACTGGATTGCCCAGACTATTCAGATTGCCCGGAGTGACCAGAGTAGTCGAAGTGCCCAGAGTGCTCAGATTGCCCAGAGTGACCGGATTGCCCGGAGTGACCGAATTGCCCAGACTGCTCAGATTGCCCGGAGTAACCAGATTGCCCGGAGTGACCGCATTGCCCAGTGTGACCGGAACGCCCAGAGCGACCGGATTGCCCGGAGTGACCGGATTGCCCGGAGTGACCGGATTGCTTAGAGTGACCGGATTGCCCGGAGTGACCAGATTGCCCGGAGTGACCGGATTTTCTGGAGTGACCGAATTGCCCGGAGTGCTCGGATTGCCCGGAGTGACCGGATTGCCCAGAGTGCTCAGATTGCCCGGAGTGGCCAGATTGCCCGGATTGACCGGATTGCCCGGAGTGCTCGGATTGCCCGGAATGACCAGATTACCCGGAGAGACCGCATTGCTCAGTGTGACTGGATTGCCCAGAGTGACCGGATTGTACGGAGTGACTGGATGGCCCAGACTATTCAGATTGCCCGGAGTGACCAGAGTAGTCGAAGTGCCCAGAGTGATCAGATTGCCCAGAGTGACCGGATTGCCCGGAGTGACCGAATTGCCCAGACTGCTCAGATTGCCCGGAGTAACCAGATTGCCCGGAGTGACCGCATTGCCCAGTGTGACCGGAACGCCCAGAGCGACCGGATTGCCCGGAGTGACCGGATTGCCCGGAGTGACCGGATTGCTTAGAGTGACCGGATTGCCCGGAGTGACCAGATTGCCCGGAGTGACCGGATTTTCTGGAGTGACCGAATTGCCCGGAGTGCTCGGATTGCCCGGAATGACCGGATTGCCCAGAATGCTCAGATTGCCCGGAGTGGCCAGATTGCCCGGAGTTACCGGATTGTCTAAACTGACCGGAGTGTTCAAAGTGCACAGAGTGACCGGAGTGCCTGGAGTACCCGGAGTGCCCAGAGTGACCGGATTGTCCGGAGTGCCCGGAGTGACTGAAGTGCCCGGAGTGACCGGAGTTCTCAGAGTCGAGAGCGATCGATGGAATGAGCGGAGTGACCGGAGTGAGTGAGCGGAATGACCGGAATGAGCGAAATGATTGGAGTGACTGCAATGAGCGTAGGGACAGGAACGAACGGATTGAGCGGAGTGACTGGAGGGACCGGAGTAGATTTTTTTTCTGACCGCAGGCACCATATTTAAAGTTATATAGCTTACTTACTGTACCCGCGGCTTCGCCCGCTTGCAAATCAATGTATCGCAAAGTTTTTCCCGTGCTAATCTCGACACAGTGGAAATTCTACGATAAAAGTACTCTGTCTATATGTTGTTCCATAACATTTAGTAATAGTCCCACGAAAATCGGTTTAGCCGATCAAGTATTATCCGGACAAACACAGAGTGAAAAAACTAATTTTAACTGTGTATTTGTGGGAAGGTACATATTGTTATGTAAAAATGTTTTGAAAATAAGACGAATTACAATATCGTAAACTCCTTTTTTGATCTAATTTATAGTCTTAGTGGTCACATTAACAATATCGGGATACATCTTTTGTAAACAACGTCTCCACATTTAAACCAAAGCGCATCGATTATAAAGATTGGATTTAACTTTTCTAAATTGAAAAATACTATTTTAATTTAAATTTATGAGTAAGATTATGAGTGAACCTACTTTTAACATTAGTTTGGCAACCTTGACGACCCGCGTTGCAGAGCGGTTACCATACCGGTCAGACGCGCAATGGGTCCCGGGTTCGATTCTCGGCCAGACAGGTATCTAAATGATGAGTTTAGATTCATGTTCTGGGTCTGGGTGTTTGTATATTCGTCTTGTGTGTGTCCATGGTACCCACGACACAGGAAAAAATCCTAGTGTGGGGCTATAATATATACCTAAATGTATTATTTGAACTAAATGTATAAGTACTAAATTCTTAAAATGTTCCTCTAGTTACTTTAGTTTTAATTATTTTGTTGATAAGCACTGTTCATTGTCTCGGTGGATGAGCGGGGTACCTGTAACACAGGTCTTGAACCAAGTACAGGGCCCTTGCGACTAGCATATGTAAATGTGTTTTATATCAATAAAATATTTTTATTTTTTATTTTTTATTTATTTTATAAGTGTAGAAAGCGTATTTTTATAAAAAAAAGTTTGTGTGGAGGAGTTTCGGAAGGCGGTTTCAAAGAATTAAAAATTTTGTTGGATAATGTCCTCCATCTCGAAGACTGTATCTACCGAATAATAGATATGTGACGCTGCTTCAAATTTGGAAAAAAATATCGTTATGTTTGTTGGTAGGTGCATATAGCCATCTTTTTGAACTACTTTATAGTCTAGTAGTAATATTATCAATATCGACATATACTTTTTCAACCAACTTCTCCACATATTTTATAGGTAAACCAAGACGTATCGATTATAAAGATGATTTTAACTTTTTCGGATTGGAAAACAATATTATCTATTTGAAGCAAATCGTTAGAACATTGCCTATTGCTTTCACTAGACAGTGAAGTATTTGTTTTAAGTTCATATTTTGTTACATGTGGCCAAAGATAAGATCTTTTAAGAGATGCGTTGAATTTGTCTGCTCTGGTACCTTTTGTTAGAATGGGCTAAATTTGTCAAAGTCTTCGAAGAACAAATCGGTGCAATCACCCTTCAGGCTATTTTTGTGCGTAAATCCCGCATTGTTCTTTGTATAATAGAAAGCACAGAATCTTCATCCTAAATAGTCAAATAACAATTCCGCATTGCTTTTTCCGTATCCCTTTGATTTGAAATATTACAAATGTTAGAGAAATCGTCGCTACAAATTAAATTCAAGAAAGGACGTTCAAAGGTGGAATAGGCAGGCACTACGGCCGCTTTATAAAGTGTGGCCGCAGTGCTGGAACGCTATTTTTCTATCAGATCTTACATTCTTCGCTAATAGTAAATTTATTAAAAACGCGGTAGCCATACTGCATCTAACTAAAACGTAAAATCTAATGACATTATCAATGATTCGTAAACTAATTTTGGTTCTAAGTACTATTATTTAAGCGGCGCTCAGGTATGTTTATAGTTTATCTTTCATAAGCCTTCTTTGTGGTTCATTACATAAAAAATTGAATTTGTCAGCAAGCTAAATCTAAAATATTTTATATTTTTACCTAACAGAGTAACCTCTGTCAGGTAAAAATATAACCTCAATTAATTTCATATAAACTTTGTGACACACTGATTCCCAGGCTGGCGAAAGCTTTGCATACTAAATTATATTTGAAAAATGAATTAGTTATTAACAAAATAATACTAAAATTAGTACTTATGAAAAATACACACTCTTATTATAATAATAATTTAAAAAATAATAATAAAATGTACAAAATAAAACTGGATTCGAACCTCAAAACTCTCGTTCCCAATCCGTCCGCCTTGACACCACAGCTATTATGATTTTCCTAACAGGTGCGTAATTCACCTTCAATTCAAGTGAAACGAGTACTTCTGCCGGAAGGCACAACGCGATTGTCTGTTTCAAATATTATTACATTTTGAAACAATGTTAAAACATTTTATTACCTTTGAATTATTGGATTCGAATAACTATTTTACTATAATAGTATGAAATGCCATTTGTTTTCAATTCCGAATCCCTGTGCTCTAAGAGCGCTTTCACATTAGGTCGCAAGTAGGGTGGCCGCAGCGCGTTAACAGATGCTTTCTTATTATTGAAATATTTTTTCAGGATTTATTATTTTTTATTATTATTTCCATTATAAAAGTACAGCGCGCCACCCTAATCAAAAACAATCCCGCGTATTTAGTCGTAAAAATAAAGCATTCTCTGCAGTCGCGCGGTTGACGCGCTGCGGCCGGGTTACTTGCCACCTAATGTGAAAGCGCTCTAAGGAGAACGCCGATATGTACATTCAAAGTAATTTAACATTACAGCGAATAGATGGCGTTTGCATACCTATTATGTAACTCATCGGGAATTCTTCGTAATTGTATCTTTCGTATAAATACATTTTCGTTTTATAAATTCATAAACTATGGGTAAATTAAAATCAATTTAAATTACACCTAATTGTATGATAATTGATAGTTACAAATTTATACGTATTATTTTTGAATGAATTCAGAATGGCATCCGGGTGGCGAATACGGCCAATCATTTGCATTAGAATTTATCAAAATCCACGACAATCCGAATTTCATGGATATATGTTGTCGACTTTAAATCAATGTTTTCTTATGTTTTATTATTTAGATAAGGTTTTAAGTAAGTCTATCGCACACCTTGGCGGAATTGTCAATATGGAATTTTGTCAAAAACGAACTTCCATACAAACATTTATGCCAGATTTTCAACCCATTTTTTCGATAAAAAGTAGCCCTAACTTTTTCTCGAGGTCAACACTATCTGTGTGCCCAATTTCATAAAAATTGGTTCAGTTGTTAAGGCGTGAATAAGTAACAGACAGACAGACAAAGTTACTTTTACATTTATAATATTATAATAGGGATTAAACATTAAAAACATGTGTGTCCATTTGTCCCTCCTTTAGCTGTTAAGTAAAATACGCTGTTTGTCAGACCTTATCGCGAATTTTATAGAATAGTTTACGGGTTCTTAGATAGGTAGCGAATTTTAACAAATACACATAAATTTATAGGTTATATTTATAGATTTTGTGTGTATTTGGTTGGTATCAGCTTAGAGCATATACTTATAGATCGTATGGGTGGCCTAATGGCCGTATTGAGATTTTTTGTGACAGGAAAACTGAGTGGGCTTATACTATGTTGTATTTTTATTATATCACCTACGCAATATGTACAATGTCCATTTGGATGTGTATCTTTAAACGTAAAAACGATTCATTTTATAGAGCAGACACAAAAAATAAAATCCCCGTAGGCCAGTTTTAAATGTTAAAATAAGCGCTCTTTTACAACGTTGTCAGTTTTAGTTTCAATACTGGAATAACGTTTATGGCTTATAAATATATTTCAGTCATTATTTTAACATGAATACAGTACAATATATTTGATGAATGAGGTTAACATTTTATAAAAATATTTTGTTCTTTTTTATTTGAACAAAACTATTCAATTCTATTTCTTTGGGTATCATACGTTGGCATATTTATTTTTTATTGTTTTTGTCCTCATCGTTTGAAAATATTATATCAATTAATTTGCTTAGTTCCAATAACATTTCGACCGACGAAAGGAAAGAAACTGCAGAGATGTAAAGATTTATCAAGCAGTAAAATTCATTTACATACTTATTTCAGTATGATAAACTTTTTGTTTAACATAGTCTTTTCTGTAAATAGGAAAAATATTATATGAAATATATTTAAGCGACCGATCTTGATGTCATTGGTTGTTTTACAATGCTAATAAGTAATTTAAAATGCAAAGTAAATAAAGAAACATTATTTCTATATATAAAAAACAGTAAAAGTCAGTATAGGTTACAAACCTTTCCATATACATCTATAAGAATTACGAGTAAATTTGAAAAAGGTAGGTTTCTTAAATAACTCAATAATATAGTCTAAAATAATACATGGTAATGTATTCAAATTTATTATTAGGAGTTAAAAAAGTGTGCCGGCGACGTAAACAGAATACAATAGACCCGAGACAATAACAAGATAAAAAGCTTTTCCTCCCTTATTAAATTTGACACGCCTGTGTAGTCCAATTTATAGTATTTAGAACGCTTATATTTTTCTACTTAATTATTTTTTATAAGAGAAATGTATTGTGTCTGGACAGCGTCAGAGGCTGGGTAATGTTTTTTGACTGTTTTTTTTTATCTGATTGATAATATATCTGAAGCAAACGAGCATGCAGTCCACTTAATGGTAGTGTTCACTGCTACCCATGGACATCTGTAAGAAACTTCAAACAGGACATGGTTTCTATCTGTAGTCAATAAGAGATGCGTTGCTACTCTCAAATACTATGATGGTCGCTGTAAGTGTGTTGGTATGCTCTACAGTTCTAATAGCTTTACGAATTGTAATATGTTACATACCAATCCACTTAGTTTTCAGAGTAATATAGATTTGTTTCGTTTAAATAAAATTGTAGCAACTTTCCTCACACTTATTTTAAAGTGAACGCGCATAAAACTGCCGTTCTCATCGATTGTTTTAAAACACCTAAAACGAATGTATCGTAGATAATAAAGTTAGAATAACAAGTCATTGGTAAATATGCACGAGGCGAATCTTGATATTTCATCTTTGAAACTAACTCAAGTTAGTCGTGCCGTAGAACTGGAATTCGAAGCGCGAAATAAGTTTTGCGTTTCATCTAGTAACAGCTTTTCTATCTCCGGTCACTGCGGAAAAGTCACGTATTTCGAGTCGGGTCTGTGAATAGCGATGGCTATATATATACCTTTTTTGGTAAAAGTTTTGCGACTAATTGTATAAGTTGCCGAGTCGTCGTCAACCCATTATTGTCCCACTCCTGGGCACGGGTCTTCTCTCGGAATGAGAGAGTTTTAGGCCATAGTCCATCGCGCTGGCCAAGTGCGAATTGGTGGACTTCGAGACTTTCGAGAGCTTTTTTTAAGAACTCTCGGATGTGTAAGTTTCCTCACGATTTTTTTCTTCACCGAAAAGCAGTGATAAATAATTTCTAATACGCACATAAATCAGTGGTCAGCCTGGATATGAATCTCGGACCTCCCGAGGGCATGTTTCAACCATTAGGCTATGACTGCTCTAAAAATTCCAATAGTAAATATCTGTAACTGTTTCACATCGACTTTTACATTTGGATATATATAATCTATTGTGAATCTGTATTAAATATATAAAAGATGTTGTCATAAGAAAATCATCGGACAGATTCACATATAATTTTCAAATAGGGTCATATTTCAAAAATATGTGAATCTATCTATCTATTTTTAACACATTTATGTCATGTATACAATCTAGTAAAACACATAGTTCAAGTATTAATGAACAATTCGATAGTAGCGAATGGAAGTAATGGAAAAAGTCAAAGTTAAAGGAAAAGTTCGTATGAGTGTACAGATGGCCGACAGGAGATGGCGCAGGATCGATATCTGTTCCATGAATAATTAAGATGGATGAGCCGCTTTCTAGAGTTCCTAAGCATTACAGCTTCGATAAATATAAGGAAAACGCCATTGATACGATTGTTTGGACGTGATTGAAATCTACACCTACACAATGTAGTGTAACACAGTGTGTTTGGTAAACAGTTTACATGAACATATTATTCAAGCTCTATGACAATTTATCCTGACAAGTGAATATAAGAAATAATATTGGTAAATTACTGAATAAAAAGAAATACTCGTAATATTGGTAAATTACAGAAAAAACGCAATGAAAATGCCGTTATTATGGTATAGACACCATAGTGCTAGCAAGTTATTTATCAAGTACACCGCGGTATTGGTTTTCTTAAAAAATTATAACGAAACTTCTCGACTTTATATGAAATACATTTGTTTTTAACCCTGAATACTGACTCTTGTAGCGTCAAGATATAAAGTGAATGCTTCGTTTCCCTGGGCTTATAACGTGGATATAATTTGGGTGTGTTCACTGTTTATAAATATTGTGTTTTTATGTATTGGGCTATTTTTTTAACGATTAACACCATAAAAGCTTAAGAGATTTGGAAGAGAATGGAATACTATAACTAGTTCTCTTTTTTAGCTGCCACTCTGCAAATGATAAGAAGGATGTGTCAGTAACTGCATAATAATGTTAGTTTTCTAAGCTCGTGTATGTATTCCATGACACTAAATACGAAAGCTTCTTTAGCAAGTATTTGCTGGCCAAAACTGATGAGCTATTCCCATGTACATTATTAAAGGCTTAAGACTTCTAGAGGAGACAAGAATTCTCGAAAACAGTTCGTGGTTTTCTATGAACACTTTGATTAAAATATCTGACAACGGTCTAAGTTACCGTTTACACTAAAGCGGCTTATTTTAATTGTTTTCAGTAGACTTTTGGTTACAGAGGAAAACCAGGTGCGTAATTACACGCACTAATTGTAATTCGAGTTGGCAGACTTAGAACGGTATTTTACTTTTGCTCATTGAATAAACGTATAAAATAATTGGTCTCAGAGCGGATCGTGTTAAGTGGTGCTACAAAATTCAGATAAAAGGGAATTTGCATGCCTCCTCAAATCTTACCCACTTCACTTTCACTGGATTTCGTTTTGCAAGGGTTAAATCTGGAAAAGGCCAATGCCTTTCAGTGAACTGGAATGTGTGAAAAAGAGTTATGATCGTTACGCGAAATAATGTTCGTAATAATATTACAGAGGTGAAAGTTTGTGAGGATGGATAGATGTTTGTAACTCTTACCACGCAAAAACTATCAATTGGGATTGAATGAAATTTGGTACATAGTTAAGCAGTTGATCTGGATTAACTTCCAGGAAATACCACTATAGCAATCGTGTCGTAATCGGGCGTAGCCCTGAGCCCGCTAGTCTTTTATATTTTTACATAATCTCCGTATTGTACATCTAAAGTATTTTTTTAAATTCCTGTAGATGTTATTTTTCACGACCCGTGTCCTGTAGTTATACACAGGTGTAATATAGGCCATGAAACTGATTTTATAAGAGTTTTATAGTTCAAACCCTCGTATTTTCGTGTGTATCTAAATCCACACTTACACAGACATAGACTCACCGCTAATATTATGTAGTTTTTTAAAACGGTTGAACTGTTTGTCTGTCTTTATATTATAAATACTTTATATAAACAATATTCCAAAAATACATCGTACAAAAATATTTCGCAATATCTTTATGTTTATTGTCTTTTCAAAGGTTATTTCGAAAGCTGTGATTCTTGGTGAGGCGTTCTTTGTTTACAATAATGAGGTTTACTTGTTCTCTGTAAGCATTTTGATTACTTTTATAGCCTGGTCTTAATATCGAAAACCTATACATAAATTCAGACTTTTATTATGAAACTAGTCACCCGTCGCAACGGTCGAAATTCGACCGTAATTTAAATTAAAAAACTAAACTTCATATTGTCAAAAGTAGTATATTTTTTCTCTAATTTGAATAAATTGTAATAATTTTCAAGTTATTTTGAACGCGCCTGTTACAGGTAAAAAGAAGTTTATTATTTAGGCTGCATTTAAAAGCAATAGCGGGTATTTTGACAAAGACATCTGACATTTTTGACGTTATGTGTTTTCATAGTAAGACATTGAATGTTGTATTTCGTTAATTATGTATGTGTTTATGTCAAGGTAGTGAGTGTAACTTTTACTTGATTTTATGTACGTTTTATGCGTTATTTGAAAAATATTAGCATTGCGCAATCCTTCTCTACATCAACTATAACGTGCATAATTTCATATTCCTCCGCCTGCGGCAAGTATCTTAAAAACGAATCACAAGTTTTTACTTCAAAATGTAAAAAATACTAATTCGATAGTAGGAAAGTATAATTATATACACCAACTAAAATGGGGCACTTTTACCCGACTGTGTCAGAAGAATAGTAATGTTTTTCGAGCGCATGTATGTAGGTATGTTTTTATGTATGTCCATTTATAAATCTTTATGCCGGTTTATTTAATGTATTTTAATTCTGTTTGCTAATAAAGATTATTTGTCATATATGGCGTGTTTTCTTACGTACAAAACAATAAGTATTTACGTCTATTAACATTGTGTACGTAATAAAAACCACTTATGTCCAATCAACACTGCTTGCGACAGGGATTCATATTGAATTATGACGCATGTTGTTGTATCCTCTTTGAGTGAGAGAATACTAAGATCTAGTACATTAAACTGGCCAAGTTCGAATTTATAGATTTAACACACAATATAATTTATACGTAAGTATATATACTACATAGATAAATACCGTTATAACATCATTATTTAATTTATATTTTTCTTTGGATTTAAATATCGGGGGGAGGGGCGTTTCACAAATGTGACAAGGTATGACATGATCGGAGGGGGTTGAGAAATATCTACCCTCAATCTTACACAGTTTGCTATAAAAGTACCTACCTAAAAGTATCATTCAATCATTTGAGAGATACACATGATGTGTATCCTTTGAGTCGATGTGAACGATATTGATACTTAAATAATACTAATCATCTATCTATTTGGAGAAGAATTTTCGTAATCTACAACCTTTATCGGTTCTGTGAACCTTTTTTTGCTATTTAACTGGTATTGGTTTTAAAATTTAGTGCTTCATTTAAACGTTTTTATTAACCAACTTCATTAAAAGGAGGATAATAATTCGTCGTCAACCATTATTGTCCCACTGCTGGGCTTCTCACGGAATGAGAGTTATAGGCATAGTCCACCGCGCTAGCCAAGTGCGAATTGGTGGACTGTGGATAATAATCACGTGTAGTTGTAGAATAATTTGATATTAAGATTTCATCAGATAAAAAATAAGCTATCCGTTTTTCCTATTGTGGTTTCTTTTTTACTGGTAAACAAAGATACAAAATAATTTTCGGAATTTAGAGCGCCCTTTTAAAATTAACGCCACTGGGAACCTTTGATTCAACCATCAAGCTTGTCTTTAATTCATTTAAATCTCGCCTTTCGCCCAAATCCCGCTAAATTAAATTTCTCACTTGAGTCCTTTTCTCGCTTGGGTTTATTACTGGACGTTAATCATATTTTAATAGTTTAGATTTATGTTGCGTTTTTAATCATTCCAATGCACCTGCTAAAGCGACTTTAATTAATTTAAGAGCTTCATCCTAATTAGACTCGCAAAGAAAGGGTATTTTCAGATTTTTTATGGGCCAAAATATTTGTAAATTGTTTTAAAAAGTGTTAAACGACTTATTAGAAGTAAAAAGTAAATAAAATGGTTTTCGATTTGTTTTTGATTAATTAAAAAATTAAGAAATGTCTACCTTTTCGACATCACATACTTTTTCATCATTTGCTGCTCATAAAAAAAGGTTTAACTCAAAATTTAAAAAATCGAACGATATGCGCAATAGCTGTTGTCATAAAGTATATGTGGTATTTTTTTGGTAAAAATCAGTTCAATAGTAGGTATCGGATATTTTACACAAAGCCTTCCAAAGATATTATTTTGATAAACGGTATTTCTAATTTATTTTTTCTAATTTTATTTTGCGAAAACTCGTAAATAAATTTTGCTTACGTATAATCTACGATCCCTGCGCTATACAATATGCTTTTAGGTAATTTATGATCATATTTTTTATTTAAAATAGCGTTAAATAAACACTACATGATTTATTAAAATTCTGATTAGGCTAGAACCCTTAATTGAAAATAATGTTGTTTTAATGGAAGAGCTATTAAAAGTGGAAAAATATTTACAATAGAATAATATATACACAAGATTTATTAAATTTTAAACTCTCTATAGTATTTTTTCAAATATGCAATATTAGGCACCTAAATATTCTCGGCGATCAAACTTATTTAAGATTACATGTGTGCGCCGGATTACAGGAATTTTAAAAAGAGAATGTCAACTTTTTTTACAAGCCAGTGAGCCAGCCAGCCAGTTTTTAACTGTTTTAACTTTTAGTCTTATCTGTTTCAAAATACCTTAACATAGGAGTCATAAATATCCAGGCGGCAGTACACCAAATACAGGCGTCGGCGGTACAGAGAGGAGACGCAACTTGCACTCTTGCATGCTTCCTTCAAAGAGGCGAAGTGGCAGTTGACGGCAGCGATCGGCAGGGCCAAGGCTCTGGCCCGGGAAGAGCTGCTGGGGACGTTGGATTGCGATCCGTGGGGCAGACCGTACAGGTTGGCGATGTGTAAACTTCGCCCCTGGGCACCCCCACTGACGTATAGTCTCCGGCCTCAATTCCTGGACACAGTTGTCACGGCTTTGTTTCCGCGGATGGAGGAACATGAGTGTCCTCCTATGATGCCTCCAACTGCCGAAGCACCCGGATCGGATGTCGTGCCGTCAGTAACTTCGGGAGAGTTTGGGGCCGCGGTGTTACGGCTTAGTGCCAAAAACACCGCTCCCGGACCTGACGGCGTACCCGGCCGGGTGGTGGTCTTGGCTATGGAAGCCCTTGAGCCTCGTCTGAGGAGACTGTTTGACGCCTGTCTTTATCAATCCAGGATTCCACAGCGGTGGAAGACAGGTCGTCTGATCCTCCTCAGAAAAACAGGGCGTCCAGCGGAATCCCCATCTGCATACCGCCCCATCGTGATGCTGGATGAAGATGCGAAGCTTTTTGAGAGGGTGGTGGCGTCCCGTATTGTTGGGCATCTCGAAGGCTTCGGTCCAAATTTGGCGGACAATCAGTATGGGTTCCGTAGAGGGAGATCTACTGTAGACGCGATACAGAAAGTGAAGTCCCTGGTAAAGGATGCGGTAAACCAGGGTGAGGTCGTGTTGGCGGTGTCTCTTGATATCGCCAATGCATTTAACTCCCTCCCCTGGTGTTGCATTAAGGAGGCACTCCGTTACCACGGACTGCCCCTCTACCTGCAACGGATTGTCGGGGACTACTTGTCAGAGCGTGCAGTGGAATACCCCGGCCAAGACCGGTGGTGTCGGCGGGAAATGTCGTGCGGAGTCCCACAGGGATCAGTGCTAGGTCCCCTCCTGTGGAACATCGGCTACGACTGGGTGCTGCGAGGAGCTCCCCTTGCAGGTGTCAGCGTTGTATGTTACGCGGATGACACCCTGGTGACTGCCCGTGGCAGGAACCATAGGGAGGCTTTCCTCCGCGCCACCGCCGGCACGGCATTCGTGGTGGGCCGCATACGGCGATTGGGTTTGCGGGTAGCGCTCGAGAAATCCGAGGCAGTGATGTTTCACGGTCCTCGGAAAGCGCCGCCGCGGGATGCCCATATCGTTGTTTCCGGAGTTCGTATCGACGTGAGGCCGTCGATGAGGTATCTGGGTCTTGTCCTAGATAGCCGGTGGAACTTCGGTCCCCACTTCGAATGCCTGGTGCCTCGGCTTCTGAGGACGGCAGCGGCCTTGGGAAGACTGCTGCCGAACCTCGGTGGGCCAGAGACGTCGTGTCGACGTCTCTACACGGGCATCGTGAGATCGATGGCTCTGTACGGAGCCCCTGTGTGGTCCGATGTCCTGAATCGTCGAAATGTCACGCTACTGATGCGTGTTCAGCGAGTGATGGCGATCAGGATTATACGGGGCTATCGCACGATCTCGTGTGAGGCAGCCTGTGTGTTGGCGGGTTCTTTGCCATGGGATTTGGAAGCAAGAGCCCTTGCGTTGCTACGACAGTGGCGCGAGGAGGTGCACCGATCCCGGGGCCATCCGCCGACACAGCAGGAACTGGAGGGGCACAGAGCTGAGCTGCGCCAATGGGCTACCGAAATGTGGACGTCCAGGCTGGCACATCCTAGTGCTGGCCTGTTGACCATCGAGGCAATCCGTCCGATATTTCAGCAGTGGTTAGGTAGGCGATTCGGCGTCCTGTCATTCCGTCTGACTCAGGTGCTCTCGGGACATGGTTGTTTCGGGAGCTACCTGTGTCGGATCGGGCGGAGGCCGACGGCCAGGTGCCATCACTGCGACGATTGCCTCGACGAGACGGTCCAGCATACGCTGGAGGTATGCCCTGCGTGGAATGCGGAGCGCAGCGCGCTCAGCTCTGTATTGGGAGCCGACCTCTCGCTCCCGACCGTGGTTCATGCCATGGTGGGAAGTGACAGGTCGTGGCAGGCGGTGCGAACCTTCTGCGAAGCGGTAATGCTCGCGAAGGAGGCGGCGGAGAGACTCAGGGAGGAGGTGACGTCTCCTCAGGTACTCCGTCGCAGGCGCACAAGACGCCGGAGGGAGGCTGTCGCTGAAGGTCTCCCTTTCCCCGTCCCATGAGCCTGCGGAGGCGGATTCGGGGGAATCCAACTCCGGTCTTAAAGCTCGAGATGTCGTGTGTGCGTTCTGCACGCACATCTCATAAGAGACGTCAATGAGAGGGGCCCCTCCCTCTCGGGACGTGGCTGGCGTTTACAGCAGCGCCGGCCGACGTTGCCGGGTCGCGAATGTAATGCTAACGCTTCTCGAGACCCGGCATGGAACGTCTAGAAGAACGCCGCGGAGTTTTAGTCGGTAAGAGTCCGACATACCCCTTTTGCTCCCCCGGGTGAGAGGGGATCCATGAGGATTTCTCCGCGTAAAAAAAAAAAAAAAAAAAAGGAGTCATAAATATATATTCAATTCTTTAAATTAAATATAGTAGTTCTAGGTTGAGGCGATTTTAAATACACGGACAAACCGACAGGTAAAAGCTCAATATTTGCGATTCAAGTATTACTTTTCCGCATTCTTCAAAACATTTTTTTGTAAATATTTATAATGTACAGACAAACGAAACTTTAATTTTGTGCATGGATTTTACTGGTTTCAAACTTTTACTTTGTAATCATTGATACGGTTTCTATTTATTTTGTAGGTACACTTTTAAACCAAGTTATGATTTTGTAAGTCAAAGGAGAAAGTAAAGAAGTGTTTTATTTTATCTGACTGAAGTAGCCAACGAGCATGCGGTCCACCTGATGGTAAGTTGTCACTGCCGCTCATGGACTCCTGTAATCAACTTCATACAGAACATGGTTTCTATCTGAAGACAATCACAGATGTCGCTTCATATAAAAGTGTGCCGGCGACCACACCCTTCCATCGAAACGCAAGAAATGCTTCACGCTAGAAATAGGTGTGGTGGTGGTACTTCCCCGTTCGAACTGCACTGGTTCTACCACCTTCAAAAATGTTGATATATAGATAAAATAACAACATTCTATAGTTATAATAGAGGTGTACGGATAGTATAGTATAGAGTCTATGATTTAATGGCTAGCAGTAATATTTTATGTCCGTCGTGTAACGGACATTAACCATCTCTGAAGCTTTTCTAGAAAATCTGACTTGAACCACCTTATCTTCACGTTCATGTCGTAAATCAGCGACTAGAATTAAATTCAGACAATGGTCGGCATTAATTTATAATCATTTAATAGATGAATCTTGAAGAATTTGATTATTATTATAAAAAAATGTAACATATTTAATTTTATGACGGAGTCATTATTATGAACACGTGTATTTATTTATAATATTTTTATATCACATTTAATATTTTTCTATTGCCTAAATATGTAGCCGTAATAACTTTCATTGTATCTATTGCTTTAACATATAATAATTAACAAATAACTAACTAAATTAAATATAGTTTGTAAGTAAATCCTATATAGGAAGGTCTACTGTGGTTCAATTTCGGAGATACAACCTTACTGGTTGTGTCTCTGAAATCGAAATTGGATCTGAATCAATTACACGTCAAGCACTTGCATAGCTTTTATCGCGGGCTTTGAGCGCGGCGACCAAATCAAGAAATTCAGAAACGGAAAAAACCTAACACTCCATCTACCACGTAGCGCGGCCGAACGTTCGCTTAACGTGTATGTATATGGTACGATAGTACGAAGCTCGCACGGATGGAGATGAGCTTCTCGGAAATCGGACGAATTTGTAAGCAGCTGTTTGTGAAAAAGTATATAGTATCAAAGAAAAAATACTGGATAAATAAATAATTATAATTGCATAAGTTAATAAAAAATGCTATGCAATAGCTTTATCGCGGCTACCCCCGAGTGTCGCACGTTTTTTTTTAACCTATCGCATAGCTTTTATCGCGGGCTTAGAGCGCGGCAACCGATTCAACAAATTCTGTAACGAAAAAGACGTAACACTCCCCACTCCACGTACCATGACTACATGGTACGTGGACGCGGACGAGCTTTTACTTAACGTGTATGTATATGGTAAGACAGTACGAAGCTCACACGGATCGAGACGAGCTGCTCAGAAATCGGACGAATATGTAAGCAGCTGTTTGTGAGAAAGTATAAAGTGTTAAAGAAAAAAACTTGATATATATCAAAGAAAAAAAATACTGCATACATAAATAATTATAATTGCATAAGTTGACAAAAATGCTATGCAATAGCTTTACCGCGGCAGTCCCCGAGTGCTGCACATTTTTTTAGTGTGTAGGGTGTGGCAAGGGTGACCATCCAATATATACAAGCCATCCCCTAGTCTTTATATGTAGTAACAGATCTATAGACAACTTCTGGTAGAACTTTATTCTCATCTGTCGCTCTCATCAACTCCATGTAAAAAAGCGGCAGTGATGAGGTTGCTTGACCACTGCATCACCAGGAAGACTATAATAAAGAAGAAAATAATCAGCTAAGTGCTAGTTGGATTCGTACACGAAGGATTCCGTACCGTTATCTATAAAAAACAGCAATCACGTTTTTATGGGAGCCTATTAAATATTTGTTTTTAGTATTTGTCGTGTATCAGTAACAGAAATATGTCTGTGAAAATTTCATCTGCCTATATCACAGTTGATGAGATACATCCTGGTAACAGACAGACAGATGGACAGCGAAGTCTTAACAATAGGGTTCCGTTTTTATCCTTTGGGTTACGAAACGTTAAAAATAAAGAAAGATCAGTGCGACTTGCAAGTATTTTTAAAGCGATAGATGTCATTATTTCTTTCCAGGTGTACAATTGTATTTAGATGCAAGCGATCGTGAGTATCGTGACCTAGTGAATATTTACAGTTCGATAAATAATTGAAGTGCTTTTATTTGAATGCAACTGGAGGGAAAACTGCAAACGATTGGATATCAATAAAATCGGCAGTTCAGATGAACTCTGTAAACAATTCACTTGGAACTCCTATTAATACCACTAGTTCGAGTATTTGTTTTTTTTGTTTTCCAGCTAATTTTTAGGGATCTGTAACCTAAAGTTAAAAACGAATTCTTATTACGACTCCGCTGTACATCTGTCCGTCTGTCTGTCACCAGGCTGTACCTCATGAACCACCGTAATAACTGAAACAGTTGATATTTTCACAGACGATGTAGTTCTGTTGCTGCTATAATAACGAATACAATAAAAACATAATAAAACGTATATTTAAGGAGACTACAATACAATAAACGTGATTTTTGCCGTATTTTATAGATTATACAGAATCCTTTGTGCCCGAGTCCGAATCGCACTTAGCCGGTTATTAAGGTTCAATTAGATTTCAGAAATAAATGTCTTAATGAGAAATTAATTTACAAGGTGGTAGAACCAGTGTAGTTCGACCGGGGCAGTACCACCGCCACACCTATTTCTAGCCTGAAGCACTTCTTGCGTTTCGATAGAAGGGTGTGGTTACCGGCACACTTTCACATGAGGCGACCATCATAGTCCTCGGGAGTAGCAATGCATCTGTGATTTACTTCAGATGGAACCCATGTTCTGTATGAAGTTAATTACAGATGTCCATGGGCGGCAGTGGCCACTTACCATCAGGTGGACTGCATGTTCGTTTGCTACTTCACTCAGATAAAAAAAAAATCAGGCATTAATCGCAAGCTACCTACTACTATCTACCTATTAGTGATGTAAAGTATTGGGCATGCGCGAAAAATTTTTTACGTATTCGCATTCGCATTCGCAAGAATTGTGCGAATGTTTTGCGAATATTGAATTGCAGTGCTTTGAAAAAAAATATGAACTCCACAGAAAAAGGTAGCCAACATATATCGCCCGTCACCCTACACTAAGAACTGTAATAAAAACAACATTCGCATTTGCATTTGCGAATGTCAAATAATACCATTCGTTACATCACTCCTACCTACGACACGACTACGACGTCGGCATTTATAAAGACGACACATCGTTTTACCGAAACGCAAGAATTACTTGAAGTTAGAACTAACATTTCATAATAGCATTGATTGCGCTGCTGTGTTAAAGTTTCAAAGTTGTAGGATCATAAACTCATTGTTCAAACTTGGAACTTTATGAATAACAACGTATATGTAATTAATTTCAAGGAGCAGTTTTGCCATGGTTATATTTTGTGGCGGATGTTCACAGGATGCAGTAGCTATTAATATCAGAATTTAGTTTTCTACTTGATACTCAATTATAATCAACAGAGAGTTTTTTATAATAAAACATTTAGTAATATAATCTTGCGTGTTGGATAAAGACTTATAATATTTCAGGGTAAAGGTAAAATATCCAAATCTTATGGTTTTCGGCATAAGTTTATTTCGTTATTTATTAGTTTAATATAATAGAAATAATGAACAGTGTATAAAATGCGAATATTGTTTTAATAGAAAACTATAGTTAACAATAATAACTTGGTACTACGAAGCAATATTAATGTAGAGCTCAGCAAAAGGCCTTTAATAAATAGTATTTAAATAAAAGCCAGAATGAAATGGATTACCTAGATCTATTAAGAATAGTAGTCTGTGGAAAATTGTTTTGACGACACAAATGCAATTATCTATTGTCGTTACTTTGCCTTTGTGGTTGTAATTACGTTATATTCGCACACTGAGAAACAGAATAGATTGATATTATATTGCACCCAGTATACAATTTTAATGTGAAGTGAAAGTTTTTTTAAACATTGAAAATATTGTTCACCTAATAGTAAGTAAGTATGACACTTTCACATTAGGCGACCATCATAGTCCTCGGGAGTAGCAACGCATCTGTGATTGACTTCAGATAGAACCCATGTTCTGTATGTAGTTGATTACAGATGTCCATGGGCGACAGTGACCACTTACCATCAGGTGGACTGCATGCTCGTTTGCTACTTTAGTCAGATAAAAAAAAGTACCCGCCGGCCATTGACATCTACAAGCAACTTTATATAGAACAGGAGTACCATCTGAAGTCAATCACACCTGCGTTGCCACTTCCTAGGACTAGGATGGTCGCCTCATATATTAGTAAGCTGGCAACCACATCATTCCACCGAATCGCAAAAACTGCTTCTCGCTAGAAATAAGTGTAGCGGTGGTACCTCCCATTACACTGGTTCTACCACCCACGGAAAGTGTTTAATTACTGCTATATAGTTTCATATAAGTTTTGATTACAATATTGGACATATTTCTTGAGAAAGAAGAGTGGTTCTTTCTCAAGTCAAATAGGTGTGGCTGTGGACTTCGCCGGTAGAACTATACTGATAAGTATAATAATTTAAAAAAATGTAATTCATCTAAATAAAACTCAAACAAACAATATAATTTCTTGAAACTAATAATTAGTTAATTTTCGCACTAATTACCAAAAATTAGGGATTTTATTATAATTTTCGATAGATTGCTAATGAATTAAATATTTAAATTATTTGTCTTCAAACTCTATATTTTTATTAATCAAACTAAACTTCAAACTCTATGTTTGTAATAAAAAAATATAATTGTATCTCACTTAAAACCTTAATGCATGTAGTACCTACTGCCGTATTCCATTAAATTTTAAATGAACGAAGTGTTAAAATCGTTGCCCACTTTAAATTGGGTTTGATTGGAATGATAGAACTGTATTTTTGTCATGTGTATACAAGCTTTGCGCGCCACTTCGTGTGCATAAATTATATAGAGTAATTCAAAATTCAGTCACTATAATGAAATACCCTAATAGCGATTACCAAAGAATAATCATAAAACACATATTTTTATCTCTTACTAAAAACCTTTATATATAGGTTATAACGTTTATAACTTCGCAATGTACGGACTTCCAGAAAAAGTAAAATAGGTGCCATGCCATAATGATTGAAAAAAAATATAGGTAAGTTCGGATTGATTTTAACGTAATAATGGCCAGATTTAGAATTACCAACAGTTCTAACTCGACTGTTTGTCGTCAACCCATTACTGGACAATAATGAGCCCGGGTCATTTCTCAGAATGAGGAAGCTTTAGGCCATAGTCCACCGCGATGGCCAAGTGCGGATTAATAGACTTCACACACCTATGAAAACTGTTTTTTTCTAAGAACTCTCGGGTGTGTAGGTTTCCTCACGATGTTTTACTTCACTGTAACTCGAATGACCCAAAACTTAATACATATAGAGAATTTCAAAGTCTATTCAACCTTATTATTTACAAAAACGTACCTACTTCCATGTACCTAGTATAAATTTCTAAACAAAGGCTAAATGCAATTTATTTTTAACTTTAAAACTGACGATGGGTTGTCGAGCTATCGTACACCTCCTATATAACCCCCTTCAAGGTGGAATTCCGAATCTTTGTTTAGTTCTTGCATACTTTATAAAAAGGCATGAACGTACTTGAACATCGGCAAATTTTCAATCAAACTTTCATCCTACACTTTAGCATTTTAAGGATTGAATTTCGGCTCTTAGAGGTTGAATTTCTTAAATTTCTTCCTTTGTACTTAGTTACTCTATATACATAACCTCACATCAATCCATTATTGGTCCACTGCTGGGCACGGGTCTTCTCTCAGAATGAGAGAGTTTTTAGGCCATAGTCCACCGCGCTGGCAAGTGCGAATTGGTGGACTTCACACACCTCCGAGAACTTTTTTTTTTATGAACTCTCGGGTGTGTAGGTTTCCTCACGATGTTTTCCTTCACCGAAAAGCAGTGATAATTAATGTATAATACGCACATAAATCATTGGTGCGTGCCTGGGTTTGAACTTCGGACCTCCCGATCGAGAGGGCAAGTTTCAACCATTATGCTATCACTGCTCTAAATAAATAACCTATGTGCAAGTAATTCTAGATTTAACAGTTTCGACTGTGCGTTGATCTTATTCTTTGTTGGTTAGTCTATTACTTTCCTCTTTTATATAATTCTACATAGTATATAAAATATATTACTGAGTATTTGTCACCATTTAAGTTTAAAAGTATTTTTAAGTTATCAGTTTCTGTCCTTAATGCATAATATATTTGATGTTATGTCTTACTAGTACGACGGTTAACGATAACAGTGCATATTAATAAAATGACTTTTGATACAAATATTAGTTACCACACTCATGTTATTCTTATAGTGAAATAACTGATTAATAAATATTATATACAAAGATCTTATTAATATTATAAATGCGACAGTATGTACGTTTCATGTATATCAGCTCACAAACATCTATTGAAATGCGAAATAGACAGTTTATGAGCTAGATTAACACGTTTGGATACTCATTACTGTCGTACACGTGACCAAAGCGTTCAAAGCTGCGGGAATTACCTAGTAAATGATACAGGTAAATGTCACTGGCCAGTACGCAGGTCCATTTTCTGCGGTCGTTGAAACAAATGGGTCGAATGAATTACACGATTGGGAGATCACAAAGATAACATTATTTATCTTCAAAAATAAACACGTTAAATACATTAATTTGGTTTAACATCCAAGTGTGGCCATATGAGCGGAAATCGTGGATAATCTGCCGTGATATTTGTTCATCTGAAAAATCCTAAGGTTTAGTGTTCGCTTAAGCGTAATGTCATAAAATAAGGCAATGATAACAACGAAATCCACGCAGTGGTAAATTTCTGCTATACTTTGAATAATAATTCAGATTTTACAAAGAAAATATTTAACAATTGAGATCGTCCTTACATTCTAAACATAATATATTTTTCGTCTTGACAAACAAAAGAATAAAGGTAAACTAAATAATTCTATCTTTGTCTATTATAATTATTTTTTTAAATCTTGGGCCTTTTCTTATCTTAAAATACTTTTAAGTTGTTTTGACATTTAAAGGCTTTTAAATTGGAGAACAATTTCAGGGCTCCCTTTATTTTTTACAAACATACAAGTACATTCCCGCTTTCTCCCGACAGAATGTAACCCAAATAAGAAAGGCGTTCACATTGATATACTTTGAATTATATTTGGCCTTCCACACTGAGTATATGAGATTCCATATCCATAGAGAATTTACATTTATATATTTTTTTTGTTACAGGTACGCAGTACGCTGTAGTGTGGATGGGCTCGAATTGATCTTTGGTGGACTTGTTGTGAAAAATTGTCTACGCTCCGTCTTTGGTAGCAGGCATAGAAACATGGTGTACAAATATTAGCTGGACGTTTTTATATTTAGAACGAAAATAATTCACGTTAAAAGTGATGTTTCATATGTGCGGACTCATCATTATTTCTTTAACTTTTTAAGATTTTTTAAATCATACTATCCGCCCTATTAACACTTATTCGGTAATTTTTTTAGTGTTTAACTTATAATCTAACCCTTTATAGTATAGATTGATACAGCGTTCCCCAAATTTAGGGGAAAAAAGTAGGATGGGGTTTTTTTAGGCGTGTTCTATTTTTAGGGGTTTTTTTATAATTTCAATTTAGGGAAGGCTACATGATCTTGCCTGCGGCGTTTCAGACCGGAGGTTGATAACTTCCGTCAAGCAAGCAAGACCAAAAAAAAGTGTCACCCGATGATCTTTTTTATTAATTGTGGGGATTTTAGGGGTTTTTTATAGAAGCATTAGGGGGATACATGTTTCAGAGTTGGTGACCCTGGATCGGCTTAACAATAAGGTACGTTTTATTATTAATCACAAAAAAATGCTCTATTTAGTTATGTATCTGTATTGGTTGGTACGAATGAACTAATTTTGGAAATTACTGATGCACGTTGATAAAGCCGTAATACATTTAAAATATAAAAATCGCGTGCTTCTAGGTAACTAGGTCATAGTCATACCTATTTCATTGAAAAGTAAATGTAATCAAATTAACTTAAAAATTAAGTTCCAGGGACCGTTTCAAGCCAGCAATTTCAGTTTTTAATTGAAAAGATGTTCTGTAAAGTAAGTATACTACTTTAGTTACTGTAATTATTAATTAAGATTTAATCTCGTGTTTCTCTTCGCGTTAGTTTCTTTGTGAATTACAATTTTACTCTATTACGGTATTTAAACCTAATAAAATAAATGCCGCTCCTCAACGTCATTGAGTCTCCTCTTCAAACAAAATTAAGAATTTAAAATTAATATTCCGAAGCGTCGGACGAACCCCAAAGTTATTATTTGCTATTACGTCTGTCATCTAAAGGAGAAGGTGAATTTTAATCATATTTTTAAGTCTTCATATACCTATTATGGAATTGGTTTCGGGAACATTAAAAGTGTGAAAAATTAACCAACGTATCTGTTGTGATTATTTCACGGTTTGTTACTTATACATAAGTCCTAATTTATTATGTATGTACGTTTGAGGTTTTTCCTAAGATAGATTTAAGCCTAAGAATTGGTATAGTCTTGTAAGTTAAACCGTAAGTACCTACCTTTATTTATGAGTAAGACTTATTTAAGGCATTTCTTATTAAATTCATTTTAACAGGATTTAAATATTTTTTTTCAGGAATTTGTTATCTATTTACATTATAATTTTATGAACCTAAGACCTGTTGGCTATTTCTATATTATAAAGGGATTTTGTTCCCTTTCATAGTTATATCTCCTTAAAAATCCTGCAGTTTTTGTACCAATATATATCATTTTGGTTCCAATCAAAAATCCATATTTCTAGATTGTACAAATATAAACAACGAATTCAATATTACGGGACTGAGTACTAGGTGTTTTATTGCCCTTTATTACACCCAAACACAGACGGTAGAGAAATATTGCCTACGTTTCACACGTGATGGAGGTAGCCAATAAAATGTTGGTGTGCGAATATGAACGTAGTCGTAATGTAAAACTTATCTAGCGATTATTTATGTGCTGTGTCACCGAGATCAGGTGTCACAGATATTTACCAAATGCGATCACTTATGTAAATTATCTGTTTATGTATAGAGGACTCAACGCATAATATGACACTGTTGATCGTACCAAATTAAGTATGTGTTACTTGTAGCTCAGTGTAGATAATGGTTGAAATTAGGGCGTAACGCGTGGATTTCTGGGTTCGAATCGTAGCAATTTGGACTATTCGCAGTTATGAGCGCAAATAGTTATCAGTTGCTTCAACGGTCAAGGAAAATGATGCTTGTAAGATGAAAAAACCCAGAAGTGTGTTAAGACTGTCAATTAACACTTGAGAAACGTGATAAACTATGATTTAAAACCTCTACACTTTAAAGGAAACCCGTGGCCAGTAGTCGACAATAATGTGAGGTGAAGTCAGTTTTTCACCGTGCTTAGTGTGATAAAACATACTCGTAACACTATAAAACTGAAATAAGATGATTATATTGCAAGACTCGTGGTATATATACAAGTTATCATTACCTAAATGCTATATTTCTAGGTTTGTCTCAATGTACGCTAAGTATAATTTGGTCGCTTAATATTAATTTTTCAAGTGCCTCTAGGAATGGAATAACAATGATATATTGAGTAAATAAATCATAATTTATTTAGACTTATTCAGAAACGCAAACCGTAAATTAAATAAAATATAACACCGTAGAGGCATTAACATTAGGTTAAAGTGAATATCCTGATATTATTTGAATTGAATACAATTTTAACGACTATTCGTTCATTTTATACTTCGGTGAATATCAAGTTTAGTTTTCATTTGGGTTTAACTAAGGCGGAATTTCGACCACTGCGCCGGGCAACAAGTAAATAAATATGTATTCGGTAGGAAAGTATTGAGGATTTATCTTATCGAGCCAGAAAATAATTGGATGGACGAAATCCAGCTTGATCTATTTAAGAGATAAATATCAATCGGAGATAATTCTGACAGATACGGACAGATCCTTTGATAAAATCTCGTTTGTGGTGAGAAAACCTAAATATTGTAAAGACCTATCTAGACGTAATGTTGGACAAATGACAAGATTGATATTTTAGTCCTTTTCCATAAATACAAGTTTATTTTATTCAAAAGAAAACTTTAACTTCAATCGTCAAACGGACGTCTTAGAATAACAATCTAGGAGTATAAAAAGAGGACATTCCCAGAGAAATCCTCAAATAAAATAGTATTATCGGAACTTTCCATAAACGCCGGAAATATCCTATAATTTATACGGGATAAATTGACAACCTTATCCTTTTTTGAGCCTGTTAAAGAGAATATTACGAATGAATTACAATGGGCTATACATTCACATATCCTTTATAACCGATGGGATAATATGATATATGCAACGTACACATTTTGAGGGCTTTCACTGAGCGGACTTTATAAGGTTTCGTACGAAATTAAGACGACTTCGGTGTCCATCTGCTATGTGAGGCACTAACTGTACGATGACCTATTTACTTACTAATGATAATGTTTTTGTTATAAAAAGCGTCATGGACTTTTAACGTTTATTAAAAATTAATTATCACTTGTTAAAACAAGTTAAGTTATGTTAGGTTCAAACCCTTTTGCTCCCCCGGGTGAAAGTTGATCCATGAGGATTTCATCGCGATAAAAAAAAGTTCTGTGCAAAGTGTTCAATCAGCCATTAACCAAGATATCAGATTATGGCCAAAAACTAATAAAAAACCATGTTCAATAGTGGGCCAGTGATAGGTCGACAGCGTTTTATTTTACATTCCCATAAATAAATAAAACCATATAGTAATAACCGGCTAGGCTAGAACCGTTAGCGTGGTTGTGCGTGTTTCTCCTTTGTAGTGCTTACAAATACATTATGTAGACGCGTTTACAAATAAAGGGTTTTTCAATTGGCGCGGGTAGATTTTGGCGCCCCGTGGAGGCTATTTTGTTTTGGTGACACCTGTCAAATGTTTTATTTATTATTTAGTTGATTATGCCAAATCATCATGGCAAGTTACACGATTGAACAGCACGTTCAAATGATAAAAAAATATTATCAAAATGAGTGTTCGTTAACGCAAACCTTGCGCGCATTGCGCCGATTTTACGGTAGACATGGTAGCCCTTCGCAGTCGACTCTTCAACGTTTGGTGGCCAAATTTGAGACGACCGGTTCAGTTAACAATCAGCCAACACCCGTACGTTCAAGGAACGCAAGATCGGCCGAAAACATCGCCGCGGTCCGTGAAAGTATACAGCAGAACCCGAGGCAGTCTATTCCTCGCCGTGCACAAGAACTGGGTTTTTCGCAGACTTCAACGTAGCGAATTTTGCGTCGAGACTTGGGCCTACACCCGTACAAGATCCAACTGACTCAGGAGCTCAAAGTTCATGACCATAGACAACGCCGTTTGTTCGCTGACTGGGCTTCGAATCGTTTGAAAGAGGACCCCAATTTTGGCCGAAAAATCATCTTTAGTGACGAGGCGCATTTTTGGATGAATGGCAGTGTTAACAAGCAAAATTGCCGAATATGGAATGACACCAACTCACGCGAGGTTCACCAGGTGATAATGCATCCTCAAAAAGTTACCGTTTGGTGTGGATTTTGGGCCGGCGGCGTAATTGGTCCGTACTTTTTTGAAAACGACGTTAGTGAGGCGGTCACCGTTAGCCGAGCGCTACAGAACGATGCTAACTAATTTCTTATGGCCCAAATTGAACCATATTGACCTAGACGACATGTGGTTCCAGCAGGACGGCGCTACGTGCAACACAGCAAACGCCACGATTGAAATTTTGCATGAACGATTTGAGGGTAAGGTGATCTCTCGCAGGGGTGATGTGAATTGGCCACCAAGGTCATGCGATTTGACCCCACTAGACTTTTTTCTGTGGGGTTTCTTGAAGTCGCACGTCTATGCAAATAAACCACAATCGACCGATGCCCTCAAGGTGAACATAACACAGGCCATCGCTCAAATTCAGCCGGATCTATGCTTAAGAGTCATTGAAAATTGGGCCACTCGGATCCGTGCCACCGTAAGAAGCCGAGGCGGGCATTTGAATGATGTAATATTCCACACTTAATGGCATACATGCGCCTTTCAATTAAAAAAATAATTTTGTTAATACCTCACACACAGCTTGTTTTATTTCGTTTCAACATCTACCCGCCCTTAATGAAAAACCCTATATTTCAGTTCTTCCCAATTTTAAGCTGCTTGTTAAAATATCTTGCACATAAAGTTTATTTCTTCTCTTTCAATAAATTGAAATCACAAAGTGTATTGCTTAAGTATCTTTTCTAGAAAAAAATACTCAAATAAAATAAATTATAACTAAAATTAAATAAAAAATCCTCTACAAGTATTATATGTTAAAACGTCTAGGCATAAAGTTGACCAAATTTCAAAAGTTAGTTTTTTTATTATAAATGTAAAAATCAGTATAAAACCTCGAAATAAGGAGAAAATAAGTATTAAATATGTAATTGAGTGGACAGTAAAACACAAAATATTAGTTGTTTCTACAGCTTATTTTTTAAATATAAAACGTAGTAATTAGTTTTCTCATTACAAATTAGTTATGTTTAAGTGTTTTAATATTAAATATGTTTATAAATATCGTTGTCTCTATACGGAATCACAATGAAGTAGATAAAGCGCGTTCCGCTATGAAATGTGTTACGATAGTTACATGGCGCGTTAGTACCGGATTGAAAAGGCCAATTTGTCACCGCTGTCGTGCTTATGTTTTGCGGAGGCATAAGTGTTTCATGCTTGTCATTTAGTAATTTTATTTTTGACTGATAGGTGGCAATAACTCATTTAACGCTGTCTATGAATTAGTGACGAACGCGGAACGCTTTCCGTGATTTTACAATGAGAAAATTAGTTTTACATGCGTAATCTCACTGTAATTGATATTTTCACCTTACATTACTTTATATTATTATATACCGTTTTTACAGAACAAACATTTCTTTCAACGTAAATTTGAATGGAAGTGCCTCTTTATATATGGTAAATAATGTTCTATTCAGTATTCCAATATATTCTATTACCTTTCTTTTGTTTTTTGTATCTTCTGTTCTTCAAAATCGTAAGATTTAAATAGTAGCTAGAATAATTGCAATTATATGTTGACATAATAAGAAACCTACAGTAGTACTATGATCTATATGTACAGTAATTTAAGATTTTAAATGTTAAAAAAACTTTTTAATAAAAAATATCTACCGACTTCCATGTCACAAAAAAGTAAAAAATAATTTAAATATATTTTGGTCTAGAACATACTCAGTACTTAGTACATAGTCCTGAAGTCGGTGCTCGACATATTTCGCTGGACGACGGTAACTACGTCCTATATGAGCACCGACTTCAGAACTATGTACTAAGTACTGAGTATGTTCTAGACCAAAATATATTTAAATTATTTTTTACTTTTTTGTGACATGGAAGTCGGTAGATATTTTTTATTAAAAAGTTTTTATTTTACACTTTTTAGTGACTATATTTTTATGTTTGTATTTAAATAAAGCCTCTAAGTTTGCTTTGTGCATCTACATATTCACAAAAATTAAACATAAAACACTTTTACAATTCATACAAACAGGGCGCCCCCTCTGGAAGTACCCCTCCATCATCAGGGTTGAGGAGTTGAAGGTCAAATTTTTCATCTTATATTGTTGCTTAGTAATCTTATAACATATACGTTAGTACCAGGTGGCTAACTTCTATGGCTCAGGCTTGCAGTACCCTGCATCATCAGGGTTTAGGAGTTGAAGGTCAAAATTTTAATTTTGTGCCTCTGTTTGGTATTATTTTTACATACCCGTAAGCACCAAATTGCCAACTCCTATGGTTTAGAATTGAAGTACCCCTTCATCATCAGGGTCGAGGAGTTGAAGGTCAAAATTTTAATTTTGTGCCTCTGCTTAGTATTATTTTTACATAACCGTAAGCACCAAATTGCCAACTCCTATGGTTTAGGATTGAAGTACCCCTTCATCATCAGGGTTGAGGAGTTGAAGGTCAAATTTTTGATTTTATATTTTTGCTTAGTATTTTCTTTACATAACCGTAAGCACCAAATTGCCAACTTCTATGGTTTAGGATTGAAGTACCCCTCCATCATCAGGGTTGAGGAGTTGAAGGTCAAATTTTTCATCTTATGTTTTTGCTCAGTAATCTTATAACATATACGTAAGCACCAAATGGCTTATTCCTATGGTTTTGGCTTTAAGTACCCCTGCATCATCAGGGTTGAGGAGTTGAAGGTCAAATTTTTGTCCCATGAATTTGCTTAACAATTTCATTATATATTCGCAAACATCAAACGACCAACTTTTATAGTTCAGGCTAGCAGTACCCCTGCATCATCAGGATTGAAGAGTTGAAGGTCAAATTTTTCATAGTAAATACCTACATAGTAATTTTATTCTATATTTTACTCAATTGGACTTCTCCAGCTAAGGTTCGGCCGACTATCACTAATTTTATTATTTTGCTCCAAAAAGTTGAAGATCCTATGATTAGAACCTTATCAAACTCTTATCAGACTACCCCTGGAGTACATCCTTTCTAATAAAAAAAGAATCATCAAAATCGGTTGGCGGGATATTGAGTTATTCATACATTTATCGCGTACATTGAAAATGCAAATTTAAGACTTATGCGTTTTTCTTATGGATGCCCTAGTCAAAAAAATACTAAAAAAAAATGGGACCCTATGACACGCACTACCTTTCAAATAAAAAAAAAAATCATCTAAATCGGTTCACCCAGTCCGGAGAAATGAGGTAACAAATATAAAAAAAAAAAAAAAAAAAAATAAAAATACAGACGAATTGATAACCTCCTCCTTTTTGGAAGTCGGTTAAAAAAGCAATTCTTTTTCAAAAAATATTAAATTAAAACTTAACATTTTTATTATTGAATGAAACTGCTACATATTAGGAATATTTCGAAAGAATTGTTGACACTTAGCCATATTCTAAAGTTTTTAGATTTAACGCATATTACTGTAATATACTGTTAAAACCATTTAAAAATATATTATAAGTCAGTGTCAATTACAAATTTAAGCAAGCAACACGTCTTTTACTTAACGATACACTCTCAAGCAAAAGTAGATCTTATACACTTTATCATATGGTCCAGATTCGAACCGGATATAAGTGAACGCCATAATTGTTTTTTCATTTTCATTATTTCATTCTCATTATTTCGAATTTACAATGGCTGAAGAATTGCAAAAAGCGTTTGATATAATAGAATCAGTCGTGAATATATTGAAGAAGACTCATGTTAATTTAAAGAAGTGCCCTAAGTCGCGATTAACAGCAAATTACATAGAAGCCCGAGTGAAAATTATTGAGCAACATTGGAAGGATTACAAGCAAGCTTACAGCGAAGTATTACGCAACACGCCGAAGGATAAGCGAGACAAAATACCATACTTCGCAAATGAAGAATTTTTTGAACATGAAGAAATATACATCTCTCTAATAACTGATCTGAAGGATTTGATATCGACACCACAAAGTTCGAGTTCTAGCTATTCTACAAAGTCAACTTCTAGTGATTCGCAGCATGCGCGCGTGGTACTACCCAAGATTCAATTACCGACTTATAGTGGGCAATATGAAGAATGGTTATCGTTTTATGATTTGTTTAATACATTGGTGCACAACAATGAGTCCCTTTCCAACGTACAAAAATTACATTATTTAAAGACCAGTCTCAGCGGAGAAGCTGCTTCGATTGTGAGCCATATTCAAGTATTGGATAGTAATTATATACATGCATGGGAACTATTGAAATCAAGGTATGGTAACAAGAGACTAACTGTAAATGCTATTATGAAGAAGTTCTTTTCACAAAGAAAGATGACAATAAATACTTCGGTTCAGATTAAAAATTTATTAGATACTACGTTCGATTGTTTACATCATCTGAAGAATTTGAATGTGGAAACTAATAACTGGGACCCACTTATTATATTTATTGTAGTGCAAAAGCTAGATTCAGAAACTCATAAATACTGGGAGGAATATGTTAGCGATAAATTGAACGAACCTAATAGTTTACCATCTCTTGATATGTTTCGAAAATTTTTAGAAGACCGCTACCGTACGTTGGAGCTCATAGAACCAGCAAAACCGAAAACAAATCAATCTTATATACGAGAAAAATCATTTCATGTCGCAACAAACGTCGAGAAAATAAAGATATGTCCAAAATGCAAAGATAACCACACACTTAGTCATTGTAAAGAATTTGGCAAATATACACCCACTCAGAGAAGTGAATACATCAAAGCAAACAACTTATGTTTCAACTGTCTTGCATCCGGACACTCTGTAAGACACTGTCGAGTACCATTATCATGTAGGATTTGTAAAAGACGTCACCACACTCTTCTTCATGAAAACAAAGAGAACGACACGGCGGGCGAAAATGAGCAACCAGAACAACCCAACGTGACATTGCATGCAAACGTGGAGAAGATACAAGAGCAAGAGGATTCTGATATCACAATGTTTCATGTGGCTACCAAACCAAGCACAGCACTACTAGCCACAGCACTAGTGCAAGTGAGAAGCGAAGACAATTATACGATTACTCTTCGAGCTTTAATCGACCAAGGCTCCCAAGCAAGTTTTATTACCGAAAGAGCAGCACAACTACTAAATGCTAAAAGATATCCCATCAAGGGAACAGTAGTCGGTGTGGGATCGACGAAGGAAGACATCAAGCACGTAGTTCAGATCAATATAACATCTAGATACGAACCATTTAACCTTGACGTTAAAGCTTATGTCATGTCTAAGCAACTGTCTACAAAGATACCATCGAGACTAATCAAACCAAGCAACTGGCCTCACTTAGAAGGGCTACCTCTGGCTGATCCAACTTATTACAAGCCCGGTTTCATAGATCTCCTCTTAGGTGTTGATGTATATGCACAAATAATCCAAAACGAATTAATTAAAGGACCGCCAGGGTCTCCGTGTGCTAATAAAACGAACCTTGGCTGGATTTTGTTTGGAAAATTAGAAGAAGTGAAACAATCAAGCTCGATAGTAGTTATGCATCATCAAATCATAGAAGAAGATTTTTTGAAAACATTGTGGGAAGTAGATCAAGACTCAAAAAGAAAATATACTAAAGAAGAACAATTGTGTGAAACTATATACGAAGAAAACTATAAAAGAAACAATGAAGGAAGATATGTCGTCAAACTTCCATTTCGTTACAATAACCCATTATCACCTAGTGGGAAGACAAGAGATATTGCATTGAAACGCTTAAACCAACAAGAAAGAAGACTTGAGAGATTACCAGATTTAAGAGAAGAGTATGACAAAGTTCTAGAAGAATATTTATCAATGGGGCACATGGAGGAAGTACCGAAAAATGAAATAAACAACACATCAGTCTATCTACCACATCATGCAATAATTCGAAAGGATAGAGAAACAACAAAAATCAGAGTAGTATTCGACGCTTCTAGCAAGGGTGAGAATGGAGTTTCTTTAAACGATGAACTTCTGATTGGACCACAATTGCAAGAAGATTTACGCAGCATAATTATAAGGTGGCGAATGCATAAGGTCTGTTTCGTGAGCGACATCATAAAGATGTACAGAATGATTTTATTGAGAAAGGAAGATACAGACTATCATCGATTGCTTTGGCGAAAGAAACATAAGGGACAGATTGAACAAATACATGTTGCCGAGGCAATTGAAGAAATAAAAGATTATAGATTGCGAACAGTTACTTTCGGTACAGCATCAGCGCCTTACCTTGCCGTTAAGACCTTGATGAAGCTAGCAGATGACGAAGGTGCTAACTATTCTGAAGCTGCCCGTATTATTCGCGAAGATTTTTATGTTGACGATCTGATCTCTGGTTGTGATACATTAGAACAGGCTGTCCAAATAAGTCGTGAGTTACAAATTATTTTACAACGCGGGGGATTTGAACTTCAAAAATGGGCCTCTAATAATACAGATTTTTTAAAATCTTTGGATGCCGATAAAATCACCACAAAGGCAAACTTTGATTTAAAACTGGACGGTACGATCAAAGCACTTGGTTTGTCTTGGAATCTCGGAGAGGATGAATTTAGATATCATTTACAACTGGAACCAGTATCCCAAAATATAACAAAGAGAACTATACTCTCAGACTTGCAACGATTATTTGATCCGCTGGGTTGGATAGCACCGGCAATTGTGACAGCTAAAATACTAATTCAAAAATTATGGTTAGAAGGAGTCTTGTGGGATCAAGAAATAAATGAGGAATTAAAAGAAGAATGGAAGTCAATTAGAAAAGATCTAGAAAACGTAAATAGAATTAAAGTTAAACGTTGGATGAACACATTAAGCACTGAAAAGAATCAAATTTCTTTGCATGGATTCTGCGACGCATCTGAGAAGGCATATGCCGCAGTAGTGTATTGCCGGGTGGTAACCAAACAAGAAGGCATTAAAACTTACCTTATTGCTTCCAGAACAAAGGTAGCTCCGGTTAAAACAATTTCATTACCTCGACTCGAATTAAGCGGAGCAGCTCTGCTGGCGAAGTTGTTGCATAAAGTTGGCCAAGCGATGAGGATTTCATCAGAAAATGTTTTTGCTTGGACAGATTCTACGATAGTGCTAGCATGGCTCTCAGGACAACCTAATCGCTGGAAACCTTATGTTGCTAATCGTGTTGTTGAGATTTTGGAACAAACAAGCACATCACATTGGTTCCACGTGCAATCAAAATTAAACCCTGCCGATATAGCTTCTAGAGGATTATCTATCTTAGAATTGCAATATAATAGCCTATGGTGGCACGGACCTGAATGGCTTAGCAATGAACCTATTGATTTTATTAAACCGCCAGTACAATTGACAACCCTAGAAAGAAAGAAAGAAATACAATCTTATGTGAGTATGACAGAATGTGAAAAAGATATTATTAACATAGAAGAATATAAATCAGTTACAGAATTAGTAAGAGTAATAGCGATATGCAGAAGATTTTTGAATATGAAAAGAAATCCAGAGAAGTTAAAAGAACATATTACAACAGAAGAAATAGAAGAAGCTTTGGAAATTTGCATTAGACAAGTTCAAGAAAAAGAATTTTTTGAAGACATACGAAGACTGAAAGAAAACAAAACAGTAAGAATGACCAGTAATTTAAAAACATTAAACCCGTTCCTTGATAGCAGAAACATTCTCAGGGTGGGCGGCAGATTAAGGAATGCTGAAGTCACTGAGAATATAAAACATCCTATAATACTAGGCAAGCGAAATGATCTAGTGTCGCTCATATTAGCTGATGCACATCTGAAAACAATACATGGTGGAATAAATCTAATGACTAGTTACCTTATGACTAAATATTGGATATTGGGCTGCAAGAGTTTAGTTAAACGATATATACACAAATGTCTTACGTGTGCACGGCAACGAGCTACCAGACAACAACAGATGATGGGTGACTTACCAGAATCTCGTGTGACACCCTCACGTCCATTCTCAAGAAGTGGAGTTGATTTCGCTGGACCCGTTTATGTTTTAAATTCTAAAGGACGAGGAGCAAAAACGAGTAAAGCCTACATTTGTATTTTTATCTGTATGGCTGTGAAAGCAATACACCTTGAACTGGTGAGCGACCTAACGTCCGACGCATTCATAGCTGCTTTTAAACGATTTGTTGCCAGAAGAGGCAGATGCAAAGAGATATGGAGTGACAATGGAAAAAATTTTGTTGCCTCCAACAAAGAACTTCATGCCATGTGGAAAGATGCCGGACTTGATTTATACAATGATACAGCTGAACAACTAGCAAATGACGGTACGCAGTGGCATTTCATACCGCCATATAGTCCTAATTTCGGTGGCCTTTGGGAAGCTGGAGTGAAATCCGTCAAACAGCATCTACGGAAAATACTTACCTCAAATTTAACATTCGAAGAATTTGCTACAGTCCTGACGCAAATAGAAGCATGCCTAAATTCACGCCCCATGACACCGATACACACAGATGTAGATTTGGTTCAGGATATTGAAGTACTTACTCCTGGACATTTTATTGTTGGCGAAGCACTCATAACAGTTCCTGATCGTGACTATACTAATACCAACATTAATCTATTGTCTAGATGGCAACACACCCAAAGATTGGTTCGGACATTTTGGAATCGGTGGCAATCTGAATATCTGTCACGTTTGAATCAACGCCCTAAATGGCTCCATAAAAAACCTGAATTTGAAATTGGTGAGGTTGTATTACTCAGAGATGAAATCATGCCTCCAGCAAAATGGGCATTAGCAAGAGTCATGCAGAAACATCCTGGGGCAGACAACATTACCCGAGTGTACACTGTACGCTGCGGTGGAAAAAATACTCAAAGATCCATTTCAAATTTATGTCCATTACCAATTAATTATTAATTTGATTCAATGTTCTTTCTTTATGTAAAACATTTAATTTAAATACTGATTGTAACAATTTCAAGAACAATTACTGTATTTTAAAAAAAGGTCTTAGGCCCTTTTTGGTGGGCGGTATGTTAAAACCATTTAAAAATATATTATAAGTCAGTGTCAATTACAAATTTAAGCAAGCAACACGTCTTTTACTTAACGATACACTCTCAAGCAAAAGTAGATCTTATACACTTTATCATATACATATAAGCTTGTTACCTAGCAAGCATGTGAAGACGTAGCTCCAATCTGATTCAATGTATGAGCTATAAACGTAATTGTATTGTGCTAGAATCAGAGGTCACCTTCAGTCTCGAACAGCTTTTAGGTCGAATAGACTTGTATCGAACAAAACAGATTTTTCATTAAACATATCTAATATCGTCGCTTTCATCCACCCACTTTTGTCTTTAAGAACTCTCACGTGCGTAGATTTTCTGCGATAGAAAAAGACTTTTCATTTCATTTCTAGCTGAAGTCAATCACAGGCATTTGTCATAGTCAGTCAGAAAGTAAATTCTTCCATCTAAGAACTGCTTCATACTATGCGAAATAGGCATGACGGTGGTAAAGTCTCGGTCAAATCTTATTTGTTGTACCAACTTTGCTTCACCGGTACAGCTAGTTTATCATTTGCTAAATTTATATGCATAGGAAAAAACAATTTCTTCTTCAAAGCATAAGATTTCAGGCCATAAATGGAATGATTAGTATACATTTTTCTTAGTATTTGCGACTGATAATTTTCTCGCTGTATTTTTTTCTAATACTATTCAATTGACCAATTCGCACTTGGCCAGCGCGGTGGATTATGGTCTAAACTATCTCATTCTGAGAGAATACCCGTGCCCAGCAGTGGGACAATAATGGGTTGACGAGACTATTCAATTAATGTAAGCTTGTAGGTAGATTTTACTATTAAACCTTTCTTTAATTTAATTACAGATGAATTTATTCGTGACGCATAAACTTAAACATCTTTAATATTTTAAATCTTAGATATTTCCGCCTTTCAAACAACATTTATTTCGGCATTTTCTTTGTTTCACTCAAATATTTTATTAGTTAAGTGATGCGTAATGTACGCGTAGAAAAAATAAATGGTTGCATTTATTCGGAGTATTTTAAATGTCAATAACAAATTCCACGGAGTTTTCATTACAACTTACTGTCAAAGTCGAAGAATCTGGATTATTCTGGAACAAATTTCAATTAAAATGGCTTAAACGTTATCAATCTGATCTTACAAAATTAAAACATACCGAATTTAATTACATGAAAATATATGAAATATCATATTTTATATTCATAAGTATTTATATGACATCTAACTACAATTTCCTACATGAATGTAAAAGCGTCGTTTACCTTATTAGGCGAGGTCTCCGAATAAAGATGAAGTAGGTATAGATCGCTTTCCTATTAGTAAACTGATGACCTTATGGATACGAAGTTACGTATTACATGTGACACCTATTATACAGGCTGTCTGTTAGTAGACCGCTAAGGGAATACGAATAGATCCTTACGTTAGATTAGACTATTAACCTTTGGATCATAATGGACAGTTCCACACATTATTTGTGTTTCCATGAACAACTAATCATCTACCTATGTTCTATATGAAATTGCTTATAGCTGTTCATAGGCGGCAGTAACCACTTATCACCTAAAAATATACCTTTCAATCAGGTGGACTGAATGCTCCTTTGCTACTTAAATCAGATAAAAAACGAGCAATGGCGTAAATGGATTTTAAGTATTTTTCCTGTATCTATTGCTGTTGGAAATATTTCGGCTAAAAGAAAATAACGCTCTCTTACATAACAATATGTCTTTGAAATAAATGGACGAAGAAGGTCAGATATCGCCGAAGTTTATATTAGTAAGGTAAAGGACCCGAATATCGGATGGGTATCTAATTTCGCATGTAATCAATGTCTTATATTCAAAGACTATTTATGGCAGCACTTTTATCGACTGCGCCATCAAAACGCCGACAAAATCTATACTGTTTGGTTTTTTGGTCGAAAAATAGGACATTGTGTTTTAATAGTGCTTTATGGTGTTATGTCTTCATCTTAATTTAATAATTCTTATTGATATGTGTAATCCCAACGACAACACAGCCTAATAATATCGAAATCTATAAAATTAATTTGCTCAATATTTTTAGGATGCATAGTAAATTTACGGCTCCTTAAAAATAATACTTTATTGATTTAAAAAAAATACTTTCTAAAAAAGATCTATTTAAGTTAACAACTGAATTTCTTATTAAGTTTAAGGATTTCAATTATTATTTAAAATATATTCAACACTTTAGATGTTAAATTCAATTAAAGTTCTGGCAGTATGTGAAACTAAGATAACTTATACATTTTTTTTGAACCGCTCTTACGCTTGACTCTTTTTACACAATTTTTCCAAAGTTTTATAATGAACATGCGGACTACTTCTAGTAAGGTTGTGGACCATAAGCTGAGAGAAATCGATTACTTACAGCAGAGATTATTATATCTACCACTAATATACAACTGAAATATTTTAATCTTTTCATCGTAGTTTGAAGCAAGAAAAAAATACAATTTCCTCAGCTCGCCCAAATGTCATTTGGACGAGCTCTACCTACACTGTCGCAAATTATCATGTCGGATACCGTATTATTTGCGGCAGTACCTACCCAATCTGTTGTTGTTGTTCGATAAATAATGAATTTGACATGCGGCGCATACTTTATAAAAAAGAACAAATGCAAATCGGAATGCTTAGTCCGTTAAATAGTTTATACGTCATTGCAGCTCCACTCCGCAGACTCCAATTACGACTTGAAGAGAGTATAAGCAATCACTGGTATGTTTTTACCCATACGATTATATTACAATGGTTTACGGAATAATGTCTGTCTTAATTTCTTCAAACCGCTGTTACATCTAGCAAAAACTAATGTTGTTCATCATCATCCATCATAAATAATCAAAGTGGGTATTATAAAACAACAGCAAAGAAGGTATAAAAGTATTACAATGAGTTCTATCACTTTTAAAATACATTGCATGTAAATAATTTATAGGGTAATGTAACTTATGGTATGAATAGTTGAAATTATATGAGTCGCAGACCATTATGTTACAGTCTCCATTAACTTGAATACAATAAACTTAACAAAAATAAACTGATGTTTCACATTTTTTTCTATAGAAGTCAAATGTAGTAGTTAACTGTCATAAAGGTTAATGATTCCATATATAACGTTTTTAATAACATTACTTTCTATGGCCAGCAGACGATCAAGATAATTCTAACGATAGGTCATATGTCGAATTATGTAATTTTAATTACGATAGCTTTGAAGTTCGATGCCAACTGATAAGGGGTTCACACTCGCCGAAATGGTAAAAATATTAATATTCAAAAGTAAGTATATGGTTCGCCCATGGAGTTATCACCGACGCACCTATTTTATTTTTTGAACCCCCTCCTCCCCACAAACCGAAACCTGGCAACGCCTATGAGCGTCTATGAGCATTTTTATTTCTGAACTAGCTGTTGCCCGCGACTTCGTCCGCGTTTCCGTTGTTTTTCGTAAAAAAAAAAGTAGCCTATGTCCTTCCTCACGGTTCAGTGGTTTTGATGTAACAGACAGATTAACTTTCGTATTTTAGTAGGGAAATATAATATGTCATATCTACAATACTGTTGAAAAATATCGCAATACGGAACCGCACAATATTATTGTTAATAGCTTTGCCCGCGACTCCGCCAGCGAGTAACTCCTTGTGTGTTATTGAGTTAATGTATTGGTAATATTGTTTAGATCACGTTCACATGAGGCTTAAGAACCTTTTTTATTTTTGTTTTCGAGGGAGAAACTTTTAAAAGGTACCCGACGCCGTGGGAGCGACGCAGAGTTATGTGGAATTTTTACCGCACTAAAACCCCCCCGGTGGCCGTCTTCGGTGCTATAAAGAGGACTCGGGCGGATGGGCCCACCATCCAATCTAGTCTTTACGGCGGTATGCGACTACACATATCGCCACCTTCCCGGTATCGCCTGGCTGGACGGTTCAAGCTCCCACTCTAGCCGCCCGCAACCCCGGAAGCCCCTTTTAGTCGCCTCTTACGACAGGCAGGGATACCGTAGCCCTATTCTGATCCTGCCGAAGGCTTAAGTACTTATATAACGAAAATACTTCAATGCAAAGCTTCCGGGTAAACTATGTTGAATGTTGATCCATCCGGCACGTGAACGTAAAGATTTTTGGAACTACTGACCCGGGAAAGAGCGACGTACAACTGACCATGCGAGAAACAACTGACACCGAGATCTACTCCAGCAACACGAAAAGTCTGCCCTTGAGCCTTATTAATTGTCATTGCATAACACACCGATACTGGGAATTGCGTTCTTTTAAATTGGAATGGAAAATTATTAGGTACTAAGGGAATTCTGGGAATAAAGACGGTTTCTCCTGCACCGCAACCTGTTAAAATTTGAGCCTCGATAATATTTTGTTGCAACCGGGTTACTTTTAGCCGAGTTCCATTGCAAAGTTGTGGTGGTCTTAAATTTCGGAGCAGAATAATCGGAATGCCAATTTTTAAACAAATTTCATGAGAAGGAAGTCCGGGCATATTTAAAGAATTTAAAAATTCTATCGGGTAGTTAGTGGCGTCTTGTTCATCGACCATTCTATTTATTGAACTATAAACTTTGCTTTCCCCTTGTATATTCGACAGTATTTTATTATTAATCTCAAATGCCTGGTCATTGCGAGGAGTTAAGATGGATCTTTCGCATAGCCAAGAATTGTCCCTATTTAATATATTTGTTACGTCATCGTAAACCGACGATATAAGATGTAGTTGGGATTGCACTATACAACATAACTCAGGCGTCAGAATAACTTTTCCTTGGTGTAGTTGTGGATAGGTACCTTCGCCAATCTTTAACAGTGTATCAGAAAATTGACGATCATCCGGGTTATCTCCAGTTCTCACTCGCATGTTTATAGTTAAATGCACCGATTGTATATCACGCCACAAATAAGAACTTCACTCTTCACTGTTCACTGTTCATTTTTCATTTTTCATTTTTCATTTTTCATTTTTCATTTTTCATTTTTCATTTTTCATTTTTCATTTTTCATTTTTCATTTTTCATTTTTCATTTTTCATTTTTCATTTTTCATTTTTCATTTTTCATTTTTCATTTTTCATTTTTCATTTTTCATTTTTCATTTTTCATTTTTCATTTTTCATTTTTCATTTTTCATTTTTCATTTTTCATTTTTCATTTTTCATTTTTCATTTTTCATTTTTCATTTTTCATTTTTCATTTTTCATTTTTCATTTTTCATTTTTCATTTTTCATTTTTCATTTTTCATTTTTCATTTTTCATTTTTCATTTTTCATTTTTCATTTTTCATTTTTCATTTTTCATTTTTCATTTTTCATTTTTCATTTTTCATTTTCATTTTCGTACAGATAGATGACTGAGTTATAAACGTAAGAGTAGACAAATATAATCAGAAAGCTTTGAACTGCTAAGCTATCGGGAGTTACACGTGTTATTGTGAGTCAACCATAAAAGATAGACATATGCTGTCGTAGGATATTTTTTAGATAATTTTAAGGAAAATATTTCCCTCATACATGATTTCTGTGTAGCTTTAACCATTAAGGTTGCACACGCGACAGAAGCTTAAAAAAGTAACTTCTCCCGTTTTCCCAACATTTCCCTTTACTGCTCTGCTCCTATTGATTGTAGCGGGATGAAAAGTATACTATAACCAGCCCAGGAGTATAAAGAATAATCGTACCAAGTTTCGTTAAAATCCACTGAGTAGTTTTTGTTTCTATGACGGTTATACAGACAGACAGACAGACAGACAGACAGACAGACAGACAGACAGACAGACAGACAGACAGACAGACAGACAGACAAAAATTTTACTGATTGCATTTTTGGCATCAGTATAGATCCCTAATCACGCCCTGATAGTTATTTTGGAAAAATATTTCATGTACAGAATTGACCTCTCTACAACTTTATTATAAGTATAGATATAGATTTAGCTGTTATGTGTGAACGCCTATGAGTGTCCACACATAACAGCTAAATTATAAAAGTTTTGGCTTTACTGGAGTCGCGGAAAAACGGGAAATTTTGTCAAATGTGGCGTTAATTCTGTTTCCATTGTTGCTAATGAATAATTAACACGTGGAGCTGACGCGGCGAGAAAGAAAGCGATTAACATTTACAACGAGAGAACGTAAACATGTAACACTGTTTCGCTGAAAATTGTATTTGGCAAAACGGTGATACATATCTTCTTACGTATAAATGCCTAATGCTCTGTTTTTGCTGTGGTGAGAGGTTAAAATGAGCTTTGTAATATATTTTATGCAGCTAGTGTTCTAGGGATGAGAGAAACTCGACAGCATAAGAAGCAGAGATTTTCATTTTTTTTATATGATTGAAGTTGGTAGAACAGGTAAAACCCCTTCCAGAAGTAATTCGTGTTTCCACTCCTGATGACTAAGATGAATTATATGAAAATTAGTTAAATTTATTCATAACGGGAAAGCTCAACCATAGTAGCGAAAAAGAGATATCGGTCGGCAAACAAACTATATTGAACTGTTTCGCCTATACCTATTCTCATATAAATAAGAGCAGTCATATCCTAATGTTGGAACTCGGCCCCTTTAATTGAAAGGACGGGTTTCGAATTCCAGAAACGCACCATAGATTTTCCAAACATCTTGAGGAAATCTACATACCATGGAACACGCTAAAGAGAAGTTCTAAAATTTGTGTCAGTGGACTATGATCCAAAATGATCTCTTTGCATTAGGAGACCCGTGCCTAGCAGGAGGGAATGAATGGGCTGAGACATATAAATAAACCCATAGACATCGCAATTTATCGTTGTCCATACGTAATGAATTTACACTCAATATGGGATCGTCAGTGGATCTATCTTGGGGATCGTCAAAAGGAGAGTGTGGTAGAACCAGTGTAATTCGTACGGGGAATTACCACCGCCACACCTATTACTAGCGTGATGTATTTCTTGCAATTAGATGGAAGGGTGGGGTTGCCGGCAATGAGGCGACCATCATAGTCCTCGGGAGTAGCAACGCATCTGTGATTGACTTCAGATAGAACCCATGTTTTGTATGAAATTGATTACAGATGTCCATGAGCGGTAGTGACCACTTACCATCAGGTGGACTGCATGCTCGTTTGCTACATCAGTCCAATAAAAAAGCAAACCTTATTTTATTTACTGAAATGTTTTGTATCATCAACAATATTGTAAATCTATTCTATATGAAGGCAACTTCATCTTAGTATATGAAGTAATATAATGTAAATAGTGACTTCTATTTACAATTGATGCCAGTGGATATATTTATAGATCAAAGTGAGTCATTGGCAGATTTTTAAGCGTTTTTGGCATCGCCTTAGTGGGTTGAAAAGATACTGGGAGCAGACATTCAATCGCGGCCGATCCCAGTTAAAAATAGTGATCGATTTGGCGCGCGAATTGACGCCGGGATAAGTACTTCGTTTCACTGCATCTTTTTTGATGCACTTGCTATACTACATGGTTATTGCCTATTAGTGTCCATTGGTGATGGTGACTGCTTTTCAAGAGGTGCCTTGTTTTTAGGTACAAATATAAAAAAAAAGTTTTGGAATGAACGCTGATTTTTAGCCGAAGCTGAAGCCGTTCGCCTATTGCCATAACCATCGGCCGAAGCCGAAGATTTCAAAATTATAAAATTTGATAAAAGTGAATATTAAAACGATTTGGAAAACCTCTTGCTTATAAAAGTTATTCTTGATTGTATAAAAACATCATCTAGAACGGATTACAATTACTTTGCAACTTGTAAGAAACGATAACATTCCAATAACGTGAAATTCAAACAACTTGCGTGTTAAGCCCAAATGCCGAGTGTGCGCTTGCCCATGCGCTTAAGCATTTCCATCGGGTATGATATATTCATTCTGGTTTGAGTAATATTGGCGCATGTTAAAAAAACTAGTCACCCGTCGATGTGACCGGTTTAAATTACGGTCGAAATTCGACCGTAATTTATATTAAAAAACTAAACTTCATATTGTCCGAAGTAGTACGAATATTTCTCAAATTCAAATAAAATGTAATAATTTTCAAGTAATTTTGAACGCACCCGTTAAATGGAAAAAGTGGTTTAATTAGGTAAACCGCCTTTAAAAGCAATAGCGGGTATTTTGACAAAGACACTGACATTGCTGACGTTATGTGTTTTCATAGTAAGACATTGAATGTTCTATTTCGTTTATTATTTTATGTTTGTGACAAATGCACGGTAGTGTGTTAATGTGTTTTTAGTTGATTTTATGTATGTTTTAAGCATTATTTGAAAAAAAAAAGATTATTCTGCACTCCATCTCTACGTCCACCATAACCACGCAAAGTTTCATACTAATCCGTCCTCGACATATTACTTAAAAATGCTTCACAAGTTTTTGCTTCACTTATTAATATATAGATTCGCCAAAATTTCGGGTAATTTTGGCCGGTTTTGCCGAAGATGGTCTTTTTGGCCAAAGGTGGCTGAAGCCGAACTTCGGTCAGACATACGAAAATATAAGAAGTAGAAAATGGGTAATCACAGTAGCTTCGCTAATATAATGTTTCGATCCAGTTAGACGAATCTTGGTTACGCGAACATTATAGTAAGTTTACGAACGCCGTACCCGTGGGGCAATAAAAGTTGGAAGCGCTAGGGACGCGTGCTGTGCTTCATTTATCGATATACGGTTATAGATTCGTATAATAATTGTATAGTTAATGATATAAGATTTATTCTTACAAATGATTAATTTATATCATTATTTATTATATTTTATGTAAAAACCTGTTTGTTTATGCTTCCGTTCTGTTACACGTAACCTTTTAATAATTTGTTATAACGAAAACTTATGTTATTCCTACTAATAATTATGATTAATGTAAATGTAAGTTTGTTAATTATGCATTCTAACTTTTGTCAAAACTAATCAGCCTATTATCATGAAATTTTGTAAATATATTTTTAGAGGTATAAAAATATGGGATACTTTTTAATAAAAAATGAAAATGTAGGTAGTAATTTGGAAATACTGAATCACAATCATTCAGTTCTATTGAAATGTAATGATCATTGATATTCATTTAAAGGTTTCAACGCGAGCGATGTCGTTAGTAAAAGCTACATAATATTATAAATGGTAAAGTTAGCGAAAATATATGTGTGTTTGATACTCTTTATCGTGAAAACGTAGATTGAATTTCGCTGAAATAGACAGTTCACATACAGCTAGTTTATGACTTGTATTATCACATACCTACTCATTACAACAGTAAACGTGTTAAAAACGAGAGGAACCGCGGAAATAAGCTAGTCAAAAGATTAATTCGAGCGGTAATTTGTTAATAAATTGTATTAGTGCTATAATAGATATAATGCATATTTGCAAAATAAATTAAATTATTTTTATAACTTCAAAATTAAATCATAATTAATTAAATTCAATAATGTTTATTGGCATTTAACGAAACACCAAAATCTAATTTGGTCTTAAAAACCTTAAAAAATAAAAAAAACCTTAAGCAATGTAAAATTTAGATTTATGCATAATCATTTTAAGTCAGTAATGGTACCTACATAGGTACATCACAATTTTGTTTTACGAAAAACGTGAATCTGTCGTCTAGACTACAATATACATCATAAGTCAATCACATAATATTGACCTCAGTGCTTACGGAGATACGAGAATGTCCTATCCAAATAGAGTAGAATAAATAAATCATATACTTCTTTCATAGATTCTTAAACAAATAAAATGACTTTATCGCTTAGAATTATCTAAAGTCACATTTTTTGATGTTATTTCGTATTTATTAATATACATTCTCATTTAATTTGTCAAAGTTTGTTTAAATATTAAATAGGTTTTTCATTTTATCCATGAGAATAGGTACCCCTTGTAGCTGTTGCAAAATGTATTTTAATCGCTATATTAATAAAATATTTACTAACATAATTTAAACACTTAAACATTATTCATTTAACAGATTTATATTCTACTGTAGCTCGCTGAAATAACCCATTTAAAGTGAAAGTTCTGTTGATTTTGTTGTTATATGAGTTCCCTACAATATGAAGAACATTGTTCGTAGGAGTAGGTACCCACGGAAATGTCAAGGTCGGACATACTATGAAATATTGAAGTAGGTACATTATTTATTTGTTTACCTTTTTACAACATCGTTCATTATCGTCAGTTTCTTCTTTTTCATTAATAAACTTTTCTACACATCTTTTAATAAAATGCTTATGTCATAATATATTTATATACCAACATTTATTAATGTAAAAAATAAAGTAGTATTTTTTTCGCTAAAATATATTCGTAGCATAAAATATCTGAGACGCTATCCATCGTAGGTCATTACCTTCTGTACCAATATGTAGAGTACGTATGTTTTGCATGGTTGAAATACTTTCACGGTCAAACAACAAGTCAGAGGCATATTTGACAGTGATATAACGTCAAAACGGGCGTAGGGAAGGCCACACAGCATCCCTATCTGTAGCGTCTACGTAACAGCTCACGGAACGAATGCTTTGTGGGGTGAAAACCCTTTGGCGGTCGTACAATAACATAAGAGACGCGGAGTGAACAAGGTAAATAGGAATTAAGACGGAGGGTTCAAGGTCTAGAATCGTCGGTGGAGTCGGGAGCGAAGTGGTATATTCGTCCTGCTCGCTCGAGGCGCTAGGCTGCGACGCGCAGCGACGCTCCGCGGCTCCAGTCGCGGTCTGCCGGCCGTCGCGACGCTCGGGGCCGCTCCGCCGCCGCGCCGCTCGCCGGACTCCTCGTATCATGTGGGAGACGTGTGAGATGCACCGCTCGATCTGAGTTCAGCGCTCGGCGAGAGCCCCGCCGTTCGACGCCCGCAGGACTCCGTGGCCGGCCACGCTCTCTCCTCTCGCTCTGTCGCGGCCGATCTCCCTAGTGCAGTGTGCCACTGGAGCATTGTTTTATATTTGCACGGCTCTGTGATATTCCGTTTTGTCTAATGCGTATTCTCCGTGAAAATCCCTCTCGAAATGTGTATAGTTGTGAGTGGTAGTAACGTCGATGTATTCACGATATCAGTTCACTAATGGGCTCAGTTTGTTTAGGTTTACGTAGGAATTATGAAATATTTCGCACGATGCGACGTGATCATTGTTACGACACATGAGATAACAACATAATCTGATAATCACGCGGTAAAAACATTCATTAACGCCACACACGGTATTAGGTTAAGGCAGTTAGAGTATAAAATGTAATTTTACAAACATGTCAAGGTTTTACTGAACACGAAAATGTATAGAAAATTTTGTTGCATAATGCACGGAATGTAAATAAAATGTACAAATACATCCTTTTCAGCACCAAAGGCACACAGACATACTTTAAGCTCGATAGAAATAAAGTGGAAAATAATTTCTTGCTTACCTTATATAAACAACTTGTTGAAATCGTTCCGGATTGCAACTATACTTTAATTTAAAGGAAATAGTTAATAATCAACAATAAACAGTATGTATAAGGTTTTACAAGTAAACCACTGGTTTTAGATTATGACAATTTTGCTTTACAAGAATGTAATTGAATAGTATTGATATCTAAAATACATAATATTTATACCAAATTTATATAAATGAAACAGAATTTTAATTACATTGCTAAATTCGTCAACCCATTATTGTCCCACTGCTGGGCACGGATCTTCTCTCAGAATGAGAGAGTTTTAAGCCATAGTCCACCGCGCTGGCCAAGTGCGAATTGGTGAATATTGCTAAACATTCGTGAACAATCGTTTCATATTTTAAATTACTTTTTTCAATATCGTTTAATGCATGAACTTACAATGAATTAGTCATTTTCTGTTAATCGTTAATAAATCAATTGAAAGTTTTAACGCATAGTTTTATTATAAGGTATCTCTGTTATAAGAGGCTATTTCATAGCGACAAAAATATTTATTATTTATTCGTAATTGTTTCGTGAAAAAAATTGTCATTACTATGAATATCTTTGCGGAAAATAGCTTTAGTTATTTTTTCTTTTTGATCGTACCTATTTCATCAAGTAGACATACCCTTACATAGACAGGTCGTGAACCTGTTACAGTGTTTAACAAATAGGCTGTCAGTAACGCAGCCTGACAACAAATCTCGAATGCTAAATCATGGCATGTGCGGTGGAGTTGTGACGAAATTGATTGTTCGCAGTTCATTGTGGGAACGAGCACGCATACACCATTACCTAGTTAGCGATGACGGCTACAAAAATGACTCGCAATTGAACTAGCGACCGCTCAACGAGAAGTAATTGATTGTATGTCCCGATCGCTATATTTGTGGCACCAATCTTCATACGCCATTGTCACAGACAATTATATCCTTTTATGTAATACAAGTGGGACATCCAAGTTGGTCGCTCAATAAAGATCCTTAATGGCTAGCCTGCTAAAAGCTACCGGAAAATCAATAATCTATTTTAAACTACGACGCTTCTGACAGTATCTATTCATTATTCGAACCACGTGTGTATGTGTGAATGTAATTGAGATAGACAAGATCATTGCAATTAAGCAATCGGTTCTGAAATTACAAACCTTCATTATTCACTATAATATGACTATAATTAACTATTAACATTAACTATTAAAAATTAACACTTATAGAAATTCGACCGTAATTTAACTTAAAAACTAAACTTAATATTGTCCAAAGCAGCACGAATACCTATTTTTAAATTCAATTAGATTGTATTAATTTTCAAGTTATTTTAAATACACCCGAATGGTAAAAATAGGTTTAATTGACTAAGCCGCATTTAAAAGCAATAACGGGTAGATATACAGACAAAGACATCCGACATTTTGACGTTACATGTTTTCATAGAAGCCATCAATGTTTATTTCCTTTATTATATAGGTATGTGTTCGTGGCAAATGCACGGTAGTGTGTGTAATGCGTTTTTAGTTGATTTTATGTATGTTTTAGGCATTATTTGAAAAAATATTAGCATTGCGAGCTTCTTCTCTTCATAAACTACAACCGTGCAAAAGTATCTTAAAAACGGAACCCGAGTTTTTGCTTCACGTATTAATATATAGATGACATATAACTTTATTGCCGTTACATTAGATCTATCTCCAGTAGACGCGCAGCTATTTAACGCGTGTTTATAAAAAATATATAAAGAGTTACATTCGTTTCAACTTGGCATCGAATCAACATTATCCAGGTGTTGCTAGGTATTATTTTTTATACCTTGCCGTTATAAATAACTTTTACTATCTAAACATCACCTTTACCTATATTTATTTATAGATAAAAAGTTATTTGGAATGAATAGTTTAAGATTTGAAATTTTTCCATTGTTTCAACAATATGATCAGATTTCAATATTATAAAATGATTGATAACAATATCTACATTCAAGTATATATAGAAATATTTTTAAGTAGATTTTAAAATATGTTCCTACGAACAATTTTGTAGGGTGGATATTCATTATCCACGATTAAATTACCTCTCATAGCTTGTCGCGAGCACAATATTTTTGTGATTATATAGAGCGGATTAAAGTAAGCTGGCTTTACTCACGTGTATTTTGCATATCTGGCTAAATGAGTATTAAAACAGAATGTGGTAATAACAGATTTTTGCAATCATACATACGAGCAGATTTAAAGGCGATTAAATTCGAAGTGTATTCAGCCCCATTGTAAAAATGTCCATATATATTTTTTAAAATATTGTAAAATAATTTCTGGATCATCTTCAGAGGACCCACCGAAAAATCTATTTCTGCCTTATAAAATTGCGTCGATGTAATTGTCTGAAGGGTGTGGTATAAGTACAAGGGACCTGTGGTTCTGATTATACTGACAATATTGCATTACTGTTAATGTTTCAACCTACGATGTTAGCTAATTAGCATAAATTATGCCATAAACAATTTTGTTTATGGCATACCATGACCATTTTGTCTCAAACGAATCGTTTGTAGTGCTAGCCTGTTTGCTATTAATCTTTTACATACAAAAATATAAATTAAACGGGGTAAAGATAAATTGGTAAAAGATCCTCTTCTGTAAACTTTGCAAATACTTGTGCAATAGTGAAATATTCATACATTGTATTTTCTATCAAAAATGTAAAGCAGTAGAAACACTAAACTTTATTTTAAATGCTAGCCAACTTTACAAATACGTGGAGAATTTGTTTAAGAATAACTGCTATATTTATCAGCTAATAATGATCAATTTATTTAAAGAATAAATTAAGTTCATAAAAAATGATGTTTTAGTAACATTTATTACAGTTTTTCGTGTCAAAATTACTTGCAGTGGAACAGAGACAACCAATCCAATTTATATAAAAGAATATTGTTTATAAGCGGTTGAGGACTAAAATACTGGCTAACGACAGAGGGGATTAATTTGGCCTTCGCTGCCCGACTTTTGTATGGGGCTTCCTCTCAAGGTTCATCAAAATCAAAGGAAAGTAAGAACATTTTCTTTAATATCGAGTACGGTCGACTAATATCGACAGTATTATGACCAAAAATTGATTTAATCCGTTCCGACAACAAAAGAATATGTGTATTAAATAAAAGATATATATTACATCTTCTCGACACCCCATTATTGTCCCACTGCTGGGCATGGTTCTTCTCTCAGAATGAGAGAGTTACAGGTCATAGTCCACCGCTGGCCAAGTGCGAGTTGGTGGACTTCACACACCTCTAAATACTTTTTTTTAAAGAACTCTCGTGTATGTATGTTTCCTCACGATGTTTTCCTTCACCGATAAGCAGTGATAATTAATTTCTAATACGCACATTATTTTAAAAAACCAGTGGTGCGTGCCTGGGTTTGAACCTTGAACCTCCCGATCGAGAGGGCAAGTTTTAACCATTAACCACTGCTATTTATATCACATCTTATAAATAGGATATTTATTTATATTAGGTACAATTTAAACTTGATTTCCATTTTTATGAAAAACAAAATTATATTCCGATATTATCACCGTAATTGGCACTAAAACTAAGGCCACTGAGGAAAATTCACCCATTTTGATATGAATAAGCTATTAAGCTAATTTAACATTTATTGTGTAGTCAGAAAAACGTTTTACTACATTTTATAAGCGAACAAATTTAATTAAATTCATACTTTCACGGTTTATCAAAGGAGATCTCCCATCAGACAAAGTTTTCATGTTTTGGGATTTTCTTAATTCCTGTGCTTTAATGTGTATTAGTAATTGTTTTTAATTAGTTACTGCTCATAAATGTCCCAATCTTGGGTTTGAATCATCGAAGGAGGCTAGAATTTTTTTAACATTTTTCCAATGCAGCTTGTTAGTAATGCCAGTTAGAGATTGTTTTAAGGTGAAGAAATCCTCATAGATCCCTTTTTGCTCGGTGGAGCAGGGTGTGTCGGTCTACTATTAACTAAAACTCCGAGACCCGAACACAATTATGTATATTTTTAAAAATTGAAGTACTGAATACTTCATTTTGCAGATAAGCAACAACTCCTAGCGAAAATTTTTAATAAACTCTAACAAAGATTACGGTCCTCACTTTGGTTGAGTATCAGTGGTACAGACCTTCAAACCTTATTTTTACGTCTCGTGTAAATGCCTGTGTCCTACCAAAACCATTTAATCAAAATACCAATAGCAGTAGCACTTAACATTATAGTTATAAAGCAAAAACGTGATGTTGTGTTTGTCCCCCGTAGTCCAACCACAAAGGGTTAGCTGAACCCTTTAATCTTAATCAATTTGAACCACCATATCTCCGTTTGCCTCTAATCCGATTGATACATCGTACTATCATAATTGACACCGACCGCACCTCCGTGGCATATGGTTTTGACATGCTGAAGTTATGCACGTATAGGAAATAATATAAGTTAAATAACTGATCGTGCAAAATAAAATCTAAATATATGTAGGTACGTACTACGTATGTTACGTATGCTACGTACGTATGTTCAATGTTGACGAATTGGCTGAATCTGAGTAGTCTATGTCTATGTAGTATATGTAAGTAATATAGTCTTTGCGGTATTATTATGTATCAAATTGTTATATTATTACTAGTTATAAGATATACATCAAAACTATTGTGACGGGATAAACATAATAGTCGGCTTCGTAGCGTCGAAAATTGGCAGCTGCCCTTCCACTGCGTTCGCACTATATTCATAGATTTAATCTATTTACCTCGAGCTCGTCGCCTGTTACGAATTCCGATATAACATCTGTAAACTTACTCCAGTGTCACTGGAAGTGTTCGATGTGACACTAATAATTCTGGGAATGATCATGGGCATAATTGGAAGCTTGCCAACATTATATGTAGATATAATCTTTTCGTCACTATCGTAATCCAAAATGATGTACGGCGTCTATTTAAGGTGTACGAAATTTACATTTTGATAGCATTTCGGAAGGGACACAAAATGAAACGTAATGACTTTACATATATCTAACACGAAGGCTAATATAATTTATGCTCGTTGGAATATTATTCATGTCAGTAAATTTGTATCTAAAACCTAACAAATAAGCTCGGATTTTTATTTTGCTCCTGTATTTTTTTTAAAGTGGCATGTTTTATGAGAATTACATTCTGTTGAGCAAGTTATTTCAACATTAACAAAAATTATACTTGTAACGTTTTGAATTATTTCACAATTACTTTATTAAAAAACAGAGCCTATTAGTGAATTGATTTTATAATATAATTTTGTATTTACTAGGTTTCCTTGATTTTTTTATGAATATAAAAATGTACTCTCTCCAGAAGAACTCAATGATAATATTTTCTTAAAGTGACTTTCCGTTGAACAATATTTAATTTTCAGCGCATAATAATTTCAACTTGAAAAGTTTTATTTCGCTTAGCACCGAAAACTATAAACTGATTCAATAATCTTAGAGATCTTATACATCTGTTTTATATTAAAAAGTTACTGTTATACCGAAGTTCAAACGACGGACTGACATATCAATACTTCGACTTATCTTCACTAACTTTCAAGACTGAGCTAGGATTTTCAACTTTTTACGCTTTTAACTTTTGTAAGGATTTTAAGTGCCAAGTTTTGGATCGTGCCGATGTGTGTGTAGTGTTTTACATGCGAGTGTACAGTGCGTTAGTTAAGTGTTGGGCGGGCGCGTTGGGTTGGAGGGCTCGCACGGCTCCAAAGTGGTCGGAGGGGGGGTGTTCCGTTGCTGCGTGCCCTGGTGCGGGGCGCGCGCGGCGGCGCCCGTCGACGACGCCGACGATGCCCTAAGAGAGGGTAGCCCACAACTCTCCCAGGAAGAATACGGTAAGACATTTCATATTACTTACATCTAGCTGAACAAAGTACACTTCGATTTCATATTACGGCATATTGAGCTATAACTGAAATTTGAACAAAGCCTTTAGTAGAAGGTGAACATTTAAATTATTGTAGCGAAATGTCCCAAACGTATCACATAATGAATTTTTTTGGCACGAGCCTATTATTGTAAGTTAATAGGTAACCATGAGTTGTTAATTATGTTTTAAATAAAATAAATTAGTCAAAATTAAAGAGAGAGAAGACTTGTTTACAGGTCATACTTCATATCATACTAGATTTTGGCAATGAACTTAAAACATTACTTACTTATTCAGCAAAGACATATTTTTTCTTAAGCTACATTATAAAGTGTAAAATAGATTTAACAGAATATTTCCTTAAATATAATATGTGATATAAAACTATGCACTCCGCTTAACTAATGTTTTAATGTTAAAGTGTAGGAAAAAATGTAAACGGGAAATGTCGAGGTAAGTTTCTGTTAATGCAAGACAGGAAGTAGTGACTGAGACCTGGCGCATGTCCAAAGATTTTTACAATTGTATTTTGACTAATTTCCACATAGCCTCTGTTAGTACAATGTAATGTATTATACATAAGTTTTAAAAAATATGACGAATACTTGCGTTAAAAGAATTTAATGTTTGAAAAATTGCGTTTTTATTTAGAACTTAATTATAAAAAGAAAAGTAATTATTACTTTAGTTCTAAAATACTAAATGTAATTAATGCGTACTTTGCTAATTATTGAGCTGAATTTCATTATACAAAGTGCGAATTCTAATATAAAAACATAATAAATTAAATGTAATTTTTCTTCTTTTAAGTATAGCACTTCAAAGCTTCAAAGGTATTTTATAAGATTTCTTTTTATTTTTTAAAAATATATCTTATGTAGTAATTTAATTACAAAAACAAATGTTATTCGTTATCACATTTATTTCATAACAGTATTTATTATCAATAAAGTAATCCAAATATTTATAGGTCCAGTAATCCACATAGTATAGTATTTTTATAGGTCGTTTATCTTAACTATATGCCTAGACTAACATTCATAAATGTATGTATGAGCACGGATGCAGGTGCAGACGTCCCTATTATCGACTCGGAGAAAATTGTGAAGGCGGGCATAGAATCACGCTCCTTAGGGTCACGCTCGGGAGAAAGATATTCCTTTTACTGGAACGTGACTCGGACGTGTACATTATTGCCGGCATCTAATTGTTTGCAGATGTTCTCGTAGATGGATTATTATGTGATGCTTTTGTGATAATAGTTCAATCTTTATGGTAAAATTGTTGCTTACTTTTTAATGAAATGAAATCGAGGTGTACTATGGCAATCTTTATGATAAACATGACGATGTTTTATGAAAAAATAATAAAGTAATTCCATTTATCGTTGGCACCATTAATCGTTTCTTATTTAAAATGTCATTTAGCTTGTAACGTATTCATACTATGTATTGTAAATTACCCCGATACAGTTTTGAGGTGACGATATAATCTGTGAATGGAAATGCTTTAAGACGCTACAAACGCTCTGTTTTCAATGATTCATAGCGTAAGTTTACATAAGTTTGCTATTAATTGTTTGGAAAATGTTTTTTTTACCTAAAACCTACACTTCTAGTCATTTTCCAAAGATTATAGTGTTTCATAAGTCAAAGAAGGTATTGCTAAACGAACATTGATGAAGATACATATAATTACCTCCGAAAAATCCCACCAATGACGTATTAATTATAACATTTGATTGTATGATTTTCCCTCTCGGTGTTCAATCGACAATAATCAATTGAATGGCTATTTGCTGGGAGCAGAATACTCAGCGTTCCATTATTTGTGTTTGAACAAATCGATTGAACATTGTATTGGGTCTTGCTGCGGTTTTTCATATACACGGATGAATAGACCACGTGTACTGCTGGGTAGTATGATTTGACTAATTTATAGAACATTACAACTTAATAATTTCCCCCATATAAATTCCATTTTAAACATAAAATTGGAAGTATTCATTTTGAGCAAGGTATTACTGGAAATGTTAAATTGACTATTAGTGAAGTTGAAGAAATACATTATTAACGACAAAAACCATTATTCAAAACATAACAAAATATAATCAGATGTCTAATTGTGGCAGACACATATAGCTGTCTTCCATGAATAGTCGCATAATTTGAAGCTTATCAATTTTTAGTTAAACTTTATGCAAAAAGGCCTTGAATTGAAAAAAAAATATAATTATAACCCAATTCATTAAAATGATAAGAACATGAAAAATTTATCAATTTTAACTTCTTTAAAATTTGTGTTTTTCAGTTTTGTTATTGAATGCAAGCCGCGAAGGTATGTGCAAAAGGGTGGAAAGTCATCTAAGTACATCTAATGTAGGCCGTACTACACTCTTTAGAACATCTTATTAGACAAATTTGATGTAGAGATTTCGTTTCCGTAGATTTTGTTTATAATCGTATATATTAATTTACTCGGCAGTTCTCTAATAAGCAGTAAGCGGTAAACTGCCCGTGGTAAACTATAATGCACTCAAGATAGAAATAAATTCGTAACTGAAATCAGCCACAGATGTGTTACCCCTGAGGGCTAAATCAAAATTTATTGTGTGAGTATATCTTTCATAACACATGTTTCTCATTAAAGCAAAGACTTTAACACAGTTGTTCGTCAGAAATTGGTGTGACGGTTGCTCTCGGAGATACCTGTAAAGTTTCAATACTTTACTCCTAGTTTTCTTAAATGTACAATGGATTTTGTTTGAGAACATCGTAGCTACTCGTATACATAAATACAAAAACTGCAGCAAAAACAAAACAAGGTTGTTTTTCTGATAAAAAGAAAACCTACTTGGCAGTGGACAATAACTTTAAGTGGTTGCACTTTACCAAGTGTCCGGACCTTTTACGAAGCTCTCCGTAACTATCCTCGCGACATATTATATCCGTAGTCTTTCTTTCTTTGTTAGAGTATCACATGAGACTCTTGAGGTAACGGAAAAATAGAGTATAGGTACTCGTATTATGCATATATTTTGTAATTCACTGTGAGGCTTTGTGGCAGTAATAAATCAAAATGTGATTTACATATTTAAAACGATGAAAATGTAACTCCATTTGTGAATTTTACGTACTTTTATTATATTCTTATTATAGAAGTATAATGTAAAGGAATTTTTATTAAGAGACAAATTCATTTTAACCCATTTTTTTACTGCAAGCGAAGGTATTTTTTGCCCCATTTGTAATTTACATATCAATACGTTCCAAAATATTTTTACGCAAATTTAGAGTACGGAGAATTTTTAGATTTTGCGTAGTTAAAATTGTGGACTACAATTATCGCGGAATTGATAAATGATGATGTTGCCCCGTGACCACGATCCATGTAACTGGGTAAATATCAGTAAAAAGAAATTCGTAAAGAATTCAAAACTGCATATCGTGAGTACCCGTTAATATTAAAAAGGAAAATTGTGGAGACAGAGTGTCTTAAGATAATATTTATGTACAATTTGTAAACACTCTTTGTACACTTTTTACATTTTAATTATTTAATTTACGATTAATGGACTAATTTATCTACTTCTTGCACCAAAGCGTAATAAATATACCTATAGTAGATCATTACAAAAAGCGTGACCGAAGTAACACCGTTAAACAAGGTATAAAAATATAAAAATAAATGTGTGCGTGTACTAGCGTACACTCGTAAGAAGTGAAGCTTCTTTATAACGTTCTTTTTCAAAAAATGACTTGAAAACTTGAAAAATAAATAACATGATCACGCCCACGTGTTGGTGTTTTGAAAAATACAATCAAAAACTGAGGTTAATTTTAAATAACGTGGAAAAATAAATACCACAATTACACTTAAGTATTAGAAAAAGAGATGTAATTACTTACTTTTTTTAGAAATTCACTGGAATTAGAATTAAAATAAACCCTTTGATTTTGCTGATCACTTCAATATAATATATATATATATATATATATAATATATTTGTCACGTCACTTTAGAGCGTTGGGAAAGATGGCGCGTAACGAAAAATTGTTACACTAAATTTTTTAATAAACCCCGATAAAGAAGTTTGGCTTCAAAAAATCTATTATTTTAAAACATAAAGTTATAATGTTTTTTTAAAGATGGGGTACATTCGTACAACAAACGGGGCACTTTGGTACATCACGACCAAAAAAACAAATGTTAACTGTTGTAATATCACAAATAATATGTAATTATCTTAAAACCTATTTATCAAGATGACACTTTGCTAACAAAAGGATTCCCCCCCCCCCCCCTCGAAAAAAAAGTAGAAATAACAAAAAAAAAAATATCTCTAAATATCTGCTAAGGTAATACGATTTTTTATTCATGATAAAATTATAAAATTTATTAAAACGGAATTTTTTGATGGACTTTAAATAACCGATACTTAGTTAATTGTAGTATTTTTATGTCGAATATTGGAACAAATTTTACAAATATTGAATTTTAATACTTTTGTAGTAATTAGTGTAGATTCTCTTATAAGAAATATTTTCACGGAACTAAATATTATAGTAATAAAAAAAACCTAGCCGCTCATAGGATAGCTTGACCGTCGTATTTTCGCTAACAACATGGTGGCCGGTATGTTTACGCACACAACAAATTTTAAAATTTCACGTCGTTTTGATATTCTGTTATGATTACTCTACGAATGCTCCGCGCGTACGAAAGGACAAATTTCCTTATAGGTCAAAAATTGGTTATTGATTGAAGGTTATTGATTTTTAATGCTGCTTAGTTAAATAAAGCTCGTTTTCCCTGAAGGATGTTTCTAATAGGCTTAGAGCCCGTTCAGCTTGTGGACGGTCTAAGACTCCCTGTGCGTGTTCTATTCGCTTCAAAATGGTATCTGTTCCAAGGAATTCTTTGACCTGTTGCTTCGGACATTGATTGTTGCAATCGGACCACCTAAGAATGACATTTAATGCAGATGAAGTGAACTCGTGTAGGATCTCTATACGATTCGATTTGCGCCCTCACTTTCTTTGCTAACGTACAATATGAGAGATGATGTGCAACTTTATACTGCGGTATTCCCTGAACGCTTCAACATAGAGCTCTTCAAGGAAGATGCAAAAAGAGCTCATCCTTTCACGTCTTCAAAGCCAGCAGTGCATTGGGGACTCCTTTCGTGTTAGTTTCATCAGCTAGTTAGTCTGTTGTATTGTTAGGTCGTATTCGTAAAAAAATCTAATTTTGACAGCTACGACGGGTAAATAGTTTTGTAACTCGATGTACTAGGTAACGTTGGACAATTCATCGCTGTAGTTCCGGGATCAGAATAGGGCTACGGTTTCCCCTGCCTGTCGTAAGAGGCGACTTTAAGGGGCTTCCGGGATTGCGAGCGGCTAGAGTGGGAGCTTAAACCGTCCAGCTAGGCGATCCCGGGAAGGACAGCGGTATGTGTGGTCGCATACCGTCATTAAGACTAGACGGAGCGGTGGGCCCAGCCTCCCATCAGGGAAAAGCCCGATGGGGCAACGCGCTCGGAAGATTCCGGTTGCGTTCCTTTGGAGATCCCGGAGTCCTCATTTTAGCGCCGAGGACGGCCATTTGGGCGGGGGGGGAGATTTAGTGCGGTAATAATCCCACATAACCATCTTTTGAAGGATTCCCCTCGAAAACAAAAAAAAAACGTTGGACAAAATTAATTTGATCCTAATAGTGATATACTAACTGTACTTTAAGGTGAAAGAAACTAAAACTTCTGAAATTCAGGTACTTACTTTTTATGTAGTCCGGTTTTTGTTTGTAATTATCTTTATAACCAATTTTCCGTGTTTAAAATATTATGAACCTTTATAAAGTAAAATAATAAGTCACATATCATATGTGCTTACACGAGTATATACAACACAACGTAATGTTTTCGTATGCAACATTCTACTGGCTTAGTGGCCGTGCTAATAGCATTGTGAGTACTTAGCTAATTATTTCTAAACGATACGATGTAAATCCTAAGGTTTTTTTTCCGCGGTGTCTTTGATAAACATTTACAATGCACAATACGACATTAAAATGATAAAGATAAAATTTTGACGTCGATTTTTATCAGATCATGATTATAACTAATAGTCAAGAAAAAACTGTGATAGAGAATAGGTGAAAACCTAATTTCGGTTAATTTGGATAAAAAATCGATTAACTATGTGAATTATAGTGTTGTGTTAAATCGGAATAGAAAATCGTTTTTTTTGTTTGTTTCATATTACCTCTAGAGTAAAAAAAATTAAACAGTGCTGACATACTTATCAGGAATATATACTCATAGTATTTAGGGTGAGTAATTTGTTATATACATCTTGCGTATTCCGAAGTATGTAATTTTGTAATAAACTATTAACATTTACCAATAAACTTTGATCATTGCTCAGCCAACCTCGACTTATATAAGAAATAGCAATATAAAATCTAAGAAGGCGTTAAATATTTATACAAAGGGAACCGTAGTCTCCGACGTGAATTAAATGAATTGGATTTCTAACGGAATATCTGGCTGTAGGTATTTTCATTAATGTATTCCAGCCATTTATAAATTAATTGAATCATGCTTATAAAACGTGACAACGATGAATTTAAATGGGCTATTGTTTGTATACATTATTTTTTTGAAATTCGAATTCCGACAATAGGTACGAAGATAATTTGATGGATAGACTATATTTTTATTATATTGTTAATTTTTATTATATTGTTAATTATTATTTAATACAATTAAAAGTATCATCGTTACAAGTTTTGTAAGACGTGCGTCACTTAATAAAATACTTGGTATTCTAACGTTAGATAGAAGTATATGATTTTCCAAAAGGATTATTCACAAATATTGATGACGTACCTAAAAGTATTAACTTACAAAAGATGAGAAGCTCCAAGCAAAGTCATTTTGTCTCACTTCATATTCAAAGGTAGCAAGTAAAAATAACTTTGCAATTTGCCGGAGTAAAATTCAAATAGCTCAGCTAATATTAAATTTAAGATAATTAAAATATTTTGAGTTTAACTTTCTGAATGTAATATAAATTTAAAAAGTACCTTAGCTTGCCGTTTTACACTTAAATTAAAGTACGCGCATTACATGAAGTAACTTATTTGTATAAAAGTTAGGTAAAGTCCGCGTTATAAGAGCGGGGTTGCGAAGTGTTAACGAAAGTCACACTTTTATCAGTGACGCGCAGGGCGACGTAATATTTTACTTTACTTTACTTTATGTGAAATAACAAAATATAATGACTTTACCTTATACTTCCAAATATATATGTAATCATTTAATTTCCTCTGGTTTTAACGCGAAGGTTGAAGTAACAAATGGCACGCATTCTATTGATGAAAAGTGATCATTGCCGCCGAAGGGCACGCAAAGTAAACTTTATTTAGAATTGGGCTTCTACTTTAAGCTACGACCTTAGTACGAGTAGATTATTTTCCTCAATACAACCATAGTTTTCGTTTTTGATGTGACAACGTCTTAAAATTCGATGGAGCCGGCTACACGCACCAAAAAATATGACTCATGCGTCGTTACCTCGCTCTGAGGCGTTCCATTTAAGTGCAAGCGAGAGCATGGAACGAGCGACAAAAAGGCATAATCGGCCAATACAATTATGTCAAAAAATTTACGTAATTATATTTATGCGTATAAATAAATGTAACTTGATCAATTCCATTATGATTCTCATTTACTTCCTTCTCTATAACCATACAAAATATCTATCAAACAAATCAATATAAATTTTCTTTTGAAAAATGCAACCTTTCCATCAGTATTTTCTTATGACGTTGTCACATTCGACTATAGTCTGTAAACCAACTTTACAGACAACCGATTTTAAATATCATTGTACATCATGTACTTGCAATCTTCGCAATGATCAACATTGCTAGGCTATGGCCGAATACGAAAATGTTAACGCAATAGAGATGTTCGGGTAAACTGAAGTCCCACTTTCATACCGTTTTTGTTTAGTTAACACACTTTGAAACAGTAAGCGTTATGGTTTTACGATCTTGGCAGTACAGTATTTGCTCGATGATAATTTTTAATTGTGTGCATAGCCTCAGGCAATCGCGTGGAATCGTATTCACGTGCTTCCAATAACCGTAAAACAATAGAGTAAAGCGCTGTGTAAAGTACCTTATTATACCAAGCATTGCTCTGGACCACTGATTTCAGACAATGGATCTGCACTGAATGAGTGTTAGGTGTTCGTTGTTTGTAGCGATATTAAAGCAAGAACGTTTTTAAGGAAACAGTTTTCTTAACTTTCTTTTTGTGTTCATCCAATGTACATTAATATTTGACGAACATATTAATATAATATTATTATTATATATATATTATATATTAGAACCATGCCTCACACGGCAATTTTAGATGGCTTGTTTTATTTATAATAATAAGTTCTTTTTTGTTATTTATTTAAAAGTTTAGTTTTTATTTCGTCTAGTTTATGGTATCTAATTTTATTTACTTTTTTTGTTGTATCTATATAAATAAAAGACATACATATTAGTGTAACATACCTTCATATCCTGGTTCAATGATATGATAAAAGTATGTAAAAGCTTGTCGACAGAAACATTATAATTTCGATACAATTACAATTTCTGCCGGAATACAAATATAGAAATGTTTCGCGTAGCTGTCAAGTCTTCTATAATATTGAATTATTTATTTGTATTATGGCTGATCGATGCTACGTTGAATTTTAATACGAGCAGTATCTGTTCAATTGTAACATGTTATAAATACTAGCATACTTCTGCGGTTCCGCCCATTTTGGTGGCATTTAACACGGTAATTGTCCACCAATTCGCACTTGACCAGCGCGGTGGATTATGGCCTAATCTCTCTCATTCCGAGAGAAGACCCGTGCCCAGCAGTGGGACAATAATGGGTTGACGACTAACACGGTAAAGAGTATGGTATCGTAACATTTAGGATATGTAGTCAGATTTGTTTTACAAAGGCGTGACATAGTCTTAATGGAGTCACTTACTACTTCTTTATGTTGCTTGTCTTCTTATCTACAAGCTTACCGGTGAACTTGAAAGGGAAAAACAGCAAGAGCACCTGTCAATTCCACTTTCTTTAATATCACGTGGACTTATTACACAAATTACATATACCTGCCGAGTTCTGGCTTAAATGGAGCATTTTTGCTATTTCTAGAGTACTTAAGTACCTATTATATCTGTTTAATGTGACACACAGGGAGCACCTCCTAAATGTCCATATGCTACTCCTATTAAATAAATAAAAATGATGCATATCAATAAAATATTCAACTCTGTCATATTTACACGATCGGGAGATTTAAACTGTGTTGTGTTATACAATTTGACTAGGGCATTGTACATCAATATTGACATTCGAGGAATCGATAGCAGCCGCTGAGAGCAGTGTTTGTGTTTGTTTATTTTAAATTTCCACCAGTTATTAAAGGCTGAGTTATTCTTTTCGTGGTATTACGCTAGGTTTGAAGCCAGATTGTTATATGATATATGTCCATTAATATAAATATGCAAGTAACTACAATATTAAATTACGAATGTGTTTCTTGGAGAAACTAAAGGTATAGATATCCTTTGTGTCGCTACGTTAGCCGTTTTATCGAAGCTTATGGGCACAAAGCGGTTTTCGTTGGGTATCGCTTTCCCAGTCCACTGAGACAGATTCCAGAAATCCAATTCCGGTCATTAAGGCTACAGAGACAGGGGCTGCTCCCTCTCGGGACGTATCTGGTTCTAACAGCAACGCCGCCCAACACTGCCGAGCTGCAAATGCAAGCTTGATGCTTTCTCTTGACCCAGGACCGAGCGTACAGAGGAATGCTGCGGACTTTTAGTCTACAAGAGTCTAATAACACATTTCTGCTCCTTCAGGGTCCTCTCTGAAGAAGAAATCCACATGGATCTACTCCTAAATCCATGTGGATTTCTCTGTGAAAAAATTAACCCATTGTTATGTAAAATCGTAGTCATAATCGTAGTCATACTGTAACCAAAATTTTCAGTCTTACTTTGTCCTATTTTTTAAGCTTTATTCTAAACTTAGTACTATAATCACATGTTCAACAATTGCATCTAAAATGGACAAACGGAGATAGAACATGTTTCATGTTTAATTTTGTTAGTATATTCGCAATCATAAGAAGTATTTATTAAATAGGATGTCCTGCTATTTATTTGGGATTATAATAAACATACCTTCAAAGGCCTCTGTTTAAAGAAAAGGATGTACGGATGGAGTAGGCTTAGTGAGGCCTCGGAAAATGATCAATAAATTTTATTTCTCATAACAGAATTTATAATAACAAGCTTAACACATACTTTTGTTTTATAATCACAATAGATAAAATATCTAATGAGTTCATCCGTGTATTAATCTGATGCTAGTTAATTAAATTTATAATTAAACTGGTGGCTCTATACAGAAATAATTAAATTTTAAGAAGATAGCGTATTGATTGAATATCTGTTAAATCCGATTAGGTTGTGCGAAAACCCGTGTATGCATAATCGTGTGTGGGTAATATGTAATATTTTCGGTCCTCTCTGTTTACCCTCATACAATTAGTGAGCATGTGTGGTTAGTGAGCATTTGGGGTGGAAGTATTTTCGTCCTTTATCAGAAGTTGCATAATTAGTTTTTGAGGATTTAATCAACCACTATTTGGAGAACAAAGTATTATGCCCTTAATCATGGCCATCTCTAACAAAGTGTATAAATATCAAGGGTTCTAATTAAAAGCTGATCACGGATAGATTTTACAATTCTAAGGACGACGGTGGTCGATGTTCGATAGTCGCTATATGTAAGTCAGCCAGTATGTACACCCTTCCACCGCATCGCAAGAACTGCTTCACGCTAGGAATAGATGTTACAATGGTACTTCTCCCAACGAACCATACTGGTTCCACTATCTTTGAATCTACTATGGATAGATATAAAATAATAATGATTTATCTTGCAAGATTAAGTCTTGGATATTAAAAAAACCTCAATCGCCGACCTTTAAAACGTTTTATTCTTATATCTATACCTACATACGTTTATGTAGTACTTGTAATAAAGTTTAAATTTTCCATAACAGAAAACCTCATGAAATTACAATACATTTGAACCAACTACTCCATCAGTTAATATATACGTTTTAATATTTAATTACCCTCGGGAGTAATAGCAAGTAACTAACACACCTAAAATATAGGTTAACCACCCAGTAGTAGCGCTGACAGTAGAAATTTAAGTTATGACACTATAATTCAATTTATTCAAACTTGGCATTCAAGTTAAATTAATTAGCAAGTTTTGGATCACACAGCAATGTTATTTATGAGGGCGGGAGTCCCAATTTTGTATTTAAACTAAACCGAAAATGAAGATTTCTCTTAGTTGTCTCTTAGTTACTGTGTTATGCTTTCTTGTATTAAAGTGAAGGAAAACTTATATGTCAAAGAAAATAGAGAAAGTTTTGTATTTATTGTTTATGTAGTGCTTAGTTGGAAGGGTGTGGTCAAGTAGATTTTAAACGAAACTTTTTAACTTAATCATTTTGCGTAGAAAAATATCTGTGATTGGTTTTAGATAAAGTTCGTTATAGAGAGGTGGATATAGGTTAGGTGGTTATGAACATATTAGCCTGGATATATCTAGTGGTCTAAAATTATGTATAAAAAAGAAAGTTATATAAATTTCATATTTGTGTAAAAAACGCCCATCGACGCTTGGAATTATTTACTAATTTTATAGACCAAAATTTCAATAAGAAAATAATTTATGACGTGTATATAGCATGAAAAAATTAAATAAGAATAATTAAATTTAATAATATTTATAGTAATGCGATGAGCAAAAACTTTAGATCTCTTATCACGAACTCTGCACGCACGGTGTGTGATATTTGGCATACTTAAAGTATTTCGGAATTATGACTGTTATCAAAAAATATAATAATATTTATGTAAGTATAATAATGGTTCCAAATTGGAGTTGTTCAAATGGTTCTTAATATGAAGTTTAGTTTATATTTGGGTTTAATTCCTGTAAATTTTCTTGAAATGAAATGAAATGAAATGTCTTTATTTTGTATAGGCCTACGGGGGCACTTACAAATTTCTTACACTACCACCGGATCGGAATACGATCTCAACTGAGAGGATCCGGCAAGAAACTCAGCGGGTTTGCCATTTTTGTTATTTATATCGTTTTTTTTTTTAATAAAATTACAATCATGTTTTTTTTAGTTAGCTCCAGTATCTTGCATTCTACCATTGCGACAAGTATTTTCAATTTTCAAATTTAAATAACTTTACTAGATTTTAGCTACTTATTTTCATTCCCTTTGTTTACACAAACAAAACGTAGATTTACCGTTATTAAAGCAATATGAAGTGACTTATATTGGATTTGAAATGTAAATGTCATGAAAATTTGTGAGAGAGTCGGCCAATATTCTGATAGGCTTCTAATCCTGCGAGAATAATCAAGAACAACGGGTCTTTTGAAGTCGCACGAAAACTTTGGAATCGTTCAAAATGTTGTATTTATTTAATGTTTATTTACAAATACTAAATTTCATACAAATATTAATAATAATAGCTACTGCATTAAGGTTTTCAAATTTGGAAATGTTTGAATAATAAGCCAAGATCTTTAAAGCAATATGAAGTAATTTAACTAATTCTTCTGAAAAGTCTTTCTAAAACTTTCTGAATAGTCGTGGGATATAATAAATTATTCTATTAGCTTTTAAAAGTAGATTTGTAAATATTTTAAAACGTAACGGGTACTCACAATAATATGTGGTTTTATAATTCTGTTTGTAGTTTTTGTTATAGTTATTTGTAGAATCTTCACAAAGGTCAGTTTAGTTTTAAAACTTTTAAATCATTATTAATTATAATTATTAATTCCAATATAATTTAATTATTATGAATTTGTATATAACAAGAAATAGCTCTTTCAATTTCTTATTTAATTACTTAAGAGGCACATGTATATGAAAATTTGTATTTTTATTAAATAAATTGTTTAACCAAAGTTGTCATCGTTTTGATAAAGATCTCATATTTAAAATAACGCTTAGAGGTATAATTATATAAATGCGTAAGTTAAACTAATAAGAAAGTTCAAAAATAAACTTGTCCATTTATATAAACGCCGCGAGGTTAAAGTAGAGTTGACTCCTACTTACGTAATATATAACATAATCGGAAAAAACGGCCTACGAGCCTAGCCCTTTGAAAAGTTCGTAGGCGTGGTACGTAATATTTATTCATTGTTTATTAAGGTTGGAAATCCTTAGAGATGCCAGTAGGTATATTTTATTCTCTTATTCGCTTTAATTCAAGAATACGGTCTCAAGAATGTAAGAGAAAAAATAAAGTTCCCGCAGGTATTTTTTCTTATATCATTATTATAAAAATCTTATTAATATTATTAATGCAAAAGTTTGTCAGGATGTATGTGTGTTTCTTACTCTTTCGCCAAAAACTACCGGTCCGATTTCGTTGAAATTTGACACACACATCGTTCATGACATAGATTAACATAAGATTGATAAATAATTAATCATCACCATGATAGACGTAGTCCACCAATTCGCGCTTGGCCAGCGCGGTGGATTATGGCCTAAACTCTCTCATTCTCAGAGAAGACCTGTGCCTAGCAGTGGGCCAATAATGGGTTGATGAGGGATGTTAGACGTAACCGAAGCGGGCGAAGCCGCGGAATTGCCCTACTTATTGTACAAATAAATTTACAAATAAGTATAGATAAATTTATAATTAAGTGCACATTGAACTGTGCGTATAGACTGGGCGTTCTAAAGTTTATGAAAGGTATCCTCTATACATTCAGTCTTGAGTACAACCCATTATTGGACACGGGTCTACTCTCAGAATGAGAGAGTTTTAAGGCCATAGTTCACTGCGCTGGCCAAATGCGAATTGGTGGGCATATATTTTACTGAATGAAAATGTAATGATATATTCTATCTTAGTGTCTAAAAAATATCCTTACTTTTAGTAAGAATTAAATAGTATAAGCAAAGCCACAAGATGAAGCTAGCTTTTTTTTTAAGTGACAAACGAGTATCCAGTTCATCCGCTGATAGTCACTGCCGTCTGTATATAAATGTAATCAACCCAAGAGGAGATATTCCTACCGTTCTACCAGCGATCGGGCTAAGATATAACGCTAATATAAGACAGAAGTAGATGTGATGGTAGAGTTTCCGTGGTTATTACGAAGAGTTGTACCACCTTTCGAAAAAAAAGTAGTAACTCTAGAGTTTAACCGAAGTCGTGAGCTTAAGCTTGCAAAAATAAGTACCGGGTGTGCTTATGAATATTTTTATAATGACCAAACTCGTTATGGCGCTCATTTAGAGAGCTATTAATGTACGCGGTAAATTACGAACGCCCACGTTGATGCGAATGTAAATAATGTATCATTTTCGTAATAAATCAGACAAAGTAGATCCTCTGTGTTCGTAAATTATTCTGATTTCAATAAATTTAATATAATGCGCCATATTTCTAGTTTACACACGTATTAATGTAATTGATAAAGGTTGGCGTGCATCTACCAATATGTTTGCATTTAATTTATATCCACGTATGAATCTGTACGCATTTTCATATAATGAACAGATGGGTAATAAATAAATAATAATAAACAATAATTAAATTACATAATTTATTTATTTTTAAAGTTTATGTTGTTTCATCCTCGTTTAAAACATTCAAAATAATTATAAATTGTAATAAGTTATGGACACAGTAGATATTTTTATTAAAATCAAATGTTACCCAAGATGCGGAGTTTAAATAATTTTATCTCTGTTAACACACTGTTACATTAAATAGTTTACGTATGATGCCATTTCAAGTACGCATACAAACGGACAGACAAACACTCTTAAAATTACAGAAATACATATTGTAACTTATTCCTCGTCCTTTAAACTTTTGGGCAAATATATGCAAATACACAGAATCTTTTATTTTAATTACATCTATAGATTATAGATATATACATTTTAGTTTCCAAATTTTACTATTTTAGAAAAACGGAACTTCCGTTTTGATAGGCCACATGTGGCTCATATTTATATATTTCCTCCGATAGTTTCATACTGTACAGGAAATTTTTAACTACGGTCGTAATAGCTTATTCGAAATATTTGTTTACACTAAAGAGTTAGTATTTTATAACCACTGGATATTGTTTACTTTATAGCGGTATATAAATTTATCGAACACGGGTTATAAAAATAATCGACGTAACTCACATCACGCGTATAAACGTTAAGCGAGTAATGTACATGAAAATATTCTTAGTTTAAGTTTCTTTTTCAAAGGCTTCCTTTTGTAGTCCCTGTTTTTTTGACTCTGTTCCTCTATATGGGTAATAAGGAAAGTTAAATAAGTGATGTTGTTACTTGAAAATATCGTAAAGCTTTACCGGGAATTATTAAACGCAAAAATCTGCTTAAAATAAACGCAAATTCATTGCAAGTTAATGCTAAATGTTAGCGATAATTTAGTAGAAGTAGCCAGATCTATGTAAAGATTATATTTACCATTACGGATACGAACGGCAATATAATAAAAGCTTGTAAATACTTGAATTATGTCTCCGTGTAGTCAATATTAATTTGTTTGCCTGGACTTAATATTGTCGCAGAGAAACCTAATCGAGTTGCTACTCGTAAAACCCTCTCCCATCAAGCAATAAAATTGTCTTAAGAGAAGGTATGTTTATTTTTACATTTCAAATATAGCATTCCAATATGAACCCTCTGTTGCAGGCAATACAAGCAGTGTAGGACTATTCACTTTATTTGTCTGTCACAGCCATTTGTTCCAGTCGGGAATCGATCGCGAATCCATGGCGCTTTAATGCTTTCAACATCTCTATCTACAACAGGATTGTTCTCTGGATGCGCATAAAGAGACCAATCTTAATTTACAATTGATAGGCGGTAGAATGAAGCGAAGCTCGTTGCTATTATTAAAGACGTATGTGCCTCGTGTATTTTCTCATATGTTAATGTTTACACCTTATTAGATGATAATCTAAATTATTTACTAAGTAAAACTAGAATGCTTTGATCGAGGAGGTACAACTGTCACACTTATTTCGTGAAGCAATCCTTTTTACGTGCAATGCTAAGGATGCTGCCTAACTCAAATATGATGGTATTATTTTAGTCGTCAAAGTCGTCTGTGTAAGCGCCTCTGTGATCGATTTCGAGGTACTTATAGATATCCATACACGACAATGACCTTTACTATCTTACGCAAACGCCACGGTCGTTGACAAAACAGTCTTTATAATTTTATAAAAACAAAAAACATATATACTTAGATTTATAACAATATGTAATCATTGTGAATATTCCGGGATCCCTTAAATTATGTACTAGTTAAGTTACTACTACACCACAGGTATACTCATACCGTACTCTATGCGTACTCTATGTACTTTTAGTATAATCAAGTCTCAAAATTTCGCCAGTATTATCATGTGACAAGCCTCCCATATAGGACTGTAGGTACCTATCTCTAATTTCGCGAGCGATTAACTCTCGGTAGATTGCTACTGTACGCTTTGGTCAGACATTAATTGACCTTATTCACGAGCTGAACAATTAAACGTTGCTTTAGGAACAGGCTAATATATACCACGTTTAGTACATAATCATACGCATACAGTACACTTTATTGCAAAACAGATTGCTTGCTACTGTAAAGGACTAAATAATCGTCTAATATGGGTGAGCTGGCAACCGCTCATATTGTTTACTTTAAAATACTATACAAATAATTTTGATTATATACCGAATTGATAACAAAAGTTTTATAGCAGACTCATAATCTAAGGTACAATAGGCAGTCTTAAGATTAAAATAGCAATCTCTTCCAGACAGCCTTTGAATTGTTAAGAGAAAGCATTTCGGATACAAGTATAAAATAGCTACTGGTATATAAGCAGTCTGCGTAAAAGTTTGAGTCCTATAAGAATAGGATAGAAATGTAAAGACGACAAAATATGGCAAGGAAAAATTTGCATTTATACATAAAATATAAGGTACATACCTTTTTTTTTTGTTTTCGAGGGGGAAACTTTCAAAAAGTACCCGACGTCGTGGGAGCGACGCGGGTTATGTGGGGTTCTTACCGCACTAAAACCCCCCCGGTGGTCGACCTCGACGCTGCGAAGAGTACTCCGGGAACTCCAATTGACCGCCGCCGATGTCCTCAGCGTGTGCCCCATCGGGCTCTTCCCTGGTGGGCGTGAACTGCTCACCGCACCTTCTGGTTTTTACGACAGCATGCAACCACACATGCCGCCGTCCTTGCCGGGATCGCTTGACCAGTCGGTTCGAGCTCCCACTCTTTCCGCCCGCAACCCCGGAAGCCCCTTTTAGTCGCCTCCTTTTTTTTTTTCGAGGGGGAAACCTTCAAAAGGTACCCGACGCCGTGGTAGCGACGCAGGGTTATGTGGGATTTTTACCGTACTAAAACCCCCCCCGGTGGCCGTCCTCGGCGCTGAAAAGGAGGACTCCGGGATCTCGAAACGACTTCAACCGGAATCCTCCGAGCGCGTTGCCCCATCGGGCTCCTCCCAAATGGGCGGCTGGGCCCACCGCTCCGACTAGTCTTTACGACGGTATGCGATCACACATACCGCCGTCTTTCCCGGGATTGCCTGACCGAACGGTTCGAGCTCCCACTCTAGCCGTCTGTAACCCCGGAAGCCCCTTTTAGTCGCCTCTTACGACAGGCAGGGGATGCCGTACCCCAATTCTGATCCCGGAACTACAGGGACAATAAGGTACATACCTACTCATGAATTCGAGTACAAATTCATATAAATAACAGATTCATATTAGATTCTATATTAAAAAGATTTTCCGCGTTACAACATGATTTATCTAAAATTTACAATGGATCTTCAACAATGACATAATCAGTTAAATGCAACATGATTATAGCATATAACTGTAATTTATATAACACTAGCTAAAACCCCGCAGCTTCGCCCGCGTTAAAAAAATTGATGTGTCCCGTGATATGTTAGTCCAGAGTATCAGCTAACTCCCTACCAAAGTTTATGAAAATCGCCCCAGCGGTTTAGACATGCCGAAGTAACAAACATACACACTCACGAACTTTCGCCTTTATAATATTAGTATGATATACATTGTATATTAGACGTTGGTTTTGCTTTTCTCTGTATGCCGTCTAATATCTCGATGATGAACTCTGCGTTTATTATTATTAACCAGGATTATGATATGAGCTAAACCATAATTGATATTGTATCAAACGACCATACTTGCTTATGAAAATGGATGGGACTACATCGGACATGTGATGAAATTAATATTTATCTTGTTATTACGTAAAAGTGGTTATTATGCATTATTTGTAGACATAAAAACTTCATATATACAAGATATATATTTGTATTCAATTGATTGTTTCTGTATATATTAAAAACGTATAAGTAATTATGGGAAAATTATAAACCTATTCATTCCTTACAATTTGAACCACAAAATATACCGCCGTGGCAGTAATTAACCGCTAAAACCTTATCCCTGTCGGAAGTTACCAAACGAGCTCTGAATACGTAATGTCAATAAATTATAATCTAGTTATTAAACCACGAGATGATCTTGCGGCTATTAAACGCTGATGTATTTCAATCGAATATCGTTACAAATTAAAATATCTCGTTTGTGTTTCGTTTAGCAATATCTTCGCTCGACATTCTTATATCTTTCTACAAGAGACGTATAAACGCCCACGCGGCCACGACTAGGTTTGTTTTAGTGTTTATTGCTTGTTTACAGTCGTCCCGGAACCTGTAATAAGCTCCCCGCGTCCGCTCGGCCAGCAGTCTCCTCTACCCGGTATCGAGGAGGAGGACGATTCGGATTGGCCGTTGGAAGACGCGACGGATGCCACGCTGACTCCTTCGTACAAGAGTACGAGGAGTAGCACCGATACGGCGTACACGTCGTCTCGGAGTTCAGGAAAGAAGCGTAGTTTCGGGAGTCCGTCCTCAGTGAAGATATGCATATCGGCGACAGCGAGGAAGTCTAACAAAGCTCGTAAGCGTGGCTCCGGCGCGGTCAGTGCGTCGCCCGGGCAGGCGGCGGACGAAGTGCCCGCTCCGCCGCTCCCCACCGGCAGGATGCAGGCCGAGCAAGGCAGCATCGGAGAGCTCCAGAAGTACCACGGCAGATACCTCAAGAGCCGACGCCACACTCTCGCCAATGTCCGGTAAGTTTTTTTCAGGGAAAAACGTTGAAATACTTTAATAATTGATTTGCTTTTATTTTTGTCAATCTTCACTTTAATTCATTAAGCGTTATGGACTTTTGCAAGATAATATTCTTGAACTTATGCACCTAGTATAAATCTTTTGGTTTAATAGTGTGTGTACTAGTGTTGTACGAATAGGTAAAGTTTAATACAGGAAGTAAATAAATTTATGATAATTTATATTACGTGTAGTAGTACTGAGATAAATTTTATGATGTTATAGGTGAATCGTTTTAGCTCTTCCAAATTATTAAGGCGTCAGGATTTTGATTTAATAGGCCACAGCAAATTCTTTTGTTAATCGGATGTAAGAAACATTATTAGAATGAATTTAAAAACAGAGATATACAGACAATAAATAACAACAATTTTCTACCTATATTAACAATAGAGATCGCTTCTATTGCCTTTTAGAAGGAGTTATGAAATATTCTCTCAGATCTAAGGAAATTTCATATTAGATCGGGTTTCTCCCTAAACCACGACGTTAAAGTATGATTTTCTTATGAATTATTAACAAATTGGTAATGAATTATTTATCTATAGTAATCCTCATATTACTTTGTACAAATGAATGATCTCCCTACAAATGCTTAAGACTAATTTGATGGGGTCTCCTTGACATTTAGGGAGGTCTGAAGTGTACTTAATTACACTGCCTCATTGCGGATTGGATTGATTCTCCAACTTAGTAAACCCTTTTATAGAAAGGTTTTAAACCGCTCGAAGGGCTTTGAATGCCTTCGATTGGGTCTTAACTCTATCATGAGAGTAACTTACAAACAAATGCTTTACCGGTCACCCACTCAAGAATTGACCGCGCTTCGGGTCGGGTTATATCAACTTATATCATGAGCGTTAGTTTCTATCATGATTAATTAATGTCGGTGACAATGAGACATTAAATGCAATTACTAACTAATTACTTATCTACTTAGTATCTTGTCTTATAGCGTGTTTAAATAATTCTTAGTTATTGACAGACGTGGATAATTTTATATACCTGTTATGATCATAGCTCATGGCAATAATTTACTTATGATCACAACAATATTATTATGTTATTTGCTTCAAAGGTCACGTAACACGAGACATGGGATTAAAAATAGTACGGTAATCGAAATATAAATTTCAATTACTGAATACAATTACGGTAAGGTTAAACCAATCTATCTAGTTTTTCATCTCATCGTGGAAAATAGAAAATGAAAGCGGAATTCATAACACTGATTTTATTTGACTCTTGTTTGTGACATATTCGTTCAAACATCTTTGTGAATGTTTGCAAAATAAAATACGCTTTTAGGCTCGTCACTAAAGATAAAATGTTATTCACGTGCTACATTTAAAATTAGTTTCAAATTACACATGGCCAGTGTTGATTGTGATTGTTTTCGTTAGATAAAATAAACCAATTTATTCATTGGAATAAATATGAAGATTATTTTATGATGGAGAAATTATTTAGAGTATCGTAAAAGGACATTAGATTTACTTATATTTTCGAAGTAGGTTTATGTAAGCTCATTCGTTATAAGCGAAGCCCCATATTCAGAGTAAACATGTTTGCTTTGCCCGCAAGTATTGGAAGGTTTCGAGAGCACCTTCGTATTACTAGTATCGTGTGTCAAATAAAATATGATTTATGATAATATATTTTGGAACACTTACTTGTTTATCCATTTTAACACCTAAAAGCAATGTTTCATCTCGCCATTACTGGTTCACTGTAGTATTTTGTTTATGAGTCTGAAGTAGTAAACTAGCATCCAGTCTACTTAGTAAGTGGTCACTGTTATATATGGACGTCTATAATCAAGTCCATATGAAAAACTGGTACTGCAGCCTCAGTTGACTTCCTGCTATCTGCTGATAGCACATGCGTTGTTATTGCAAAGATATAAGATGGTCATCCTTTGTAAGGCAGCTATTATTTGTCTTTGTTAAACAATTATTAAACAAAAAGAATAAGAAAGGCAAATCCTTTCTTTTTCTTTTTGTTCTTGAGGGGTAAACCTTCAAAAGGCACAAGACGCCGTGGGAGCGACGCAGGGTTATGTGGGATTTTTACCGCACTTAAACTCCCCCGGTGACCGTCCTCAGCGTTATAAAGAGGACTCTGGAATCTCCACAGGAACGCAGCCGGAGTCCTCTAAACGCGTTGGCCTGTCGGGCTCCTTCCAGGTGAGCAGCTGGGTCCACCGCTCCGACTGGTCTTTACGACGTTATGGGGCCACGCATACTGCCGTCCGTCTCGGGGTCGTCTGATCGAACGGTTAGAACTCAGAGCGAGAATTATTATTTGCCTGCAATTTTAAAGGTACATATATGGTTCGACCGGGGAGGTACCACACCTATTTCTAACGTGAAGCAGTTCCGGTGTTTCGTTCGAATGGTGTTGGCCGCTCACATTTACATGAGGCGACCATCACACAGATGCTCATGAGCGGCAGTTTTCACCTGCCTTCAGGTGGACTAACACTTACAATAAAATTAAAGCATATGAGATTGCTAATAAACACAATTGAAGGTGGTAGAACCAGTGTTGTTCGGCTAGGGAAATACCACCGCCACGTCTATTTCTAGCGTAAAACAGTTCTTGCGTTTCGTTGGGTGTGGTTGCCGGCACACTTCTATATGAGACGACCATTTTAGTCCTCGGGAATAGCAACGCATCTGTGATTGACTTCAGATAGAATATAAAGTTGTTTACAGATGTCCATGGGCGGCAGTGACCACTTACCATCAAGTGAACTGCATGCTCGATTGCTTCTGCAATTTGATAAAAAAAATTGGGCAATATTAAGACTGGTTCTGGTTCTTATGCTAAAGGTATTTGTATTTTAAAATCTCCTTTGGACTTACGCTTAACATATGTTTACTACCTTTGTTCTTAGGACTAATTAGGAACGTAATTGTGTGTTATACTATTTGCGCCTTCTACATCGTTACGAAAGCAACATTGTAGAGCAAACATGGATTGTTCTCAGTTGGGAACTAATAAGCCTCTTTTGTCTCAATTACTTTACAAGACTTATACATAGTATATGGAATATCAAACTATTACGTAAATATTGTTCATTATGGATCGAGTTTCAAGGCACTACTCAGTCGCCTTTTCTGTTTTATAAGATCCAACGAAACTACTTATACTTTGTAGGTATCATATAACCGCCGACAACTTTGCGTTTACTTGATTAAGCTCAAACTGCTCAACTGCTGCTACTATTCTAGTAGAGGTAAATGGTAGAACTATAAGAATAATCACTACATAGTATAAAAAAGTTGCTTCCCGCTGCCTGTCCCTATGTATGCTTTACAATTACGCTACAGATTTTAATGCATTTTTTTAAATAGAAGGAAGGTTTCTAAGTATAATACATGCATAATATAGTGAAGGCGCACTGATAATCTTAGATTTTGACTTGAGGCGGAACGGTTCGCCGGGTCAGTTAGTGTTAAATAAATTAACTATCTTTGTCATTGGAAATATACACAAAGATTTCCGAAAAATCTATGATTCCAGTAAACAGTTTGTATACGCTAAATTATTTTGAAGTCAAAGTTTTATTTCTGTTAAATTGCTTTACGGTAGCAATCTGTTAACAACACATTTGTTTTACGGTGTATCCGTTACGGTGAAGACTGATGGGTATCAGCGATTTAAAGAGGATACGAGAATACGTCTGATTAATGACCGAGACGATTGATCCAATTAATTAAACGAAACCCATTACTTTTATCTCTTGAAGGAATTTCTAAATGTAAGTACGCAGTGCTAAGAATATCTACTGTATTATTGTGCACGATCGCATTGGTCGTCAAATTATAAGTGTGCAAGTTTAATTGGATCGGAATGTTTTAGTTGATCATTTCATTTGTCACAACTGTTAGTTTTTTTGTAAAACTTGTTTACCGACTATCAAAATGGATATTGTAATGGAGTCTAGGTATCTAGACTAGACTTCATGTCGTAAAGACTTTTACACGCTTTATATAAGCTTGGGTTTGGTATTTAAGTAACGGAATCTTTGAGCTCAATTTTCACCGGTTTCCAGAATTCTGATTAATTTAAAACTTTACACGCGTATCTAGGATCGATGGCAGTGCAATAATATGAAAAATTGCACAAACGCGTAGTTTTTACTAAAATTACATAGTTCTAACATAGTAATAAATTACATAGTTATAAACAAAATTAAAAAAATATATCTTTTGGATAGATTTTTTAATATTATACACGTATTTGATTAATTAATTGTAATATACACATTATAAATTTCATATGGTAAAAAAAATGATTTGGATAAGGAATAAGAGGAAGTTATTCCCTATAAATTAGTGACGAACTAATGAATAGTATATAATTCATAAGTATTAATTTAATTGATTCGAAAAATCATTAAAAACCATTTCAGTACCATAATGGTTACATTTATGACCTCATTTTAGATTACCTCATTCAATGTCAGGCATTAATACCATTTCATTCCGCACCTACTTTACTCCAGCCCTGTATTTACGCATTTAAAACGTTTTACGTCACTCACGTTCATGTTGACATGAATTTTAATAGAGCTTGCTTGACAAACTCCCATCGGGTTTTAAGACAGGGACGTGGTGAAATGTTCTAAAGGTTCTAATATGGTTCGATTGGCGATCTAACTTTCTTATTTCCGACGTTAAGCAGTTGTAACAATACGATGGAAAAGTCTGGATACCAGGTGACTTACATGTGCAGCAACCAAGATTCAGGTAGAGCCTCTGTTCTACGGGTGGTAGAACCAGTGTAATTCGACCGGAGAAGTGTCACCACCACACGTATTTATATGAGGCGACCATCTTAGTTCTCGGGAGTAGCAGAGCATCTATGATTGTCTTCGGATAGTTCTTATGTTCTATAGATGTTCTTTATGATGTTGTTTACAGATGTTTATGGGCGGCAGTTAACACTAAACAAAAAAATTAAACAGAAAATACAACTTATTTCGCTGGATCACGACGAAACTACACGTGTGTTATATGAGCGCCGACTTCGAAACTAGGTACTAATGTACTATGTAAATCATTATGTAAGTTTCATATAACTGTGTTAATTATCATAAGTATCAAATGCACAACCTCTTTGGGAATTAAATATTATTATTTTTATTTTATTATTACTAAGTACTGTGTATGCTCTAATCCATTTGTAATCAATCTCAGATGAGATCGGAGTCTTACCTAATATTAGCCACAGATGCGTTGCTACTCTTTGGGAGTAAGTTAGAATGCCTCAGATATGTATGTATTCCTTTAGACAAGAACACAACATAGTAAAATATAGCTGTTATTAGGCAGAAATAAGCGCGGCGGTAGTGCATCCGGAGTCGAACCAAAAAGAGTTGTATCACCTAACAGGTGCTAGAACCAGTGTAGTTCGTCCTTGGAGGTACCACTGCCACACCTATTTCTAGCATGAAGCAGTTCTTGCGTTTCGGTGGAAGGATATGGACGTGATGTGAGGACGGTACAATTTTATATGAAGCGACCATCTTAGTCTTCGAGAGTAGCAACGCATCTGTGATTGAGTTTAGATAGATATCATGTTCTATATGAAGTTGCTTACAGATATCCATAAGCGACAGTGACCACTTACTATCAGGTGGACTGTTTACTCGTTTCCTACTTCAATCTTATAAAAAAAGAACTTTAAAGCATCGCCTAATTAAGGTCAGGTGAACTGCGTGCTTACATTCTACTGCAGTCTTATAAGAAACAAGACTCGATTTAAGCGGGTAGGTAAATGTTAAGAAATGATATCTTAACGTTACGTTACGCTACGTTTGTCAACGTTTGTGATTATACTTGTCACGTAACAGAATAAAAATAAGATTGTAATTTGATGTGTATACATAATTCGTATTTATTATGCTTTTATCCTCGAATTATGTTGTTAGACGTAATACAGATATTGACGTGAAGCATTCTATCCTTATCTTTGGATATTGTAATCAATTTATTATGTCTTTTGTGTTTATTTTATTCATCCTATATCCTTGCGTAGTATACTTCCAAGGAGTTATATTAAAGCAATTCAAATTAAATTAACATATCAGATGACAATCTCTTTCTTTATCTGAAATTACCGTTTGTTTAAATCCTGTAATTGAATATAATTTGATACTAAAATTTTTTTTGGGTAATTTGAAAAAAAGGTTTTTTGTATATTTTTTTCATTTATTATCTTTGATTTTTTACCAAAATAGATTTGTAAGACATAATAAAAATATAAAATTACAATGTATGTATCATATCATTAAACGCATAGGTGTCACATGTATGTATCATATCATTGAACGCATAGGTGTCACATGGGTGTCTTTAATTATTTGACATTGCGGCATGAAAGCCTTTTTCCAAGTCGCTACGCCTCGCTGAGCGTGTACGTTTCCTGAATTCACGTGAATGTAGAACAATGTATAGCAACCAGGTGCCACTTGCAACGTAAATATCTTATATATCGACTTCCTCTAGCGGCTATATCCGCTTGTTTCCATATGTAATTAGTGCCCCACTTCCCCTTGGTAATAAAATTTCTATAAAAATATCTACGTTCTTGAGCATTCTTGTTAAAATTGTTCAGCGGATTTCAAGATTCCTGTTACCAAATAAAAATGAAAACGGGACAAATTTTAGAAAAAAAAAGTAACTGTAAATTGTTTTTGACTTATTTTATATTAACTTATTTCATATTGACTTATTTTATATTGACAGCCTCGGAAACATTGAGAGTAATAAGGGTGGTATGAACTAACTTACTCCTCAGAGTTTGCAACGCACCTGGGGCCTCAGGTAGAACTCCAATCTTATGTGGGTTTACTGACAAATGTCCGTGGATCGCAGTGTCCACTTACTTATATATGTTGGGCTGCAACTCGTTTGATTGTTACATATTATTTAAAAAAGGTGATTATATTAAATAGAGTTTACACTTTGTCACTTAGTATGTGATCGAAACTTCAACAACACGACACAACAACTTAACATTTCATATTTTTCTGTTAAAATCCACGTTATTGTTTTCGGTCTCTCCATAACATATAAACAAAATGATTTTGTTGAGTCACATCGGGTAGTAGAGGTTTTGCAATTGTTTGAATATTTTTCTTGTATGACGTAAACGGCAAAAAATGTATTGTGTTATCTATTCACAAATTTAGCGAGAAGGGGCGAGGGTTTAACCTTGCTTTTGTTCTTTTCATTGTAGCACTCGCTTTTAATGAAACTCTCGACTCAGCGCGAGTGCGCGGCGGCCTCTTTTGAGAGATCCGAGAAAATGTGTCGATAGAAATAGTATGATGCATTGGTTAGTACAGTTGGCTAATTGCTTGAAAATAAATCAGTCATTTATACACTAACGTATAGTCGACTAATTAAGTATAATTAAGTCGAATATACGTGACGTTAATGACGTCGAAAATAATGCGCCGCCTGAAATAGCTTTTCTCTATTTTACCGTGTATAATATAGGACGCATATTTAGATATATTTAGTGATACGTTTAGATTAAAAACATATATACAAAATTGTGTATGTATTATAATAAATTTTACTTACTTTAAGAAAAAGTTTAACAAAAAGACGCTTGACATTGTTTTGTTTAAATCAATAAAACATATCGTCCCATTTCACCCACTGCAGAATCTCGACCTCTCGTTGTGACGGATGGAGCTCTGCGTTCCACGCCACTTTTACTATATACCTATAGGTATGTATTTCCGAGAGGTATCCTAGATAACATTCGTTTATACAGAACTTTCCGTCCCTTTATGTTACTGTAAAACATGTATCAACACAAACGTAGTAAAGTTATGAGTTTGCCAAATCATGAATCTATCTAAAAACCGCAACCGACGAACGTTTGAAATCGTGGTATGATTTCAAAAATAGAGTGTTGTGAATAAATTCGGATTTATGTGTGGACGGGAAACATCGCGCGCGGGCTCGGTAGACGGCAAACATCGCGCATTCGGAACGCTTCCCACTTACACAATTTAGCCAGATTACAATATTTTTTGCGACGTAAATGCCAACTGAATATTAATTTTAAATAGAATCAAATGTAAATAATTTACTATAGCTCCAGAAACCACTGCACGAAACTTCTTTGATCTCAACTATCAAGTTTACTGTGTAGACAGTGATTATTGATACAAAGCACAGTTTAACGGCTGTGTTTAATTTTCCCAGACACAAATAAAGGTATAAGAATACCTATTACAATTAATTTAACGTCTTTCAAAACTAATTTTAGAGAATTGTTTGAACTAGAATTCTAAATTAGTATGACAAGAATTATAGCTATTCTCTTGCTACTGGACAAACCTTAATATTAAATTATTCTCTACAAATTGAAAATTATACCCCAGTGGGTTTTGGTAATATCTAAGAGAAGTATAACTTTTATATTTTAGTCGAAGAATAATAAGTTGCGAGACACAATGAATAACGACTAAAAAATTAAAGTTTTTATTTGATACAGTATCTTTGGAAAACATACTTTTCTATGAATAATGCATAAATTGGTGAAAGTATATTTCAAAAAAAAAGAAAACCAATCCTTAATCGCTTCTCACGACATTCATGAGAAGAGAAAGAGTTAGAGATTCACACCAAATTATACAAATAACAAGCAACTCGCTTTACTTGCTTCTATTATCATCGCTCTCATGGCCCAATTGGATTGAATACACGTTAAATAAAGATTAATTACAGTTGCTACAACTTGTACAATCAGGTTAAACGCTAAAATCGCTGACGAGAACTAAACCAATCGAGATGCAACCGGCTTCTGTTAATTGAAAAAATGTGAATCCGAAGCACTTCAAACGAAGCTTCTTAATGCGGCTTATGATAGATGTTGAATGATAGTAATCGTAAATAAAAATCGTTAAGCACCTTACAGGCGACTTTTTTCTTTCTCTGTATCTCTATTAAATCAGAGTGCGTCCGATATCAAGCGAACAAACATCGTGCGCGTTCGTTTGTATAAACTTAATAGGTACTAATCGCGTGATTTCTTTTAAACTCATTTGTTCTTATTTGAAATCTTACGTGTTTAATAAACTTCCCTAGACTCACTCATATTATAAGTAAGAGATAAGATTTAGCTGCGCCGTGATTAAATGTATGTAGTATTATACATACATTTAATCACGGCGCATCCGTGACAAATGTAGTAATTTCTCAATTAATAGTAATAACTATTTAGTTGGCGGAGTTTTCCCTTTGGGCGTAATTACTCGGACATGGCGACACAAGACATAATACTTAATGCGAAGCGGCTTTAATGGTCGCCGTGGGTGTTCTAAATGACCTCTGCTCGGAGTAAATACAAGCTAATTGTCTTTCTTACCGAAATAATCTATTGTAGATGCAGTGTGAACGTACTTAGGTGTAATAGAGAAGTTTTCGACCTAATAGCAGTCTTGTGTCCCTCGACGCTAGATTTACGAGGTACTAAACCACAAGCGTACTATTTCAGCAGCTTTTTCTCGACATACCGACGTTAAAACGTCTCCGATAAAAACTTCTATACGTAATACATGATGATACTTTACTGTGTCTATCAAACGTCACAATACATAGCCTCAGGGAAAACGTACGTGTACTGTCTAACGAGATTGTTGACAAAGATTCATTGGAGCACAGATATCGTTACGTCTAAAATGTTGAATACGTGTACTTGATATTACTTCATTTTGTGCGTACTTATAATAAATTTACGCATACATTCTACGCATGTGTAATTGAAAAACTTCAATTAATTTCTAAAAGTTATTTCTTCCCTTTCTTTTTATTGCATTTTATTGAAAAAAGTGACAGTGACGTTTGAACACGCGCGCGCTATCCGTCACACAGAAACGACGGGTTCCGGTTGTCTTATTTCTTACAAGCGACTGGCCAGTGTTTAGTACGGTTCAGTTCAACCAATTTGGTTTCAGTACTGTATAGTTCAAATCATATGTCGTTAACCTATTATTGTCTGGATTCGGATGTTATCTCAGAATGAGAGAGTTTTAGGCCATAGCCCACCGTGCTGACAGATTGCGAAAAGGTAGACTTTACACACCTTTGAGATCCTTTTTAAAGAACTCTTAGAGGGTATCCTCACGATGTTTCCCTTACCGTAAAGGAGTGATGATTAATTTCTAATACGCACATAATTAAAGAAAGGGCAAAAAGCCTTTTATAATTTTGGTACTAATTGACCCGGCGAACTTCGTTCCGCCTAAAAATCAAAACACTAAAACGATTAGTGTTCCCTCACTTTATTATGCTGTTGTATTTCTTTCACCTTTCTCTTAAATCATTCTATTAAAAAAAACTGCATTAAAATCTGTAATATTATTTTTAGTTACGCCAACAGCTGTAACTTCTAACGAGTGTACACAATTTATCCAAGAATCCTAAAAGCAAATCTATGTTTAATTTTTATTACTCATACGTTTTGTTGTGCTTATTGTGGAATAAAAGGATTCGTAAAAATGTCATTAGGTTGCCTATTTCTTTTAAAATATATTTCGTTTCGTTTTACAAGCGGGTAATATTTAGTCCGTACTTTTATATTTTATTAATACTGTGAACTAAATATGTTGGATTTAATAATTGTCGCTGTTCGTATTTTCATTAATTTACACTACTAGCAGAACCCCGCAGCTTCGGCCGCGTTAACAAAAACGATTTATCGATTGTTCCGTGGGAGTAAGATATTTTTTTACGATAAAAAAGTAACTTATATGTTAATCCAAAGTGTCAGCTAACTCCTCAGCAAATTTTATGAAAATCGCTCCAGTCGTTTACGACTTGAAGAAGTAACAAACATACACAGTCACAAACTTTCGTCTTTATAATATTAGTATTGATTAGTATTAGTATATTAGTATGATTATACCTTTTTTTTTCGAGGGGGAAACCTTCAAAAGGTACCCGACGCCGTGGGAGCGACGCAGGTTTATGTGGAATTTTTCGGCGCCATGAAGAGGAGTCCGGGACCTCCAAAGGACTGCAGCCGGAATCCTCTGAGCGCGTTGCCCCATCAGGCTCCTCTCAGATGGGTGGCTGGGCCCACCGCTCCGTCTAGTCTTTACGACGATATGCGACCACACATACCGCCGTCCTTTCCGGGTCGTCTGGCTGGACGGTTCAAGCGGGAGCTTTCAAGGGGACTCTAGCCGCCCGCAACCCCGGAAGCCACTTTTAGTCGCCTCTTACGACAGGCAGGGGATACCGTAGCCCTATTCTGATCCCGGAACTACAGGGACGAGTAAGATTATACCTAGTATATTATAGTGCGAGTATGATTAGTATGATATGATATGGCTAGTATGATTGGGCACGATTATCGACAGGGGTTTAGGCTTCACAGTGATCTCGGATTGACCTAAGATTAAACAATTATACTATCTTCTTTAATACACATTTATTCTTTTGTACATCTATTGGGTATTATCGTTAGACATAAAGTAAGTCTATGAGGTAATCACGTCAAAGTTAATTACCATTGATTATTACAGAACGTTCTTGTCCTGGGGGAACTGATAATGAACTCGGATCGTGACTTCGCCGAAAATAATCTTTTTCGGCTCGCAAAGTTCTGTGCTTATAACATTTAAAGAGATTTTATTATTGTTATATATTGCGAGATGGTAAAATGTGTGTGATTCGACCGGTAAGGTACTACTATTTCTAGCTTCAAGCAGTTCTTTTCGATAGGTTTAATATTTTATTACCTAGATTTGGTTTAAAAAATGTATTATTTTTCACATTATAAACACTAATGTTTGTTGCAAAATGGCGTAATATTTGGTACTTGTAGAGTTGTAGTCAAAGTCAAAACGCTTCAGTACTTTTATTAGTCGATTTTTTTTTCATTTCATTTCATTTGTCGTAATTTTGGACATCAGTTTTATTTAAAAAATGCAGACAAACAATTTCATATTTTTTCCAATTCACGATATTGATTGTGATTGAATATCTTCCAAAGAGAATTGACTTGTGTGAATTGATTCCACATCAACCCATTATTAGCCCACTGCTGGGCACGGGTCTTCTCTCAGAATGAGAGAGGTTTAGGCCATAGTCCACCGCGCTGGCCAAGTGCGAATTGGTGGACCAAGTGTGAATTGATTATCAATTAATAAAAACAACGTTACTTATAGTAATTAAGTATAACAATATAAAACAAGATCATGTTACTGCTGTAAGCCAAGGGTACGTGTGACTGTGGTGCCACTACAATATAACCATAGAGAACTGCTCGATATTATAGCGATATATAAATTTTCCCGACTGAATGACTCGGCGATATGGGCTAAGTATTGTTACAATTGGCATTAACAAAAAAGAAATAGAGGAAGGTAAGATTTTTTTTTATGAACCTGAAATTCAAAATAAACTGATAACACACCATAACAAACATTTAATTTGTCATTTATGGTTCCGTAGATTTTTTAAAATTGCATTAGTTACATAGTTTAGTTATTGTCGAAATTGGTCTCAGCTTTTCTGCATTCTATCATTTTGGATTTGATTACTCTCGTACTCTGGAAAGTTGCATATATGTATTTTTTCAAAAAATATTACCTGATTGTATCTACTATTGATGTTTCTTATTTAGTCTAAACAGTCAGGTACTTTGATTTTCAAAAATTAATTTAGTATGAACAATTGTTCTAGTACATTACACATCATATATTTTTAAATAAGTTTTTTCCGCTAAACAAATTCCCTTCAAGCAATTGATATTCCAGGAAATTGAAATAGTTTGCAAATATTTCAAACAAAGCAAAAGGAAACGCTGAAAACAAGAATGTAGTTACTTTGAATGTTCTTATGTAGAAAACAGAATGTTTCCCGTAGGAACAATTTATTTTCGCTTCGCTTTTGGTTCTGCAAAATAGAGTTAAGTAAGGTTATTGGGTTCCCTACCGCCAGGTTGAAGCGCTGTTCGATAGTGAAGCTAACCCGTATTAAAGTATAATTTAGTTACATTTGGTTATTCACGAATAATTAGTATAGTAACAATAGCCTTCATTTGTGCAATAAATAATATTAAAATGAGTGAAGATAAATCTATATACTAACACGTGAAGCAAAAACTTGTGATCCGTTTTTAAGATACTTACCGCAACCGGAGGAATATGAAATTACGCATGGTTATAGCTGTTGATGTAGAAGGATTACGCAATGCTATTTTTTTTCAAATAATGCATAAAATATACATAAAATCACATAACTAAAAACACATAACACACTACCTTGCATTTGACACAAACACATATATCGAATATGTCAGATGTCTTCGTACAAATACCCGCTATTGCTTTTAAATGCAGCTGAGTTAATTGAACCTTTTTTTTTACCTTTAACGGGGGTGTTCAAAATAACTTGAAAATGGATATAATTTAATCGAATTTAAAAAATATTATTACTTTGGATATATTAAGTTTATTTTTTAAGTTAAATTACGGTCGAATTTCGTCCTTTGCGACGGGTGACTAGTAGTTATTAGTAGTCTCGCGGTTTCGCCCGCTTCAATCACGTCAACCACGGTAATGAGTTCATAAATAAGCAGTTTTTGAGTGGATCCGTTACAAACATACAAACATCCTCACAAACTTACATATTTATAAAATTAATACACGCGTAGCGATAAACAACCTTTTCCGTTCATCCTATAATGTCAATGTGACAGATTGTTCTTGCCAAAATGATACAACGGTTTATTGAATGACAGCGATATGTTTTCCTTTGTGACCGCGCAGATATATTATTTTTAAAGAGATAATACAGTTGATGACTATTATACTATTAATACCATTAGAATTTGTGTCGTTGACCGAGAAGGCACCATGGTCAACCTATTTGTAGCATAACTACCGCAGATGGACATCTGAAATCAAATCTAGATAAGATACCTAAGCTAAGACAAGAGGCCTAAGAAAAACGGCTTAACATGCGTTGGTTATGCATAATATGCGTTGCCCTCCGAAGCTTAAGTTCAAATGCCTCAGAAAAGTACGTCTACCTTACACTCATCAAACCACTGCTCAGCTGCACTTAGTATCGAATTGACGACCCGCGTGGCGCAACAGTTACCATACCGGTCTGACGCGCAATGGGTTCCGAATTCGATTCCCGGCCAGACAGGTATCTCATAGATGAGTTTAGATTCATCTTCTGGGTCTGGGTGTTTGTGTATTCGTCTTGTGTATGTCCATGGTACCCACGACACAGAAGAAAATCTGAGTGTGGGGCTATGAGTGTAGAAAGCGTGTGTTTAAAACATGATAATTATGGAGAAAAAATATGCGTGGCGGTGGTGTCTCCGGCGTCGAACTATAAAAACTACTACCACCACCTTTAAAACATCCTTTGCATTTTGATGAAAGTGTGTACATGTCACCTGACTAATTTAACTTTATATTGCAAGACAAATATTTTGATCGGCTTGTGGGTACCTTGTTATATATGGAACTAGTATCCGATGTTTATGTTCGACTGTTTATCACCGTGTGAAATGCAAGGAAGACTGTTACTACGATCTTAAAAACAAAAATAGTAGAAGTTTACAGACAACTCAGGTTGCATTATGAGTCTATAATGTAATCAAAAATAACCTCATAACCCACGCAAATGTATGCTTTTTTCAACAACAATATAATGTTCCATAAAATACGATTTAATCAAAGCATTTTCAGAAAGGGACTCGTCACTGCCAACTAAAAATATTCAAATTGATACTTGTTTGTACTTTATTGGCGTAATACCTGTCAGCCGTAAATATTGTCTCATAGAATTTCCACGAAGCAAAGTTCGGGCGCGTCGTGGTCGCGTCTAATGAAACGACTGACACGATTTAATAAGTCGGGTGCGCGGCGGTTACTGGAAATTAAAGTAGCTAATGGCAATTTATTGGTGGTTACAACGTCACTAATAAACGAAAATGGTTCAGGTTATTCAAAATTCACGGTCACTTTCTTTTGGGTAAATTTATCCGCGGAAAAAGTAATGCATCTGCGATTGAATTGAGATAAAACCCCTTGTTTCATATAAAGTTGCTTGCAGATGACCATGGGCAGTGGTACACTTGCCATCACATGGACTGCATACTCCTTGAAAAACGAAATCACTTTGTTTATTTAATTTAGATATTTTTGTCGTCAAACTTAAAATGTACTATCGCTGCACGTTATTTGCTTATCATTCATATTTAACAACATTATTCTTTTTTTCGATCGTGTACATTATTTATGATGTTTTCCATCGTCATAAATCACTGATAATTGATTTTAAATACGCTTAAACATAACTTTGTCATCTCAGATTATTTTGTAATCAAAAACCCTATATAGGTTAGCAAATTCCTTAATACATTCCGTAATTGGATTTACATTTAACCTAAAATTAATCGAAATAAGTAAATATACTTTAACAAGCAGTAATTCAGTTTATATCTCGTATCCTAATCATAAATATTTTGGTGTGTGGTTAGGGAACAAATTACTTTGGTTTATTGCAGTTTATTAAAACCAGCCGGGTGGTTACAAAGTGGGGAACATGCGGGCGCTTTGAAAAGTTCGTAACAAAGTTAACCTCGGCTTTTGCTTTATAATAAAGTTTATTGGAAACTGAGTTTTTCGTACTTCAAAGAAACGAGTCATAATTTGACACTATAAAGAAAAGGTCTCCGATTTTATATGTATTAGTAATGATTTTCAGGATGAGATTAGACGCGCCATTACTGGGTTAGACCAAAGTTTTAAAGATGTTAAACTCTTTGTAGTTTTCCTCCGGAGAAACAACCGACACACCAATTTTTGACGAATAGCAGCAGTGTTAATAGTAACTATGATCTGGCCTAAAAAGTGTGGCAAGGGAGATAAATATTATCGAATGCGTTTTAATTCAATCCTTAGAGGTAGCAATAAATCTGCGGTTCACTTTTCTTTATCCGACTGAAGTAGCAAGTGACCACTTACCATCAGATGAACTGCATACTCGATGCAGTTCATCTGATGGTAAGTGGTCACTGCCACCCATGGACATTTGTAATCAACTTTATACAGAACATGGGTTCCATCTGAAGTCAATCACAGATGCGTTGCTACTCCCGAGGACTATGATGGTCGCCTAATGTGAAAGTGTGCCGGTAAGAGATATATATCTGGGGTTTACCACTTGCCATCAGAAGGACTACATGTTCATTTACTAGTTCTAAATTTGTAGTGATCAAGTACTGATTATTAGATTTCACTCACTGTACAAAGTTATTTTTTGAGAATTCTTTAATGTAAGTCTTCTCGCAATAAACTCTTTATAAAAAAGAAATAAATAATGCGCAGATTGTCCAGTCAGTTGTGTAAATTCTTTTATGATGTATGTGTGATCAATTTTACCGACGAGTCACCCGTTGTTTATCATTTTTCTCCTCCCAATATGACATGGCAGCCATTTAGATTTTTATGTTACCGAAGTGCGAAAATGTGTTTGGTCTTGTTATATGTATTATATTGACGTAAAAGTGATGTAGTAGCGAAAATTGTAAAACTAAAAAATACTATTACTACCTATTACTATTGCATACCTTACTTAATAATACTTATTAAGTAAGGTATGCAATATTAAATATTTTACAATAATGTTATTAATATCATAAATGCGAAAGTTTGTGAGGATGTATTTTTTTGTTACTGTTTTACGCAAAAACTACCATTAGGTATTTGCTGAAGTTTGGCATACATATAGTTTATTACCTTTTTTTAATCCTCATGGATACCCAGCCACCCTGGGCAGCAGCTGGGTTATGCCAGACTCTTATCGCCTATAATCCCACTGTGGTTTTCTCCTCGCATCGTGCGGCGGGAACACGGGGAAGCTTTTGCATTCATCCGCGGACCCGCCGGTGCCTGGCCGCTCTTGTAGTCCCTCCCCGCGTGGAGCATGAAGCTGCCCTCCAACAGTAAGGCGCGCCTTACCTCCAAGACTAGAATTAACACATATAATTCTTAGACACATAGAAAATTAGACACATAGAACACTCATTACCGTTGATAGACGGGATCGAAGAAAGCGAAGCCGCGGGAGTAACTTAGTAGTTTAATAAAATACCAAAAATTTTTGACAAAGTAATATTTTAAAAGAAACTTATACGACTAATTCATATTATTGTTATGTCTATATCATGTCTAAACAGCCTTAAACACATTTACGTTATAAATACTAACAATATATTGTAAAAATACAATGAGCATTATTTGTAGATATTTATGTTACTTTTGAAAGCATAGCTACATAAATTATCATTATAAATTTGTAAAAGTTTGATGTTACTGAGTGGAGATTAAATTATGAGTTGTAATGAAAGCAGACAGGCAGCCACGAAATAACGCGGTGCTCCAATATGCTTTCAGAAGTTTATCTTTACACTCAACGCTCTGACTCGTACGCGTTTTTATTATAACAAGCTATAATTAACATGTCTAATTACTTTGTATTTATGGCATATGGTCGTATGAGAGGCATGAGTGTATATTTTGGGGGGCAGAAGGAGCCAGGGCTACGGATGGCAGTCTGCTTTTTTGTATTATAGAACCTGTATTTCCTGTAAACAAAAAAATCTAAACTTAACTTGTGCCTCGAAATAGCACATTTTAGGCTGACAGAGTATTAAGATTAAGCGACCTTTTACTCTGTCGTCTGCAAAGAATTCAACTTTGGCCCACAGCGACATGAACACTCGCTACACCACTCTACTACTCCGCTACTCTAGCCAAGAAGGCCAAATCTTTCAATAGTATACCGGTTAACTACTGTTGATTGCCTAATAAGAGCAGTGATAGCCTAATGGTTGAAACTTGCCGTCTCGATCGGGAGGTCCGAGGTTCAAACCCAGACACGCTATGTGCGTATTAGAAATTAATTATCACTGCTTTTCGGTGAAGGAAAACATCGCGAGGAAACCTACTCACCCGAGAGTTCTTATAAAAAAAAGTTCTCGGAGGTATGTGAAGTTCACCAATTCGCACTAGGCCAGTTGACTAGCACTAGTTAGTTTGAAATTAAAAATACAAAACTGACTAATAAAAAAACCCTTATCAAAAGTAATATTATGATCGCATCATCGATTCAAACGACCGCATCTTCAGACATTGAACGTTCCGTTGCATTAAAAATCATTTCTGTATAATTTAAGACTAGACTATTCTCGTCGTCCCTGTAGTTCCGGGATCAGAATAGGGCTACAGTATCCCCTGCCTGTCGTAACAGGCGACTAAAAGGAGCTTCCGGGGTTGCTAGAGGCTAGAGTGAGAGCTTGAACCATCCAGCCAGGCGATCCCGGGAAAGACGGCGGTATGTGTAGTCGCATACCGTCGTAAAGACAAGAAGGAGTGGAGGCCTAGCCGCCCATCTGGGACGAGCCCGATGGGGCAACGCACTGAGAGGATTCCGGTTGCGTTCCTTTGGAGATCCTGGAGGCCTATTTGTAGCGCCTAGGACGGCCACCTGGAGGGTTTTAGAGCAGTAAAAATCCCACATTACCCTGCGTCGCTCCCACGGCGTCGGGTACCTTTTGAAGACAAAAAAAACTGACACAAAAAAAAATGCTATTCTCGTGGCTTCGTCCGCTTCAAACTCGTCTACCACGGTTATGACCATCCAACTGAAAGTTTTTCCGCGAAAGCAATATTTATATAATTTTGACGGATATGACCTGTATCCATGGTTAGTTATTACACGCGTAGAATGGGTAGTTATAATGAATACACGCTTTCTACTCTCATAATATTATTTAGAAGAAGATTTTGCGATCTCTGCCACAGCGCGTATCTTCCACGTCTGTAGATATATACAGGGCCTCAGCGCGGATTTAGCATTAATATAATGCCTTCTATCATGAGATGGGGTAATGGAATCGCAAGAATGCTAGCAATATCTTCCGCTCTATCCCTACAAACATTTTTACTAGAAATATCTACGAGAAAACAGATCGTATTCTCGTAACGGGTTAACTGTTGTGCGTTTAGTATATTGTGCTATTGCATGTGTGTTCCTATTTCTTAATGAATAACAATTTACAGAAACAAAAATAACACATGTTGTATCTACGATTATTATGTTGGCGAAAGACTGTTATTTAAAAGAAGACTATAAATTTTACAAATAAAGCAATGGGCCCATAGAACAAAAATCTTATATAAAAATACCAACTTAGAGTATGAATGTTGATTGTGATAATTAATTGTAATAGCCATTTAAGAACTTGTTTAATAAGTTCCTAAATAAGTATTACAATGATTTCCCATATATTGTCTTCCATAAATAAATAATCAATGTATATAATATGTCACAAAACTTCTAAGCTTCATACTGAAATTTGGTAATTTTTCATATACGATTTTGTTCTAGGGGCCGTCGAAATATTATTATAACAATAAGTATTCGATTGGTGGTACATTATGGAATAAATTGGATTTTATAATCTTCTTACCTTGAAATGAGGCAACCATCTTAAACCTCGGAAGTAGCAACGCAACTGTAACTTACTTCAGGTAGAATCTCTGTTGTTTATGAAATTGTTACCAGATGTCCATGGACAGCATCGACCATTTACAATTTTATGAAAAAATATTTTTCACTTAGTGATTCAAAATGTTTGACGTATTTAAAAATACTTCATATATAGCTAATAAAGTCTTATATATACCCCAATGAAACAAAAATATTAATCTGTTATTTCTGATCTGAGGTATCCTGAATTTGTTTGTAGGAATATCAAAGCATCTGTGACCGACTTTATATCTAAAATTCTAGTTTAAGTTTATTGCGTCAATGACCACTTAATATAAAATTAACAGTTCTTTTGATTTTTCTATTTAAATAATCGATGCGGAAGACTAGATGTGACGCTGTTGCTGTGAAATAGTAATATATATAGTATATAACGTGACACGCAACTTTCAAGGAACGTTCATACGCTCCGTATGTTATCCTATTATGACCTAGTTAGTAGTTGACGGAGGGTGAAAATTTTATCTTTTCTTCATATCGTGTTGTTTTGTTCAAGGATGTTCAAATATACGAGGGTTTTTTAATGACTAGTAAAAGAAAGTTCTTTACGCTTGGTACTTTCAGGATGTGGAAAAGCATTGAGTATGCGTGACCGTCATGCTTGGATTTACATTTAGAGATGTGCGTGGATACATTGAAGATCTGTAAACAAAATAGCCATGTATTCTATAACAACCTCGGAGTAGAAAAAAAGTGCTGAATCCGCGTAAACATTACCCTAAGATACAAAGAGTTGTGTAAGTACGTTTAAAAGCTACTAAGATTTTACATTGTCGTGTAGTTCTAGAACTGACGGCTTTTTTATTTTATAGAAGCAGCAACCAAACATTCAGTCCGCCTTATGGTATATAACTGTGATCTTTACTTCTGTAGACAATGAACGTTTATAGTAATTAACCCCATATGGGACTAGAATTCTACCTGAGGTCGGTCACAGATACGTTGTTATCCCGGAGGAGTATGTTTGAACGTCTCATGCAAATACATATGTCTCCTTCAACACAGCCTTCATAGCAACAATATGAAGAACAAGCTACTGTAGAACAAAGCAGAGCTTAATTCTGTTATTATAATAACAAAATTCATTATTTCCAATTCTGTACACGGGACTCAAACCCGGATCCCCCGAGTGACTTGAGCAGAGTGCCACCTGGAGCGTATTTACCAGGAAACATTACTCATGGTGAGTTTTATTTGGCTCTGTAGACATTTGGTTCGAAGGTTGTCAGTACCAGAAATAGTTGCTAACACGTTCTGTCTACATAGTTTACTTTAGGCGACTTTGTAGTAGCCTATTAGGAGAGCCGGAAGAGTTACTAATGTACGAGTATTTACTTTACGATACTCTAATAATATTTATGTGTTGGTTATGTTCTTCAATAAACATGCAAAGCTGCATTAAAAGTATTTGATATAATAGATAACTATTGAAAAGCATTTTCTGAAACAGGTTCAACCTCAGAATTTTTTAGAAGATTCTTTGTAAGATTTAAATTTTAAAACATTTTCTTACTTAATTTGTTAATTTTAAAAGTTAAGCATCTCTGAATATGTTAGAGGCAAAAAAGTTTGAATAAATTTTGATTTTTGTATAAACACCAAAAAATTGAGAAAAATAATTGTATTAAGCTGTAAGTAAGATGTCTAATCAGAAAAAGTTAATAGTTGGTATTTTTAAATCCCTTAAAGTGTGTTAAATTTATATGAAACTAGCTGCCCCGACAAACGTTGTTTTGCCATATAAAAAATAAAAAAAAAAATGTTAAGGGTGGACAACCGATGCCGATTCTCAGACCTACTGAATAAGCACATAAAATTTGGTAAGAATCGGTCAAGCCGTTTCGGAGGAATTTGGCAACAAGAACTGTGACACGAGAATTTTATATATTAGATGAGACTACAGATATAACTGTTTTGTGGCTACTACTGCTTCGGAAAATCGAACGCGGGTCGATTTTCCGAGCTTATCTCGTTCATTATTTATATGAGAGAAAGTAATTTAATTAAACCAAAATTTACTCGTACCTATCCACTTTTCAAATGTTGGGCTATGTTTAATTGTTGAAAGACTAATCTATCAATGTTTTAGTTTAATCATCACCACAATCTAATACATATAAATTGTATACATGAAAATCCCATTGTGAAATGTTCAAAGTATTGGTTATTCAGACTTTTCATCGTTTTTAGGGTTCCAAAAGGGTAAAAACGGAACCTCACTACTAAGACTCCGCTTTCTGCCCGTCTGTTTGACTGTCACCATGCTGTATGAACCGTGATAGCTACAAAGTTGAATTTTTCATAGATGAAAAGTACTGTTGCCGATATAACAACAAATACTAAAATCAGAATTAAATAAATATTTAAGAGGATATGCGATACCCATACAGGAAACGTCTGTTTTGCCGTTTTTAGTTAATGGTACGGAACCCTTGGTGCGCGGGTCCGACACGCACTTAACCGGTTTTTATAAATTCTCATGTCATTCTTGTTGTATATTCGTCATAGATACATAAAAAATCGTATTTTTGTTTATTTTACGAGCTCGTTGGCGTTTTTGTGGGACGCAGAGAAAAGAGAAGATTTGTAATTTATAGGTGTCTTTTATGGCGTGCGTAAACGGGAACCATTATAACGTTCCCGTTTTACGCTCGTGATTATCTCTAAGCTGGCGAAATGTGCTCTTCACTTGTAAATAATTACTCGGTAATTGCCGGAGCCATTATGAAACTTATGTTCGGCGCAGTCCTTCAAGAAGTGCCCGTAATAGCATCTTAATTTTTATGTGTCCTATTTTTATATAAATAGACAAAGACAATAGAGCAGGACCTTTTTTATTTTATCTATCGATTATTCTTTTTTTTTGTTTATTTGCTTTATTGTATCGATATTTCGTTAATATTTCATAAAAGTAGAATTAATAAAAAACATAAAACTCGACTGCCAAAACATTAGCAGACGGCTATTTTGTTTTAAATAAGTTAAAATATTTATCCCTATTAGGAGTTTGTGACAAAATAGTAGTTGTAGCTGTTGTGTAATATATAAAATTGCCCAGTTCCCCCTTTTAGAAAAACTAGTCACCCGTCGCAACGGTCGAAATTCGACCGAAATTTAGATTAAAAATCTAAACTTTATGTTGTTCAAAGTAGCACAAATATTTCTTAAATTCTCTTTTATATAATTTTCAAGTTATTTTGAACGCACTCGTTAAAGGTAAAAAGAGGTTTAATTAGCTAATTGTGGGTATTTTGACAAAGACATCTGACATTTTTGACGTTATATGTTTTCTTAGTAAGACATTAAATGTTCTATTTAGTATGCAATATGTGACAATCCGTCAAGCCGTTTAGGATGTAGGGCGTGTCAGAGAAATGGATATACATACAAACATACATACATATGCTCGAAAAAATTCACCCTCCCTCTGACGCTGTTGGTTAAACATGGGCAAATACGTCCCGCTGTCATGCTAGTCATTAGTTGCAAACAAAACTCAAATTAGCTAAACTCAATTTGGGTAACTTTGAACATTTTTTACAATATTTGTGATATTATAATCTGTTTTATATTTATTGCACCTTGTTTTTATTAAATGAATAGTGTCCTTTTTAGCTGGTTTATTAATCTAACACAATAAATTTACGGAGAAAACAATTAAACTATCCACAATTACCCCTAAAACTCAAATTCAAAGTTATCCTTAGTTTTGGGTAACTTTGAATATAATTTTTTGAGGATATAAAATCCGTCATTAATCGAATATTTTAAGGTCTGAGTAAAATTAATTAACATATTTTTGTTAATTAAAACCAAATCTATAAAAAATACATTTATTTTGATATATAAATACAATAGACAACTTGGTCTTGCCATATGAATCAAGGTCGATCAATTTGGTGGTAAAATAAGATACTAGTTTTTTTTGATTATTTATTCCATCCATCCATAGGATGGACGGAACATCGGGTACCTTTGGAAGGTTTCCCCCTCGAAAACAAAAAAAAAAAAGGATGGACGGAACATGGACATAACATAGGCCTCCCCTAAATGGCACCACTCCAACCGGTCCTGTGTCCTCTGAATCCAACGGTTTCCCGCTGTCTTCTTCAGGTCACCGGTCCATCTGGTAGGGGGTCGACCGGTACTCCTTTTGCCTAAACATGGTCGCCACTCGAGGACCTTTCTTCCCCATCGGTTATCGGTCCTACGAGCGATGTGGCGGCCCATTGCCACTTCAGCCTGCTAATTTTGAGAGCTATGTCGGTAAGCTTCGTTCGTCTACGGATTTCATCGTTGCGAATCATGTCTCGTAGCGAAATTCCGAGCATAACCCTCTCCACTCTCCATAGCACGCTGAGCGACCCTGAGCCTCCGAAACAAAATATTTTTTTATGATACAGGTAACTTTGAACCGTTCAAAGTTACCCGTATTACATCCAATTTCGACGTCGTCAAAAGTTTAACAGTTTTACGCAATATTCAACATGGGATACGGATAGTACAGTTTCAAAATAATAATATACAATATATATTTTAAAGATTAAACACCAAAACATACCTGTTTACGGTAAGTTTTATATTATAATTGCTATTTCAAAACGGAGCATCAAACACTTGCAACAACTTCACTACGGAAAAGGCGGTATTTTTTAAAATTATGACATTCACAGGTACTTTTTTTTTACTTTCATTGCTATTACAACATTTTGGCAATCCATTTTACGCAGGTACGATATTGAAACAACAAGAAGTTTCCATGTAATAAATTAATATATTTTTTTCACAACTTTGTTCAAAGTTACACCGCTGTTCAATGTTACCCAAATTGATTGTATTTATTTGAATAAATGAATATTTATTTGCCATAATTGTAGTGACAATAGATTTAGATCTTACTGCTATACTACAATGCTCGCAATTTACCTTAGTGATGGTGTGCAAATTTTAGGTTACGTAGATATATATAACTACTAACTTACTATTATTACAATGATATCATTATATTATAACAATTATATTTTACAAATACTATCTACTTATATGTCAATATTCACTTAAATCTAAATTATTAATTATTATTATCACTTCATATGTCATGCAGGATTAATTTATTTGAATCTAGTTACAAAAAATAATTTAATTTAATTGGAAAATGGCTAAATGTCGAAATAATATTGAGCTACTTACTATCTAGAAACTCCTGTACACTGTAGAAGCACTTAAGGAGTAGCCATTGGTATAATTGTCTTCTAAAGTGTGTCAGGGTCAGGTTCATTCAATTTTGTGATAATTTATTAAATATTTGACACACATATTATATGCATTGATTGAAGGACTACTCATTATGGAAGTAACAAACGTCGTCCATGGACATCTGTTACCGACGACGTATTAATAGATCAGGAATCCTGTGCGAGATCGATCACAGGTGCGTAGCTGTCACTGAGGACTTAAATTGTAGTGCGTAGTCTCCGCCACAGTATACGTAGATTGATGATCCTTCTTTACCAGCTACAAAGCAGTAATAGCTGTACGACCCAAATACGAAGCATTCTTTGACATTTTTAAATTCATTTCATATTTACTATGAAGTGCGTACATTGTGTTTTTATTTTTAAAATATTTAGAGTTTTTAATACACACAATTTCTAAAAGGTTTCATGTTATTTTAACCCGGTTTTATATGTCTTTATGAAATTTGAAGGTGTTTGTTTCATGGTCGAAATTTGTATTACACCAAAACAAATAAAGTAAGGGTCAAATTCATATCAAAATCTAGGCTTAAAATACTGCAGTCTAAATAAGGTCAACTTTTATTTAAAAATAAATGACATACCTCTCATAATCGTCTTGTTTCTAGAATACAAAATTGAGTATACCTATCCATCCTGAGTCTTGAATGAAAAATTTAATTAACTGCTTATTTTTTATTATTTGCTTCGTCCGTAAGTTTTTGTTCCACTATTGTTCATAATAAAGAAACTTACCGCCTTGTTTACCCCTACGTCATAAAGTGCATAAATTCTAGGTTAAAATGAAAAACAGCTCGGTGCATTTCTCTTTAATGTCGCCACTATCGCTAACTAAATGAAGTTATCCTTCATTACCCTGATGGAGGTCGTTAAATAATAAAATTATGTTTGATTTTATAGAGGCCGGCCGGTGTAATTAAGCTTCCGCTATACTGCCCGGGCTTGGCGTTTGAGAGAAACTTCCACTGTATTATTTATTTATACTACGAAATAATTGGAGTTTAGTATCCCCGCGAAGTTTATTTAGTGTCGATTACCTTTTACGGAATACTCTAGAGTACATTAGGTTTTAGAAAATAAATCTTTAAGTAATAAGGAAACTACTTGGTCTATGTGGTAAACAATACGGCCATAGAAGTTTAGCTACGCCCTAATGCTTCCTATTGTTAGAGGTAGCTCGTGTCATATAATAATGGGACAGTAATGATGATTTATTTTTAATTCAATTAAGAAGCAAACGAGCATACAGTCTATCTGATGATAAGTGGACATCTGTAAGCAACTTCATACAGAACAAGGATTCTATCTGAAGTCAATCATAGATGCATTGCTACTCCCGATGATTAACATGGTTGCCTCATACAAGAGGGAGACGACAACCACACCCTTCAACCGAAAAAACCTTGAAGTGCCCTGTTTCAATCACCTGGTGATATATATTATGTTAATGCATTCCTATATGTAGTTAAATTACGTAATGTATGTATTGGCAATTATTAACGTGATCTGAATCTGAATCGTTATTTGTAATAGGCATGGCCTCTGAGGAATGCGCAACGTATCCAAGGAAGATCCGAGGAAAATATCTTCATGTATTTTTGTGTGAACTAATACATGCTTGCGATTTTATGTTATTACAAAAAAGGCTACAAAAAATGCTATAATGACGTTTTTATCTGCGGGAACAAGACAATAATCATTTGCAATGTTGTTTTGCGTGATAAAATTATGATAAAATGACAATTGAACAAAAACTGTTTCTTGTCGAGAAAAATGTAAGGACATTCTTATAAATGGCTGAATTTGGGGGCATTATCACACAAAATATAACCTCAAAATTACTTTTCGATATTCTTACACAACCTTTTATTTAATATTTCAAACCGTCTTTAGAACGTAATTTATATATTCATAGGTACGTGAAGCGAAAACTTGTGATTCGTTTTTAAGATACTTGCCGCAGACGGAGGAGTGTGAAATTACGACGGTTATAGTTCATGTAGAGAAGTCAAAACTGTCAGAAGTCTTTGTCAAATTACCCGTTATTGCTTTTAATTGCAGCTTATTAAACCTCTTTTTACCTTTAACGGGTGCAGGTTGCAGATGTATGTAAGTGTTCATGTAAATACCTGTATTTACATGAACACTTACATACATCTGCAATCAAACAATCACCTACATGTAAACGTCTGATTGCATTCAAATTGAAACACAGCAAGCCATTAACGAATTAGTATACCCACAACAAGCCCCTTGCTTTGAATAAGGAATGATTGCTTAGACCTATCCTTGATATCTCACTACAATGTAATTTATATCCAGCTGTACATATCCAAGAGTTATTGCTACCGCTGAGGATTAAGTGACCCTGCCTTATTAGGGTTCCGTACGCAGAGGGTAAAAACGGAACCCTATTACTAAAATTCCGCTGTTCGTCTGGCCGTCTGGCCGCCTGTCACCAGGCTGTATCCTGTAAAATTATTACTGTCTAGTTCATGAACTGTGATAGCTACACTTACTAGTTACAAATTTTTTATAGAAGATGTATTTTTGTTGCCGAAAGTTGTTGAAAGGTTGAAGGTGGCACAACCAGGGTAGTTCGACCGGGGAAGTACCACGGCCACACCTATTTCTAGCGTGAAGCATTTCGTGCGTTTCGATGAAAAGGTGTGGTTGCCGGCAATCTTTTATATGAGGCGACCGTCATAGTCCTCGGGATTAGCAATGCATCTGTGATTGACTTCAGATAGAACCCATGTTCTGTATGAAATTGATTATAGATCCACGAGCGGCAGTGACCACTTACCATCAGGTGGACTGCATGTTCGTTTGCTACAGTCAGATATAAAAAAATGAATTTAAAAAATATTTAAGGCAAAATTACCTTTGTTGTATACGAGCCACACAACAAACGTGATTTTTTGCCGTTTTTTTATAAACAGTACGGAATACTTCGTGCGCGAGTCTGACTCAACTTAGCCGTTTTTTATAACACAGTACTGAAATTGTTGCTATATGTTGACTTTATGTTATTGTTATGCTGGTACGGGCGATGCACAGAGTTCCATCAACTTTAAAAGTCGATGATGGGGATCCAAGAACTTCATAAAGTGCTCTCAGATTCTCAGGTGCATGGAAACTGCAACTACTACCCTTGTTAGTTCTTGCTTTGTTTTGTAAGATTTGTTTAATATTGCTTATAGTTTACGATACTCTAAGTCCTGGTTATAAGCAGGTACATTTGTATGAATTTTGAAGCTAACAAATATTTAGTATGGAGGCGGTACCTGGTCTAAGTTGTTCATTGATATTTCTGACCAATCCAAAACAAAATTACAGTGGACTTTGTTATCACATTTTTTACAACTATCCTTGGTTAGCGATCTTATTATAAATACGCCAGCACCAAATAACTTACTCTGGTTAGTTTGTAGACTCCTCGACCCTGATGATAAAGGGGTATCAAGGTCGAGGAATTGAAGGTTTCTGCGTAACACTTGTATCATCCGTAAGCACTAAATGGCCAACTCATATAATTTAGGCATTTAGAACCATTGCATCAACAGGCTTGAAGAGTAGAAGGTCAATTTTTTCATCAATGTCTCTGCAAAACAATCTTATTACATATAAGATTATTTCCTCAGCTACTTCCACTTCAGTCATGTCTACCACAGTATTGAGTATCCTGTGTTTTAATTTAGGTCATAAACTTGTATGTATGTAGCAAAGAACAATGCTCACTTCCCATACATTTGAAAACCTGGTAATGTAAATGAATGTATAGATATAATGAATAGTACAAGGACTAACTATTGGAGCAATAAATATTGTCATTTTTAAGATTTGAACGCAGCGAAGTTACAAAAATACGAGTAATTACAATATAACGCTCACGCCGTAATCAATACCGATTTACTCCGCGGAACCGACAACGTCAAATGTCAAAGAAAAGTTTCAGTTGTGTACTCAATTCATACTACGTACATGCATGAATGTATTGATTGGTTTGAGATCTGAATTAATTTATGAATGTCATTATTTTTCATTATTCGGAATACCATGCATATAAATTGTATATAAAAAATCTTTAAAAAATGTAAAAAAATACAAAGAATTATTTAAATAAAATAAAAAAATTTTTAAACAAAAAATACAACCGACTTCCATGCCACATAAAAGTAAAAAATAATTTAAATACATGTTGGTTTAGAGCAAACACAGTACTTAGTACATAGTCCCGAAGTCGGCGCTCATACAAGATACATGTAGTTTCGTCATGATCCAGCAAAATATGGTGAGCGCCGACTTCGGAACTATGTACTAAGTACTGTGTTTGCTCTAAACCAACATGTATTTAAATTATTTTTTACTTTTATGTGGCATGGAAGTCGGTTGTATTTTTTGTTTAAAAATTTTTTTTTCACGCTTTTCAGTCACGATAAAATCAGTTATGGCTGTTGCTAGTCGTCCGCTAACCGGATGAATAAAATTAATTATTCTTCCGATTTTCGGATGAATAAAATTATGTGCTGACGTCATCATCTAAAAATAGACTTCTTTGACACAACCGGTCGGGGGCGCTACCGCGCCCCCTCCCTTAGATTCTGAATTAGAAAAATCTGTTCGAACCTAACCTAACCGAATAAAACAACTTTTTCTGAGTAAACATTTATTTAAAGAATAGACCTATAATTATCAATATTTAAAGTAGAAAAAGTAATATAAACCTCATAACTAAGAGTATAATTCAACTGATACTGATAAAAATAATTTTGACTATCCTTAGTTGGAAAACCAATACCATCAAAAGTTTAGTTTCTATATTTTCTTTTAAGTTCCAACCTAACCTAACCCATCCTATGTAAAAAGGTTGGCAGTACTCCTGCATCGTCCAGGTAATTGTATTCAAAGTGGAATTTGTGATCATAATTATGTCCTTTCCGGAACTCATTGTTTGTATTGCGAACAATAATTACCAAACACACATACTTTAGGCAGGCTGTATACCTATATTATTAGGGTTAAAGAGGTGAAGGTAACTTTATTAATCGTTGCCTCTGTTTATGGAACTCCTAATATATTCATAAGGGCCATATTACTATCACCTGTGGGTTAGATAGGCAGTACCACTGAATAAAAGCCCAGTTAAAGATAACGGTTTTCATAAGTCATCTCTTCTTAGCATTTCTTCAATAAATCCTTAAACACTAAATAGCCAACTTCTATAGCTTGGGCTTACAGTACCCTGCATCATAAGGGTCGAGGAGTTAAAGGTCAATTTTCTTATCATACGTCTTTGCTTTGTTAATATATTACAATTCCATAAGTATCAAATGGCCAACGCCTATGCTTTAAGCCTGAAGTACCCGTGCATCATCAAGGCTGAAGAGTTGAAGGTCAAAACTATCATGTTATATTTTTGCCTAGTAATCTCATTACATATACGTAAGCACCATATGGCCAACGCCTATGGTTTAGGCTTGAAGGACCCCAGCATTATCAGGGTTGAGGAGTTGAAGGTCGATTTTAATATTATACGTCTTTACTTTGTAAATATATTATATACCCATAAGCAACAAATGGCCAACGCCTATAGCTTAAGCCTGAAGTACCCCTGCATCATCAGAGTTGAGGAGTTGAAGGTCAAATTTTTCATCTTTTATCTTTGCTTAGTAATCTTATCAGATATACGTAGCGATCATGTAGCTAACGCCTATAGTTTAAGCTTGAAGCACCCCAACATCATCAGGATTGAGGAGTTGAAGGTCCAATTTTCCACTGTATACAACCATTTTTCTAATGTTCTATCTTACATTTTTTAAATATCATTTTGAATGCGTAAGGATGAAATAGCTAAGTTTTATGGCTTAGGCATTCAATACCCCTGCATCATCAGGATTGAGGAGTTGAAGGTCCAATTTTTCGTTGTATACCTTTGCTTAGCAATGTTATTACAAATCCGTGAGCAACAAATGTCTAACGTTTATGGTTTAAGCCTGCAGTACCCCTGCATCATCAGGGTTGAGGAGTTCAAGGTCAAATTTGTCATCGTACATCCTTGCCTTGCTATCTTATTATATATCCGTAAGCACCAAATGGCCATCACCTAAGGCTTTTGCTTACAGCACCCTGCATCATCAGGGTTGAGGAGTTGAAGGTCGATTTTAATATTATACGTCTTTACTTTGTAAATATATTATATACCCATAAGCAACAAATGGCCAACGCCTATAGTTTAAGCCTGAAGTACCCCTGCATCATCAGAGTTGAGGAGTTGAAGGTCAAATTTTTCATCTTTTATCTTTGCTTAGTAATCTTATCAGATATACGTAGCGATCATGTAGCTAACGCCTATAGTTTAAGCTTGAAGCACCCCAACATCATCAGGATTGAGGAGTTGAAGGTCCAATTTTCCACTGTATACAACCATTTTTCTAATGTTCTATCTTACATTTTTTAAATATCATTTTGAATGCGTAAGGATGAAATAGCTAAGTTTTATGGCTTAGGCATTCAATACCCCTGCATCATCAGGATTGAGGAGTTGAAGGTCCAATTTTTCGTTGTATACCTTTGCTTAGCAATGTTATTACAAATCCGTGAGCAACAAATGTCTAACGTTTATGGTTTAAGCCTGCAGTACCCCTGCATCATCAGGGTTGAGGAGTTCAAGGTCAAATTTGTCATCGTACATCCTTGCCTTGCTATCTTATTATATATCCGTAAGCACCAAATGGCCATCACCTAAGGCTTTTGCTTACAGCACCCTGCATCATCAGGGTTGAGGAGTTGAAGGTCAATTTTTTTATAATATGTCTTTGCTTAGTATTGTTATTACATACCCATAAGCACCAAATAGTCAACCCCTATGGTTTAGGCTTGAGGCACCCCTGCATCATCAGGATTGAGGAGTTGAAGGTCAAATTTTTCATCACATGTCTCTGCTTAGTAGTCTTATTACATATATGTAAGCACCAAATAGCTAATGTTATAGTTTAGGATAGCTGTAACCCTGCATCATCAGGATCGAAGAGTTGAAGGTCAAATTTTTCGTCAACCTATATAAGCATAGATATATAATACATATTCCAAGTTTCATAAGAATCGAATCGGCAGAAGCCGAGTTATCTCAAATTATCTAAAAAACTTGAGGAGTGGTGGTGGTTTCCCCTCCATAACTCAAAGAGTTAAGCATCACAGCATACCCATGTCCAAGAGAAAAAGTTGCGTGACAAAATTTCCTATCAAATGAAAGAAAGAAAATGGAAATCGGTTCAGAAACACCCAAGTTATCCAAGATTTTAAGAAACCGACATTTTCCAATTTTCCGGGAAAACCGCCGGAAGGTTTTCATTTTCCTCAATATGGGACTGCCTGTGAAACTAGCCACATACAATGTCGTATGAATTGTGTCGGTAGGTCGACGATTTCTAGCCATTTCGCCCGAACATACATAAAAAAAAGAAAAAAAAAAAAAAAAAAAAAAAAAAAAAAAAAAATATATATATATACGTGACGAATAGATAACCTCTTTCCTTTGGGAAGTCGGTTAAAAATTAAGTAGCGATGCGTTAAATGGAACGTAGTAAAGTGAAAATGATTGATAGTTGAGTTGCGTTCAAAACATGTAATTCGTAAAACTTTTGCCTTGCCGTGTAAAAATATTCAAATAATTTTATTTTCTGCGTTTCTTTTAATTTAGTAATAAGCGTGTTTTATGTGCAAATATGTTAGCTGAATTTAAAGATTTTTTTCAACTCTATACATGATTAGCCTGTAGTTTTTACGTGAAAGCGTAACAAAGAAATTTACATTCACATTTATAGTTATAAAAATATTAGTACTAAAATATTAATAGGGATTATTGATATTTGTAATCATCCAAAAATAAAATTGTACTACTTCTCTTGCATAAGTTGTATTATGTAAAAAAGTGTAAAGTAATATTGAAAATGCTAAAGTGAAAAACAACTTTCATTACATCGTGCTATATTATGTACCATTTAATCTGCCTCCATTTAAAAGTTTCAGTGGAGTACTTAATTAACCGTATACGTTGCGGATCATGCTTCATATCCAGTATGTCTACATTTAGTTTGAAAGTTAAAATCCGCTTAACGGGATTTCGGAGACCATTAAATATTTCTTATATTTAATGATCACTAAAATCTCGTTAATGCCGACGTTGGAGCTTAACTAGTTTAATTTACCTCCTCATTATTACTTACTACTACTTACATCGATATTCATCTAATAAAATGAAATGATTTTATTTTAGGCCTAGGGGGCACAGACAAATTATTTTTTTCAATTTTTAAGCAATACATAGCCTTCATCGCGGACTTTGAGCGCGGCGACCGAACCAGGAAATTCCGTAACGAAAAAAACCTAACATCCCCACTCCACCTACCATGTAGCCGAGCGTTAGCTTAACGTATATGAATATATGGTACCACAGTACGAAGCTCTCAAGGATCGAGACGAGCTGTTCGGGAATCGGACGAATATGTAAGCAGCTGTTTGTGAGAAAGTCAAAGAAAAAGACTTGAATTAATATCAAAGAAAAAAAAACTGCATAAATAAATAAATAATATAATTGCATAAGTTGATAAAAAATGCTATGCAATAGCTTTACCGCGGCAGTCCCCGAGTGCATGTTTTTTTTTCTTACTCTACCACCGGATCGGAACATACCCTCAACTTGAAGATCCGGCAAGAATATAAGCGGGTTTGTATTTTTTGGTTGTATATATTCTACTTATATATATTGTTTCTTTTTGATATATTAACAACCATTTTTTACATGGTAATAAAAGCTAGCTCCAGTATCTTGCATTTGATTAAAAAAGAAGGCCTGTTTGGAAAGAACATGCTACACTTTGACACATCACTAAAAGCATTTACATTGACCCATATAAGAATTATTAAATTTGTGAAGACGAGTAACATATACAGAGAGATTGTGCTTGTTCCTTGTGTGTCACAAAGTTTATTGAATTTATTAATATTCTTCTTAACATATATCAAATTCTCATATTTAAATTGGGATAAATCGGTTTATAACTAACAACTAATAATACGTGAAGGAAAAACTCTGAGTATATTTTACAGTAACTTACCGCGGACGGAGGAGTATGAAATTTTGCACGGTTACAGTCGACGTAGAAAAGGAGTACGGGATGTTAATATTATTTTCAAATAACGCATATAACATAATTTGTCTATGTCAAAATACCCACGATTGCTTTTAAATGTAGCTTAGTCAATTGAACCTATTTTTACTTTTAACGGGTGTGTTCAAAATTACTTGATAATTATTACAATTTATTTGAATTTCAGAAACATTCGTGTTACTTTGGACAATAAAAATACGACAATAAGAAGTTTAGTTTTTTAATTTAAATTACAGTCGAATTTCGACCGTTGCGATGAGTGACTAGTAAGTAGTAATATTATTTGTTTAAATAATCATTTAAGTTAACATTTTGAACGAAGGTTATAAATAGCTGGTACAGGCCTCTTCTGCAGTACAAAGACAGTATTGAGGTCTGAAGAGCACCCCACAGCAGTAACAGAACTCGTATACATGGTGACAGTGACGCAACAGACGTGATGACAAAAATCACCAGTGTGCGCTATCTCTTAACCTTATTTTTGATAGATTGAAGTAGCAAACGAGCGTGCAGTCCACCTGATGGTAAGTGGTAGTTACCGTCGAACCATACTCGTTCGACCATGTTGCAAAGACACCTAAGTCATTTTTTAAATCAATTTTTTGATGTAGACGTCAGCGTTAAGTTGTTACATACCTTTAAAAAATCAGTCGAACTTGTGACTCTTACTTTGTTAAGTACTTTTGTGTTACTAGGTCAGTATCTCAGCAATACCTTAATCCTAAAATAAGTTAAAATACAGGGGAAATCCTCATAAGAGAACAGTATATTTTAACAGTTTAACAGTAATAGGTAAATAATTTATAGCTTCACAATTTCGTCATCAATGATATTTGGGATACTTTAAAATATTGCAAATTAGGTAGTATGGAATTATTTAGTTACGTGATCGACTAGGAGATAGATCCAGTATAGTTCGACTGAGGAGGTTCCTACAACCACATTTACTTCTAGCTAGCATAAAGTAGTTTTTTTTCGTTGGAAGGATTGGATGTCGGCGAATTTACCTTTGCGGCGATCATCTTAGTCCTCGGGAGTAGCAACGCGTCTGTGATTGGCTTCAGGTAGCCTCTGATCTGTATTTTTATGGACTTCGTTATAAATGTCAGTGGGCAGGAGTAACAACTTACCATCAGGTAAAGGGTATGCTCGTTTGCTACTTACATCTCATTACTAAACCTTTTTTATGTTGTTATAGTTATTTAACATTATTTCTTTGAGCTTTACCAACTTGAACTAAATTAGAAGTCCACTAGATCGTAATAAGGCTAATAGATATTTAGATGTAAGTAAGTAATGTAAGTCGGTAAGTCGGTAGATTCGTTCGGAATATGGGGTAATAAAATAAAACAAATGGTATTAGTTTTTGGTATTAAACAGGAATAGATCAACAGATATGTAGACGTAAGTCGGTAATACCTCAGAAATAAAATTAAGTTAACTGCCTTTTTGGCAAGCTGCTGTTTCTCATAGAGAGAGATCGAACTTTTTTGTTGTTGGGCTTTCTGTTACTTTTTGTTTTTATAATTAATATTTATTCATGACTTTAGCAGCTATATTTTTTCACCGGCGCTTAAAAAAGATAACATAACTTTTAATTGTAACAACTTTTAATAGGGTATCTATTTTATCTATCCTATCAAAAGTTTTATTAAAAAATGGTGATGTCTTGAAACAAATTTAGTTTTATTTTATTAAAAAAACATATAAAATTCAATGTTGCCCCGACACATAAATCCTAATTATATTTTTAATATTTTACGTTCTAAACAGTTCTAAGCTTTTCAAGTCAGCAGAAGCTTTGAGGCAATATTAAACACAGACAAATATTCAATAAAGATAGAATAAATCTATAGATATTTCTATTACTACTTATTCCTAGTTTTCGAAACCAATTTTTTTTTCAAAAATATGTCGGGTACAAGCAAGTGCAATTGTAATTTAATTATTTATATGGACACGTAGGGAATAGTATAAACCTTTGACCTTGCGAGCTCATGAATAACTACTTTGCTATAGATCATTACATGATCAAATGACTAGTATACGATTCTATAGAGGACATACCGACAAACATTCATTTTTATAAAGAAGAAGATAATATAGTAGTAGCAAACGAGAATGCAGTCCAGTTGATAGTAAGTGGACACTGCCGCCCATAGAAATCTATTATCAATCCCATATCACAAATGGATTGTTATTACTGAGGACTAAGTTATAACGTCTCGTATAAGCTCACACCCTAACACCTGGAGATCTACCAACTTTAAATTAGTATGTATATCTTAATAGTTCCTTTAATTACCTTACATAGCAATGAAAATGTTATTACTAGCAAAGTAGGATAAATTTTCACTGTAATTTCATATATCCATGACATATCTGACAGTGTAATCATTCAAAATGTTTTATGACTACGAAATATACCCATATATTTTTTTACAATGCTATACATTCATATTGGTATAAAGAAAACGTCAAAGCATCAATTAAGGTGAGGTCCAGTATGTTACCCTTACGTCTTTCATATAATATGCTAAGCAGATTTACTTTTCAGAGGGGTTGTCTGGATATCTGCTTTTCCCTTTGTCAATGAATAATGAGTATCCTTTATATTTTATACACATCATCTGTTTACTGAAAAATGTACTTCGATATTTTTTGTCGTTACGTAAACGTTATGAAAAATATTAGAACGTCTAGCACAATACTAGGAATTAAACTATACAAATGAAGTTTCTTTATAATGTGTTATGTTGATATGTGTTGTAATATACTAACTTATAATTGTGTGTCGCTAAAAAAATAACTGTTTTGTCATTTTTTTGTATTTAGACAATGTTATTTGAAATAATGGTATATGGTGCAATGTTGGTCTAGCTATAATTAAATGAAATAAATAGTGTAAATTGTAAAGTTCATGAGTTTTACTTTATTTACAACAATATGTATGTGTTTTATAGTGTTTCGACTTATATTCTGGATATATACTTATATATCAAATATTTGGAAATCAATAACATGAAACTAAAAAAACCGTTGTAGGTATGTAGTAAAATTGCAAGTTTCAGCGATCAATATCACATTATGGGCGTTTCTTATAGGTAACGGAAACTCATCGTGGCCTATAATCACCTTACACGTGTCGTAAATCTTTTAAGAAGAGACTTTCGAGAGTGTAAGAACATATTAGCATGGAGTCATTAAATTGAGCAGGGAACCGTAAAGGCACGGAAAGTGTAGGTATAATTAGGACTGGTCGAGGGTTTATTTGTTAACTTTCGTGACATTTGCTACTGCCATTTATTGTGGAGTTAGGACTGAAACAAACGCACGATACGACACCGTGTCGTGATTTTTAGAGCTCCGTTTGTCAGAGCGTACCCTTATAATATCATTCGTGAGTCTGAAGTCAATTCGTCTCAGCCAATTTGCTTTCAATTTATTCAATCGATAATTTTGTAAATGTAGGTATAAATTTCTGTTACGAAAACTCAAATATATGATCTAAATATATTAAATCTTGAATATAAGGATGGTTTAACCCTGTGACATGTCATTTGTAAGGTCTTGTTATGAGAGTCTATATAAAACCGGTATTTTTAAAGATAGGTACTTAAGAAAATAGATGAAAATTGTCTATTCACCCTCATGTCTCCGAAAGTACTGAGCCTAAAACTTTGAAAAGATAATAGATTTTTATTATATTTTTACATTTGCAAAAAACCTACATGATGTACATCGTAGATTTGCACGACGCGACATCGCAACCCCTATCTGTACCACGATGCGACGCCGCATCGTGTTTGTTTCAGCTGTTTGTCCATTACGTACGTGTCCCTGAATACACGTTCTCAATTACAAGTAATCCTCCTATGAATGTTGTAATTTAGTCACGTTGAGGCTGCTGCCCCACAAGGTTTGGATACCTTTGTTATTCATCTTGTATGTCTCTGCAATCTCTACATCTCTTCCTTAATTATTTTAAGGTTAAAATTAAGAACCAATCTGCCTAGTCGCTTCCCGTTAGATAACTAATTCTACTTAACTGGGGCAATCACTTACCTGTCGGATATGCGATAAAGAGGGCGAACTACTGAGAATGAATTCATATTACACATAAGTATATGTAATATCATATTCGTTTCTTTATACGTATAAGCACTTATCAATAGCGTTCAATGTAGTTCGCTGAATATTTATTATGAAGTGCCTCAAAAGTCGTTTTAAAAAGGGCATAATAGTAAAGGGACAAAAAACGTTTTAAGTAATATGAAACCTTTGAGGCAATATTACATTTTTCATTAAAAATACAAAGATGATTCACTTGGCCTTCGGAAAATGAAGTTATTTGTAAAGGTGAATAATTTCCCGGTCAAATGCCAGTTATTATCGTTTCATTTTCCAACCTTACACCTGTTTGCTCCCTTCGATCTTCGCCATTCAGCGAGGCCACTCAAAGAGCAGGCGATGGAATTCAATTGAAATAGAAAATTTTCCTTCATCGTCAATGATTCAATTATGTTTTGCAGTGAAAAGCAAGAAGCAATAAGGTTAACTAGAACTGGTATGTGATTCAAACTTAACGTGTTTATTTATTATATTAAATTTATAAATATCTTATGCTTCCTTTGTTTTTTGTTGACGGGGGCGAGGGTGGAAATTTGGTACATTCCGGGATCTCCAACGGAATACAATCGCTGTTCTCTGAGTGCATCGTCATTGTATGGCACTATCTCAGAAAGCAATTAAGTTCTTCAAGACTTTTGGCTGATAACAACGGTATTCACCCACATATACCTTCGTCCTTTTCAAGCTCGCTGATGTAGTGGTTCAAGCTTCTACTGTTGCCACAATCACGGACGACGCCTTTTAGTTGTTTCTTACAGGCAGTCGATACTGTAGCTCAATTCTGGTACCGATTTTCCAGGGACAAAATCATTCTTTCTATTGACTTTTAAATATTGATACGAAAGTAATGTCATAATCCTTTAATGTTGTAATCTGCCTCAATTGCGTTTGAAATTCAATCTTTTGTGATACTTATATGTAAACAAAACAGAACAAATTTATCAATACGATTTACCAACAAACGATTGGTATCACCTTATAAGGGTATCGAGTGTAAATAAGGAAAGTAAACTGAAAACGCGCCGCAACTTCTAAAGATATTACCGTGGAAATCTAAACAAACGGAAGCGTTTGACAGTAGAAAAGCCCGCCGTCTGAAGTTTGTAAAGGATTTTCTATGGTCCGTGCTTTTATATGATAGTGTGTTTCATGTCATTGTTTATTTTACAATGTTTACATTAACTTATCGGTAGTACTTGATCGTTACGTAAAATTCAAAGTTTAACTATCGAACTTTATTGGTGAAAAAAATGGAGCAAATATGATTAATATTTATTAAATTAAAATGGCAACTTTACCCTTTGCACGCATGAAATAAACAATCAATATATGCGAATAAATTAAACTATAAAACAAGTAACATTGACAAATTATTAAAACAAAAATCCGCACTGCCTAAAAACGATTGATTTCTTCTTGTTTCAATTCATTGTTTATAAGCAGTCGGGTTTTATCAAAATAATAACGAAATAAAGTAATAATATAAACGAATTATAATATATTTATTTTTTGTAGTTGTCTATTTAGTAGGTTTTATTTGATATCTATATTATTATGGTAATAAAAAATATCCCTTCACCTTTACGCTGATTGCAGTCGCCGTAATAAATCTATATAGACTGTCAGTCTATAAACATTAAAATGATATGTCATATGATACCCCCTTCTCAGGCAGTAGGGTTAAGAGAAAAATAATACGTACAATCATCTATAAGTGATAAAATGTGACGTTAGTTTTTCTATTCAAACAATTTGGCAACAATGTAAAATAACACATAAAATTAGCTGAAAACAGAGTTAATGGCACTGAAAATTTAAATTAGCCAACAAAATCTAATCGCGCAAGCTCTTTTTCGTAGCACGCCACATTGCACCCAAGGTCAGTTAATAAACAAATAAAATTTAAGCCATTTTTCACTGCCTTCTCCACAGAACTTGTACTAATACAATTTACATAGTTCACTAGAGGTGCGAGTCTTTCGAGCCCTAATGTTATTTTTTATAAGATTGAAGTAGCAAACGAGCATGCAGTCCACCTGGAGGTAAGTGATCACTGCCGACCATGGACCATGTAAGCAACTGCATATAGAATATGGGTTCTATCTAAAGTCAATCGCATATGCGTTGCTACTTCCAAGGACTGTGATGGTCGCCTCATATAAGAGTGTGTCGGCAACCGCACCCTTCCATCGAAACGCATTCCGTCGAACTGCTTCGCCCTAGAAATGAGTGTGGCGGTGGTCTCTCCCTGGTCGAACTGCACTGGGTAGATACCATCGCTCTACCTATCACAAGTATGAAGTATTTTTGTGTTTTAGTGGTTGTCTGCTCTATTTCATCTCTTTCACGCGACTACTTTAGCCCCCAAAGTAGCAATGCATTTATGATTGTCTGGTAGAACCCACATTCTATTTTAAGGGGCGGCAGTAACCACTTCCTATAGAGTGCATGCTCGATTGCTGCTTCAATCGGATAAAAAATGCTCAATATGCCGCTATCTCCACCATATTATATTCAGCATATCATTTATTCTACTTTGGTAAGTACCAATAAACGTTAGAATGTAGCTGCCAAGAATTTTAAGTCAGAAATATTCATTTTATTTTTATATAAGTACTCGAAAACTAAAACGACAATATTATATGAATATCCTGTCATTATTTTAAAACTACTCATAAATAAAGTGTTATTTTCGTACGTTGTAGACACTTATATCAATAAACACGTGACGCTGAAAGTACAAAATAGATTTTATATTTAGAATGTTAAACACGAAATATTTTGTAGAAAATATGAAGATATTTTTCTTGTGCCATAATTATCTTAAAATAACTTGCCGAAGTGGGTTAGGCTAAGGTAACATATTTTTCGACTATTAACTAAACTATTTTTGGTATACATGCATAAAGATGTACTCGTTAAAGCTATTTATGTCCTCAGTAATCACCGGTATAAGCCAATGAGTTATTAATCAGAGCACTGGTGTGTTATGGTTTGGTTTAAAGCGTTTAGACACTGTGAAAGGCAGATATACTTTCATAAAAAATCTAACTTGTACATTTTATTATGTTACTATTAATTTAAAAAAAAAAAAAATCTTTTTGCCGATATTTCGACCCAGTTGCATAGATCGTGGTCACGGCCAAACAGTATATGTTCATCATTTCACATGCGTCGTGGAGCGGTCACCATACCGGTCTGACACTAAAATCCCCGGACTGGCCAGATATCTGAATAATGAATTTAGATTTGTGTTCTGGGTCTGGGTGTTTGTATATCCGTCTTTGTACGTTTGTGTCCACGTCACTTACCGTACCGTTTTGTTATCAATGCAGTTGCTTCACGATTTTTTCGATCTACAATTATTATTGTAGTAAAGGACTTTCTCCTTGGACTGTACGGCTGGAACACGGGCACGTTTTAGCGTTCATCTGTGATCCCGCCAGTGCCTGGCAGGTCTGCCCTGCTCTGCCAAACGGGGGCGCACCTGACGGTGCACCACCGTTCGGCCGCCGGAGACAGGGTGCACGGCAACAACACACCGAGACATCTCCTCCCGCGACCCCTCCTGGCTGCAGAAGCCAAGAAACACCGGCCCCTGCAGCTCCCTCAGATATCCAAGCCTCCCCTCCCTGGAATCCCTTTTGGCTTCACCGTGGTGGTCAAATCCACGGTTACTAAGCTCCGTTACCACGACAAGGTGGAGATCCCTTCGAGTGGGCTTGTAGTAAAGGTATATGAATGAAGCGGTTGCGTATATGACTGACTTCTAGAATTTGACTTTTGAGTAATTCCCATGAACGATAGTAATATTTAACACATTTGCTACATGTAGAAATTAACTTGGAACCAAAATTCTTAATTGCTCTGAACCTAGAATTTTTTTAATTCATGAAATATACATCGTAAGCAAAAAGAAAGGTATTTTGTGAGGATATGGTAATCTAAATGCTTTCGTTTCTAAAATCAAAGCCAAACTTTACATTAAAAATTGGAGCACGACATAAGCACCTACTTAACCGACTTGCCCGACACTTTCAAATGCCAGCGACGACGTTAAATTTCTTCGCGAAAGAACTTAACAAATGTCATTGGAATATTATTTTTATTACATACACTAATAGCATTGGTAATATGACTACATAGTTTAATATTGATTGAAAATATAAAAATCAAAAATACTGTTGCTGTAAGGTCCGCGAGGTTTACGTTTTACGTAGTAATTATGCTCAAATTGGCGTAGCCGTTTTTAAATGAACACGTATAAATAGAATAGCATACTGAAAGTTAATATATTTTTGAAGTGAAACTTCTTTAGGCGCATGAGGGTAAAATTTTTACAGATGAAACGTCACGCCGGTATGCAACGGAAGTGTCGGAAAAGAGAGAGAGAGTGATCGAGAACGATTGAGAGAGAGTAAGACAGGGCGAACGTAGCATGAGCAACTAGCCGTGGAGTGAGAGTAGGGAGCAAGCGAGTGAGAAAGATTGAGAGAAAAAGTGAGACAGAGCGAACGTCGTATCACGCCTTTTTCCCTTCCTCTTAATCTTGGAAATTTAAAGTTTTAGATTTGTATAAATATAAACAAGATTTATAAATTAGTTCGCCAAAGAAGTTTCACTTCTGACATGTGTACTTTGTACGCACGCATGTTTTTTTTGATGCTTCCAGTGGAAAGGAACAACATATTTTTATCATATTCAAAAGTTTTTTGACAATCTTGTAAATGTACAAAGAACGAATAACGAAGTATGATGATGCAAACAAAAAACGACACATAAATAGAAACATTACAGTAGTCAAAATATATTTTTTTAATATTATCTTATTTTTAGACTACCTGTAATGTTTCTATTTATGTGTCGTATTTTTAAAAACAGGCTTTTATTTTAACGCACTGAAAATAATAAAATATTATTTGTTGGATTATATTTTTTGTAGTGTTTTGTATTCTATAAAGCCATTTCATTTGATACCAACATTACGTGGGTAGTACAAAAGTATATAATCTTCCATATTTTTGATAGTTGCCATTTTGGATTTGATTTTTTTGTAGCGTATTGTATTTTACAAATTAAGCCCTTTCATTTAATACACATACTGGGTTAGTAACAGAAAAGTAACTAGTACGCGATCTTGGATCATCCGTCAAATTGGAATTACAATGACGTCATATAGCTAAACATGCATTGCCATGCAAACTAAGTAATACCAAATTTCAGCTCAATCGGTTAAAGATAACTGCTTCAAAATTCTGTTGCAAGATTTTACCCTGACAAACATACATACGGTGAAAGTAAATAGAAAGCTTGTAATCAATGGTTTCTAATCCAACTCCAAATAACATAGGAATGCCAGCGGTATATCAAATATATTTTGATATCCCTTTATTAAAAATCTTCAATCTATAACTTTGTTGAAGTTACTAGATATACTCTGTAAACTTAGACAGAGTTTTGCCAACTTCATAGCATTACTAAGGTTAAAGTTAAAATCCAACCGCGAGGAGTTTTATCCAGAGTAACGTTACGTTTGCTTAACTTTTACTATTTGAAGGATGTAGAATAACGCTATTATTCTCTTTCTGATGATGTTGTAAAAAGCAATCCAAAGTATTATTAAAGTTTTCGAGATAGACAGCAAAACTTTGTTTTATCTACTCATTAAATTCGCTTACTTTGTACAGATGGAAATAGCCTTTGACTATAAAACTTATATTTCGAGTGTTTTATGTTAATAGGCGGACTAATAATGGATACTGAATGGATTAAACTTATCGTTAGCTTGGTGGCGATCAGATTAGCTTTAGGAGTTCAGTTAAAACGATATTTAGCCCAAAATGGATAAATTATAGGAGTTTAATCCTGCGTGCAAATTGAAATGTGTCCAAAGCACTTCTAGACAAATCCCTAACGACTAGTCTCTAAAGAAATAACCTACAAACCTTTCACTTACAGATTTTTTGTACAATTGTAATTTAAATATTCCACCATTATCTACAGTTATTTCAGCTTCTCAGTTTTAATTACGTCTGGGTCCTGGAAAGCAGTTTTATTCAATTTTTGCTGGTGAAACCTTACCAGTCAAAGCAAACTGATCTACTGTTAATAAATTCAATAGCATTTTTATTATAGAATTCCATTGGAACTTCTAAACATACCTGTAAGTACATTGTTGACTTACATATTTCATGAGACCGACGTTATAGCTAGGGAATTAGCGAGCAGAATTTCTATATCATCAGCACACGTGGCAGACGTTATTGATAGCCATAATTACACCCTTTTTTTTGTTCTCGAGGGGAAACCTTCAAATAGTACCCGACGCCGTGGGAGCGACGCGGGGTTATGTGGGATTTTTACCGCACTACAACCCCCCCGGTGGCCGTCCTCGGCGCTAAAAAGAGGACTTCGGGATCTCCAATTTAATATAGAACAAGGGTTTTGTCAGAATTCAAAGTCAGTCAAACAGGTACGTTGCTACTGCCGAGGGGTAATGTGGTCGCCTCATACAAGAGTGAGCCGGCAATCACACCACCGAAACATAAAATCTGCTTCAAGCCAGAATAGGTGTGGCGGTGTCACCGGTCTAACCATATACCTTCTTCTAACATATATACCTTCTGCCACCTTCGTTAATTATGTATATATTATTAAAATATCCAGAAATATAAATAGTAATAGTAGCTATACTTAGTAGTAAAAGTCGTCGTTAACTCATTATTGTCTCATCACTGAGCACGGATTTTAACTCAGAATGAGACAGATTTAGACTATAGTTCACAACGTGAATTAGTAGATTTCGCACATACGTATCTTGTTTTTAGAGATTTTTCAGATGTGTAGGTTTCTGCACGACATTTCCTTTACTTTAAAACAATTTCGCTTACATTCTAATACGCACATCATTGAAGAAAAATCAGTGGTGCATGCCTGGGATTCAAACCATGGACCCGCGGCTTAAGAAGCTGAGTCTTAATCATTGCGCTATGACTGCTCTTATAGTTACAGGGATAATAGCTATAGTAAGTAGCTAACACTTATGGTATAACTTTCTATAACATCATTTTCTGTCTTAAAGCACCAATTACCTTCTATTTATTGAAGGTAATTGGTACTTTAAGACGGGTTTGTCTTCTTTGTTTGTATATACATATTGTTTTAACCATCTTGTTTTTTAACATAATTAACAGAAAAAAGCTAATTAACTAAATATTAGGCTTTTTGCATAAAATAAATTAAGATTTGGGCTTTAAAATTAAAATTAAGGGCTTTGAATGGATGGATGGATAATTTAAGCATGATCATTTTTTAAATAATTTGATTAAAATCGCTAAACAGTTACGCTAATCTATCATAGGTATTATAATCAACGATTTGATCATTTGCATTAACTTGTTAACAATATATATGTAATAATGTAGGTACATATGTTTGCGAAGTAAAGATAGTTTTGACATGTTAGCATAACTCGATAAATACTAAGCCGGATAAGCTGGATTCTGATAAGCCCATTCACGGTAATGGATCCACATTATTCTACCCTGCTTTGGACCTTTGAGGTTTTTATAACTATCTTCACCTGTTTCAGGATATCTATTATATCGAGTGTATGCATCTCAAATATTTGTGTAGGCATTGTACTGAATATAAAATTAAGTTGAGTTAATTTAAGTCATCGTGTCTTTGTATTGCTTTCTTAAAATAATAATCCTCCTTGACGTTATACATTTTTCATAAAATGATTGATTATATGCGAAGTTATATTATTGAATTGAGTATTATTAGTATTATTATTTATTTAGTATTTATTATTATTTTTTATTTTTTAGTATTAGGCACTCCATTAAGTTTATCATTCAAAGGAAGTTTAGAAAATATTGTTTCAAAATTACGCGCTACCAAAAAGGGCTTGTAATCAAGGCTGTAGGCCGACTCGCCGTTTCCGAGCTATCGAACCGTCAGGTAGGTAAAGTAAACGATTTCTCCAAAAAGATCGAAGCACTGACGTAAACATTTCTCTTCAAAGGTACATTGCCGGAAGTTTAATTCGGGCGTCTGTATAATATGCAATTCCTTCTTAACCGACTTCCCAAAGGAAAGAGGCTTTGCCGTAGCGCAGACCTATGTAGACGTGGGCGAACTCCTATCAGCGAGGCCCCTTCTCTATAGTTCCTAAGATCTATCCATTAAATTTATATTAACAAACGTGCTTGAACGCAACATATCTACTCAGAATAGTGAATGAGTTTAAAAAAGGTCTTCCTATTTACAAAAAAATACAAAGAGGAACACCCAAAAATCGTCGACATGGTATTTTCAGAGAAAAAAACAAATTGCATGATTCCATTGGATGGTGCCCTTGAAAATGCCTCCACCTCCTCTTCCAAAGAGACCTTCGGGAGACCCTTTTCAGTGCGAGTACCGTGTGCGATGGCCCACTGCGCCCACGCCTAGCTACGCCACTGGAAAGCCACTCCAATAGGGATCGATGGAGAAGTTAATGCCAATTTCTGTCAGATGACAATGGCATTTTATTTAAATCGTGAATTCGCATCAAAACAAATGTCATCAAATGTTTCGTCCATGTCAGAGGCATTTATTCGAGCTTTGTTTTAGAAGTATTTTAAGTCCTTTATATAAATCTTTCCTCCAATTCGCACTTGGCCAGCGCGGCGGCCTATGGCCTAAACTCTCTCATTCTGAGAAAACCCGTGCCCAGCAGTGGGACAATAATGGGTTGACGACGATATAAATCTTATCCTTAGTTTTAGAAGTATTTAAAAAAAGACATATAATAATCCAAATGGTGTAAAACATGAAAAGTTCAAATAGCAAAAGATACGGTTTTCAGTAAATCAGAGATGACAGGCTGCACGCTACGCTTTTCTCGTGTTGCGCAATCGGAGAGATTTGTTTATCATTCAAAGTACTGTTGCAATTTATCACTCGATTTTATATTTTATTCGGTTTTGGCAAGCATGGTTTAATAGAAATTTTGAGCGGGGAACGGAAAAATACGTATTGTTCTATAACTAAGAAGCATCTTAAAAACTGTTAGTGTAAATCAATCTGAAATATATGTATGTATATTGTGAATTTAGGGACGTACACATATGTAAACAGTAGAAAAAAAACAGAATCGATAGGTATTTCTCTTTATACAAGAACATTAATTTATTTTCTGCCTTTGAAAAGTAAAATTTTTGGGGACCGTAATCTGTAAGTGCATTTTTACTATACATGTAAGTTTATCGGAACTTCTATACTCTCTGGAATCCATTGTGTTGATTTCTATTATGAATTCGATACAAAGGAGAAATGTACAATAGATCTTTTCTGGTCCATTTTGGCTTCGATCCTTTTATGTGAGATCGGAAAGTGTGTGCCTGTGACTACATATAATTATATTAAAACGTGTATAAATGTAGGTGAGGAGAATTTTGAACTTAGGCCTCAGAACTATTTTAGATTTTTTCAAAATAAATTATAATAATAAAATAATCACCTAAAAATAGAACCCGAGAACCCTTGTGGCGGGCAACCGCCATATTGGTATGACACGCAATGGGTTTTTATTTCGATTTCTTGGCCTGACAGATATCGATAATGAATACAGTTGTAAAATCTTAGGGTGCGTGTAAAGTTTACCATGTGGTAGAACCGGAGTAGTTCGACCGAGAAGGTACTACCGCCTACACGTTTAAACGTAAAGCAATTCTTGCGTTTCGGTGGAAGGGTGTGTTTGCGGGCTCACTTTCATACGACGCGACCATGTTAGTCTTCGAGAGTAGCAACGTATCGGTGATTGTTTGCAGATAGAAACATCGTTCTATCTTAAGTTGTTCACAGATGGCCATGGGCGGCCACTTATCATCAGGTGGACTATACGTTTACTACTTCAATAGGATAAAAACTCAGTTTATATTTTCATAACTTAAATGTTCAAACATTGTATATTTACACATAAATATAATGAGATATTTCCCTACATTTACAAGGTCTCGTCAATATGTGACAAGGTCAGCTCGCTAAAGTTTAAGCTCTATAAATGTTTTATATCGTTCATATCCATTTCGTAATAAATATTATAGCAGTATACGTCAAGTATTATACAAGTCAAGTAGGTACGATCGCTTTTATAGGAGATAAATTAGGTCAGTATTACTTCGAAGAGTTATCATGCAGTCTGGTATCAATGGCTGCTAAAATTAAACTCATGGAAAGAAACTTTATCCATGCGACAGATGAGAACGTATAACTTAGTATAAGATATCATTAGTTGTATAATAAAAATTCCTTCCGCCTGATCATAAATAATGAATATGTTTATAATTATAGGTAATGTAGGTAATGGACATGGTAAATAATTATAGGTGTACACCTATGATAGTATACAACCCAAAATTAAAGGTATTTGATGGTTGTAAATGTTGTTGCCTAAATTAAAAGAGGTGGAACCTAATGTGATTAACTTTAGCGTCACCATCGCCACACCCATTTCATCCTGATAATAGCAGTGTTAAGCGCCACTGTATCTTGACAACACGTTGTGGTCACACTTATCCGATTCATCTCAAGCTAGCATTCCGTTGTAACAAGGCATTTGTCTAGGTTAATTTCAAGATTCTAATCTTATCTGGGACTTATTACAGATGTCCATAGTTAGCCCTGTCCACGTAACATTAGATGCACTGCGCATGCAGTTTGCGGGTACGAAATTATTGGTTCACAGTAGCAATTAGTACGACGTGGTAACCTAAGAGCTACGAATCGTTCGCCTCAAGCATCATTCGCTTCCCCCTGTAAGCGTTAACTTTGAACGTTAAAAACGAATGTATCCAATCTTATAAGGATATGAATTTTTGCTGGAATTTGTAGCGAAATTCACTGAAATTCTCTCAACGCTTACGTGTGCTGCATCAAGCTAAAATTTTATAGCGCTCAGGTAAAGATGTGATAATGCAGTGAAATTTTCCCAAAGCATTTTAAACTTAACCTCAATAGCAATAACACCTGATGACACATCGGATCTGTGGGATTATAGGTAGGACATTAATTTTATTATTACATCACTTATCGTCATTGCGACTGCATGTTCGTTTGCTTCTGTAATTTCATACGAAACGGCAAATAGCACAGATTTTACTTCTATTTTTCTGAGTCTTCTTTGTCTTCTTTGATAATAATTCATGACGTTCTAGACGTTATCATGTCCCTTTGTGAGGACAGCTTGTATATTTTTTCATTTACCCCGTCGCCTTATATGATGTAGTGTACTCAGGGTTGGCTTAAATTGTAAAAGGGTTCTGAAGGGTAACTACGAGTATATTTGAACTCAGGCCCTTTTGCAAAAATAGAACCTATTATAATTTATTCATAAAATCGCTGTTTGCATCGATTACAAGATATTTAACGCATTTTTGGTTATCATTTGAAATATATCAGAAATCTTCAAGCCCATCAAGATAAATAAACTTATTAAGTATTATTACAATTTGAAATAATTCTTCAGAATATTGGCAAACAGATACAATCACAACTCATGTTAGGCTTGCTGTTTTTGCTCTTAATATTTTATTGTAACGTACGCTAGCTCTCTGATGTTTCGTGATTAAACGATCGGCTCGCAAAAGTTACGATATGTACTGGTCCATATTTATTTATTGGTCTCGATTTATGTATCTACAGCTAAATTTCTGTCTCAATATTAATGAATTGACATAGTTTTTATTCTATTTTCTGATGGTGGTCGCACTTCTTTTACTTCGAAAGCTTTCTCAAGTATGAAATGTAGCCTATTCACAATGTCAGGCTAAAGTCCTAAATAATTTGGTGATTTTGCATAGAATAAAGACTATGTTTGCAGGTATATTATCGAAGTATTAAATGAGCAGTCCAAGTTTTGGTAGATCACTGCCGCCTATGATATCTGTATGTAACTCCATCCTCCAACAGGGACAGTTTATTATTATTTTTTTTGTTTTCGAGGGGGAAACCTTCCAAAGGTACCCGACGCCGTGGGAGCGACACAGGGTTATGTGGGATTTTTACCGCACTAAAACCCCTCCGGTGGCCGTCCTCGGCGCTGAAAAGGAGGACTCCGGGATCTCGAAACGACTTCAACCGGAATCCTCCGAGCGCGCTGCCCCATCGGGCTCCTCCCAGATTGGCGGCTGGGCCCACCGCTCCGTCTAGTCTTTACGACGGTATGCGACCACACATACCGCCGTCCTTCCCGGGATTGCCTGACCGAACGGTTCGAGCTCCCACTCTAGCCGTCTGCAACCCCGGAAGCCCCTTTTAGTCGCCTCTTACGACAGGCAGGGGATACCGTAGCCCTATTCTGACCCCGAGGCTACAGGGACGAACAGGGACACTTTATGACCTATATTAACACACAAAACACTGATTACCATGATAGACGAAACTGAGACAGCCGAAGCTGCGGTTATAACCTAGTAACGAATAAATTATAGGGAATTTAACCATGACCCATTTAATTTAATAATAATGGTGTAGTAATAGGCAGTTATATATTCTCTACGTATAAAAATTATCTTCCACCCTCTATTATACTGTATTAATTTTAGTGATAAAATATTTACGACGATAGTTCCACATAACGCTTCCAATTATCATGCCAATGGTAGTACCTACTAGCAAAATCAATAATGTTATGCCGTGATGTCAACTATCTGACTAGCAATGTATTAAAATAGTTTGTATACAGGTACTCATTTAGGCTAATGATGCCAGAATACTAAACAGTGATAAGGTATGAATTTATGTATGTAAATAGGCATATGAATTTGTGTACCTATGCATTACAAATCAACAATAACTTGCTCTGCGTGAGAGATCTGCATGATGTTCTCAAAGTTATAGCACCCTCAATCATTGTGGTGAATTATGGTGTAAGCCCTTACCATTCTGAGAAGCCAGTTAGGTAGACAGACTTCCTCTGTACAGTAATAGGTTGAGGATTGTGACAATGATTTTTAGATGTTATAGACCATTATTCACTTTTTGGTAGTTTATATTTTGTAAATAATATTAAATCATATAGGTGAAGGATAAAGTTTTAATTAGTGTTTTATAGGTTTTATGAGGTGTTTATTTGTATGTTAAATACATATACCGTGTGTATCACAGTATTTAACTTAATCGCGGGGTTTTAAGAACAGCTTTTTTATACTGATTAGCAAATGACCACGCAGTCCCCCTGCTAATTGATATAGAACATAGGCTTTAGCTGAAGTCAATTACAGAACCTTTGTCAATCCCGAAGACTAAGATAGTCATAATATAATTATCGGCTCACACTCATAGTAATATGAGTGTGAGCCCATAATTTCACCCTTAAACTATAATATAAGAACTGCTTCAAGTTAGAAATACATAGTTGTTGCAGTGGTATACCCAGTAACAAGTAACCGGTGTTTGTACTGTTTTGATTGTAAATGTTAAAAAATAAAAATAACATGTTTGGACGAGAATTACTCCCAAAATTAATAAGCACAAGATTTGTTATATCTATCTACTGACAGCGGAACTTTTCACAGTTACGAGAGATATGAATTGGATTAAGTCAAAGACAAATCCAATGCGGATTAGTAGAGGAAGGTATGGGATAGTGGCCAATCCGTATCGGATGTGTTGAAGCCGCCCATTATGCCTCTGACAAGATTTAGCGACTGCTATCCAATGATAACAGCCGGGATTAACGTGCCTTGCGAAACACCGAAGTGCTTATATTAATAACTAGCTTTGACCCACCTATAATATATTTTAATAGAGTTTATGTTGATCCATCAACTCTATTAAAAGTTATGAACTATACGTATATTTTTAATCCTTTAAAGAAATTTTTAGATTTGGTGTAACACGGTTTCAATAAATAAATAGAAAAACATGTAGAAATGATTGAAACTTATTCTATTATTACTTATTCGTAGTCCTTCATGCATTTTGTTGCAAATAGTTCGTTAATATGCGATGTTCTTCATCTTCCTTATATACTTATCAATGTATGGATTACTGCTCCAATAAGTACCTACAAGTTCAGATGTTCAGACCAGCTTCGGGCTTTGAAGGCTTCTGACGAGGTACATATATATGTTACAACTGTTATTAAATTCACAAACGGGATCAATGATCTAATTGATAGAATTTGCCTTCGAAGAAAGCATGAAATTTGCCACCAGCGGTCACTCGTCCACGTCATTCTCGGCGTTGCTTAACTTTAAAGTAAGCTACACAGCCTGAGCTATATGTGCTACGTACGTATGAATACGTTTACGAAATCCTCACAACCAATTACATACATCCCTTTAGTCAAGCTATTCTGTATTGAGCATATGTGAATGCAGCATAGCATTCAGCCACAACCCTGATACAGATGAATAAACACAGAGCGTCACTAATTGAAATCGATTAGGCACCTTTGTATACGGGATTCTAAAAAGGTCGGTATACTGGGTAGATGATTTATTAATGGCAGTTAAATGGTTATTGATTGCTAGCCTCCGCCCGCGACGTCGAACGAGGAATTTTAATATTTCATTACTTTTCGATAAAGTTGAACAGTGATACTGTGAGGGTGGGTAAATTTGCGTTACAATAAAGTCGTGCCTAGATTAATTTGTAACTTGAGATTTGTTACGACCAGTATGAGTCAATTGTGTAGGTATCACCGTCACATATATTTTTAACGTGTTTAGTAACGTGTAGTAACGTTAGTAACGTGTGTAACGTGTAGCATTTTAGGCGCTTCGTTGTAAGGGTTTACATGCAAATCCTATCATTATCAGCAAATTTTATAGTTTTTTTTCTGAGGTAGACATTAAGTTGACGCATTCAAACATATGAAGTCCACAGGGGTAACGACGAATCTGTAGCCGACTTCACATAAGATCTATCTTCTTTTCGGATGACTACAGATGCCTATAGTTGGCAGTGATCATTTTACATCAGGTCGACTGTATGCTTAAATTCACCCCACATTCAATAAGAGAGTTTAATTAACAAGTTCTAATCGTATTATTGTTATCCTGTTTTGTGCAGATATCAAAAAAATCGAAATCACTTCTTCAACTTACATGAAAAAACTTTCGCAGCTACGCTTTTGCTACAGGATTTTATTGGATTAGGCGTACCTATTTTAAGAATAAGCCTATTATTTTCACCGTAAAGGGCGTAGGTCACGGAGGGAATTCAGTATGCCCAATTATTATCTGATCTCAAGCTCCCTGCCAAACCAATATCCTGATTGGCCTATGATAAGGGCATGAACGTTTTATAAAGTCGCCCTTGTAATAACTTCAGCATAAGTTTGGCACCTTTTCTCATCACATCATAGTACTAAACGAGCGTGCAGTTTGCCTGATGATAAATGATTACTACCGGACATGGACAACTGTGAACATCTTTATATAGCACATGGGCTTTATCTGAAATTGGCAACAGAAGCGTTGCAACTTCCGATGATAGTCATTACACAATCTACATATTATATATATCTTATTTCTAGCTTGAAGAAATTTCTGTGTTTCGTTGGAAGGGTGTGGTTGGCGGCACACTATAATATGAGGCGAGCATCTTAGTCCTCGCAAGCAGTAACGCAAGTGACTTCAGATGGAACCCATATTCTATGAGAGGTTACTTATAGACGTCCATGGGCGGCAGTGTCCACTTACCATCAGGTGGACTGCATGCTCGTTCGCTACTTCAGTCTTATAAAAAACACATAAGTGAGTCGGCAACCACGTCTTTTTATTAAAACGCAAGAACTGCTTCACGCTCAAAATAGGTGTGGCAGTGGCATTTGTCCGGTGTAACTATAATGATTCTACCATCTGGTGAGTCTTATTGCTGTAGAGTGCAAGTTGCTAATCCATTATTTGGTTATCATATTTTAATCAACGTCGCGCTTGGCGTTTAAAGACATTATGTCATTTTACATATCTACCTATAAAAAGTTTCAGGCTTAAATCTTTCGGCATTGAAATGATTTAAACTTCGTACTTAGGTTACAATGTTTCTGTAGGAGATAAGTTTGTATTGTTTTTGTATTTGTTTTGTATGGTTATTTTGAGTCATCTCATTATATTTATGCCTTCAACTTAAGCGAGTTTTTGTTAATTTCTCAATACAAGTTTTTAAATACATAATTATTAGATGCTTTTTAATAGACATCTAACCGAATCCTTATAGAATTAAAGGTTGTAAAAAATAATATTAAAATGCTTTACAAACCAATATTGCGGAAGCGCATGCGTAAACTGTTACCGTCATCCAAAGTCAATAAAAGCAAATGGAAATTCAATAGCTGAAGTGTTCCTGCATGTAAATTTAAAGAGATTTTTGTTCTTAGTTAAGAAAAGAAATGCCTCATTAATAGGTAAGCGTAAAAATTTAAAATAAGTAAGTCATTAAATTAGTCATGTTGTTTACGTTACGTGTAACATTGTTTATAGACCAGGGTAGAAGCCTTTAAAAATAATAAAAAGTGAAATAAAATCGTAGTAGGATGAAACCCATTAGAAAAGAAGGGGAATATTATAAAAATGAAGGGAAAAATAATTTACGGGCGATCTGAGGTCGGGAAGGGGATGGGGGTGAGTCTTTAAGGGTAAAAAACGGTTTTTCTCGATTTCCGGCAAAACTAAAAGTCCTATCGAAAAACATCAAATGGCAAAGTTGTAGGTAATAAAAAGATCTAAAACTTTTGTATTTACACTTTTTTCACATAACCTCAAAATTTATGTGAAAAATTCAAAAAAACAAGTTTTTGATTTTTATTTTTATCTTTTACAAAATAAATTTTTTTTTAACGAAATTTGGCCAAAACTTACCTTTTTATGTCCCAAATACGCTGTAATTTATTTGATTAAAAATATTTATTTTTTCACCTTATTTTGAATGAATATCGAAAAAACACCCTAATTTTCAATCGAAAAGTCACCTGTCAAAATATCAGCTTTTTTCAAAAAGTTGGTATGTTTTCTGTTCATTGAAATCTCTACTTTTTGATGGTGAAAAAAAATATATATGTTACTATAGTAAATCTTCTCAGAAAATGCAAAAAATCGAAAAAACCGCGATAAAAGTTGCAATGAGTACAAATAAAACTGTAATTGTTGTGGGCCAAGATATTGATCTTTTGGTACTTTTAAATCAGTTAAATTCACATAATCATGACATTTATTTTCTTAAACCAGGTTCTGGAAATGTAAAAGACCTATTTTCACGTCTAATAGTTTCAAACATGAATCCTTAAGAAACATTGTTGCATTTCTGCATTGTTTTTCTGGTTGCGATACATCATCTGGATTTGCCGGAAAAGGAAAGAAAAGTATCGTCAATTCATTATTAGACGTTAAAAATTTGTCGCATTTGGCCAATGTTTTTTATAAGAAAGATGCGAGTAAAGAAGAAATAAAAAAAAATGGATTACAACTAATCAAACCTATTTATAAATGTAAAAATGAAAAAATTACACTGAATTAATTAAGGTTTAAAAAATATCAATTGGCAAAAATTAAATCATCTTTCGTTTTGGCAAACCTCCCGCCCACAGAAGGAGCAGCAGAACAACATTGTTACAGGGCATATTATCAGCTTCAAACTTGGTTGGATACCGAACTAACAGCAACAGATTAGGGCTGGAAGCTATATCAACGTGGAACTATGCCCAAATTTACACAAAAAGAATTAATAATTTTATTTCTTCTTTACACGCATCTTTCTTATAAAAAACATTGGCCAAATGCGACAAATTTTTAACGTCTAATAATGAATTGACGATACTTTTCTTTCCTTTTCCGGCAAATCCAGATGTTGTATCGCAACCAGAAAAACAATGCAGAAATGCAACAATGTTTCTTAAGGATTCATGTTTGAAACTATTAGACGTAAAAAATAGGTCTTTTACATTTCCAGAACCTGGTTTGAGAAAATAAATGTCATGATTATGTGAATTTAACTGATTTAAAAGTACCAAAAGATCAATATCTTGGCCCACAACAATTACAGTTTTATTAGTACTCATTGCAACTTTTATCGCGGTTTTTCGATTTTTTGCATTTTCTGAGAAGATTTACTATAGTAACATATATATTTTTTTTCACCATTAAAAAGTAGAGATTTCAATGAACAGAAAACATACCAACTTTTTGAAAAAAGCTGATATTTTGACAGGTGACTTTTCGATTGAAAATTAGGGTGATTTTTCGATATTAATTCAAAATAAGGTGAAAAAATAAATATTTTTAATCAAATAAATTACAGCGTATTTGGGACATAAAAAGGTAAGTTTTGGCCAAATTTCGTTAAAAAAAAATTTATTTTGTAAAAGATAAAAATAAAAAACCAAAAACTTGGTTTTTTGAATTTTTCACATAAATTTTGAGGTTATGTAAAAAGGGTAAATACAAAAGTTTTAGATCTTTTTATTACCTACAACTTTGCCATTTGATGTTTTTCGATAGGACTTTTAGTTTTGCCGGAAATCGAGAAAAACCGTTTTTTACCCTTAAAGACTCACCCCCATCCCCTTCCCGACCTCAGATCGCCCGTAAATTATTTTTCCCTTCATTTTTATAATATTCCCCTCCTTTTCTAATGGGTTTCATCCTACTGCGATTTTAATTGGTTTTAAAAATTATCGACCCTGGTCTATTACGTTTACGACAATACGTACTTTGCAATAAATTAATGGAAACGGTAACAATGATTGTTTTAAGTAACTTAATAAACTGATGCTATAGGTAGCGATTTGGCCATCCCTGTATTTCCGGGATCAGGATAGGGCTACGGTATCCCCTGCTTGTTGTAAGAGGCGACTAAAAGGGGCTTCCGGGGTTGCGGGCGGCTAGAGTGGGAGCTTGAACAGTCCAGCCAGTCGATCCCGGGAAGGACGGCGGTATGTGTATTTGCATACCGTCATAAAGATTAGACGGAGCCTAGGCCCAGCCGACCGTCTGGGAGGAACCCAAAGCAAAGGAAAATTCCGCGCTCAGAGTGTTCCTTTGGAGATCCCGAAGTCCTCATTGTAGTGTTGAAGACAGGGTGGGTTTTAGTGAGGTAAAAATCCCACATAACCTTGCGTCGTTCCCACGGCGACGGGTACCTTTTGAAGGTTACCCCCTCAAAGAAAAAGGTAGCGAAACGGCAAAAGAGGTTTTTCCAATATTCCGGTTTTCCTTTCATTTCTATTTCGCTATTCATTTTCTAATGTGAAGCCCCATGCAACGGTTTCACAAACATGTACAATAACATTCTTATTATATTACTGTTATATGTGTAGAATAGTATTTCTATATCGCTGATTTGCATGAAAAAGCACGTAATTCAAAATTATCAATTTTAAGTTTAAAAATATACAGCCTTTTTTTTATATTTATTAGAATTGTGAACACGGTGCTTTAACTCCACTGTGGGTAATGACTTTTTAATTTTTATTATTTTCACTTCATTCATTAAAAAGTTAAAATAAAAAACTAATTTATGCCTTTTCTGTTAATATAATGTTTTGTGTTGTGTTTTTATTAATGCAAAGCCGCTATATACATACATATAAATCAATGTTATGCATACCACGTGACAATACATCCCGTTTTCAACGGGACCGTCTCGTTTTTCAGTTGTTCGTCCTAGAAAAAAAAGCTTACGGCTGCTGTCCCAATTTTACCCGACTGAGTAACGTTGGGAGGCTAAAGTTTTTGCAAAATTGGTCCGTTTTCACCAATCGTGCCGATGATGATTAAGGCGAATTAAGGACTTAAGGAATTAAGGACCCTCTTTCGTAAACGATTTTCACAGACTATTGCTTGGAAATTTCAATAGTTTGTTTTATGAATCAACTATAGCAATTGACATAAACTGATATCCCGTTTTGAGTAGAAAAAGTAAATGATCATGCCACGCACACATCAAATAAAAATTTCCGTGTTTATCGTGCATCGCATTGTTGCTTAGTCACATGTTATTTGATTGTCATTTTAAGACCAAAGTTGTAGTTTTTTAATAAAACTGTGAAGTTCTTTATTGTAACTAAAACAAATATCATGCAAGTTAATAAAAATAATTATTATTCGTTTACTTACATAATATACTTTTCTAAATTAATTACTCACAGACAAAATAGGTAGGTACCTATATTGTATTGTATTTGTATTTTATTATTCTACTATGAATTTAGGTTCTCTTATATTTACGCACTTTGTTTTTATTTAAGTACCTATATATATATCATATTTTTAATTGCACACTAAATAAATGTTATGTTACGGTCGTTACAGATACGAGTTTACTTAAAATCCAATGATATCAATTAAAGGAAGTCAGGCGTGTTTATTTTGTCGTATATGAAAACGTGGTCATACCTATGTAATTTGCACTATACCTAGGCATGTAAGAATAATGTTATTTCATAAGATAATAATAAGGCATTAATAATAACAATGTCCTTTTTTTCAAAAGGATTTAAGAGAAGTTACATAATAAAGTAATTGTTGAGCGTACACTCAATTTCATGAATCAATAAATTTACGACAAAAGTAACTCCGTTTCATAGTTGTGCGGACAACGCCATCTATTAGAATCTTGCTATACTACTTTGGAAGGCTTCTAACTACCTACTGAACAATTTCACATTGCGTGAAAAGGCACTACACTGAAGAATAATGTAGGTTTGGCGTCAGCCAATAGATGGCGCAATGGTCCAGTTTGGGCTTATTTTTACAAATTATTTATTTGTTTAGCACCTACCTATGCATAATGATTTACACCGTCATTTTCTTTTATCAAAATATATTTATAGTAACAATGAAATGTAAATAGTACGTGTACGAACATACAGTCCACCTTTTGGTAAGTAGGTTTTACGTGTAGACGTCCCTGTAGTTCCGGGACCAGAATAGGGCTACGGCATCCCCTGCCTGTCGTAAGAGGCGACTTAAAGGGGCTTTCGGGGTTGCAGGCGGCTAGAGTGAGAGCTCGAACCGTTCGGTCAGGCGATCCCGGGAAGGACGGCAGGATATGTGGTCGCATACCGTCGTAAAGACTAGAAGGAGCGGTGGGCCCAGTTGCCCATCTGGGAGGAGCCCGATGGGGCAACGCGCTCAGAGGATTTCGGTTGCGGTCGGACCGAGTTTCCGGAGTCCTCTTTTTAGCGCCGAGGACGGCCACCGGGGGGGTTTTAGTGCGGTAAAAATCCCACATAACCCTGCGTCGCTCCCACGGCGTCGGGTACCTTTTGAAGGTTTCCCCCTCGAAAGCAAAAAAAAAAAGGTTTTACGTGTAGAAGCAGATCACAGATGTGCTGCCAATCCTCAGAGTTAAGATAGTTAAGATGGTTATTAAATTTAAGTGACTTAACCAAACGAGCATGCAGTCCATCTTGTAACATATATGAGAAATTTCATATACACTATGTATATTATATCTAAAGTTGAGATTCAGATGCATGGCCACTCCAGAGAATTAAGATGGTCGCCTCAAATTAATGTGAATCGGAAACTCACTCGTCCACTGAAACACAGGAACTGCTTCACGCTAGAAAAACGTGTGAAGGTAGTACCTCCCCGGTCAACCGGGGACTTTTCCATTACAACAAATTATTCTCTTATTAAAAAGTTAAATTAAGATGACTGTTAAGATGATTGTTAAATTAGGTACATTTTTCGGGGATAAAATTATTTTCTGTCTCTGATCAAAATTTCGTCCAGATTTGTGTAGCTGTTCTGGCGTTATTGAGTACCTACCTACCTAATGAACGTCCATCCGTCCTTACAAACTTTCGTCCTTATAGTACTTATTAGCACGAAAGTTAGAATAAGTCTATAGAGTATGATAAAATATTACCAATTTATTTATTACAATGAACGTACCTAGTATCGGAACATATGCTAATTGAATTGTTTAATTTAAATATCTCAATAATTGTTTCAATATCGGAAAGGAATTTTTATTATTTCCGAATGTACGTTGTAATACATTACTAATATAAAATTACTAAAAAGGAAATAGACAAATATGAAGCAAGTTCGTTCGGAACAGCTTTTGTTCGACTCTAGTTTTCCAAAGCTCTTTTAGCTGTTTTGTGTAGGTTTTGCTACCCTTCTTTCAAGCTTGCCGCATTTCTTTGTTAAACTCTTGCAGATAAAGTTTCACTATAGAATCTCATACATTTGATACAATTATTTTCACTTGTGTGCACAAGTATGAACTTGTGCACACAAGTAAAAATTATTGAATTAAATGTATGAGATTCTATACCTAGTAAAGCTGGTATTTTGATATGATTTTACATACTATGAGTAAAAGCTATTTTAGATATTCGTTTATAAGTTAGAAATACTATTTTATAAGTTATAAACATACACGAATCATGTTTATTCACGAATGAAATGCAGTAACTCTCATTAACGGGTAGGTATACATACATATAGGTACATATCCGAGAGCGCTTCACCACCCGAAGGCGCTACTATCGCAAGAAAAAAAAAAATCCATCGTGAAATATATTCTTATAGACGGCTATTATTAAAAGTTTTAGCCAAATCGGATTATAGGTTAAATTTTGACCGGTTTTGAAACCTTGCATGTTCACGGATTTTAGAAAAATAGAAAAGAGTGATATCGGTCGGTGATTCGATGCCTGTTCTTGGAAGGAAAATCCCGCAGCGAAATCAAACAGTGCTTGGTTGCTGTGTATAGTAACTCTTCTCATTTGATGGTCACCGTCAAAAATTGATTTAACGAGTTTAAACGTGGCCGCACGTTGGTTTTTGATGAGTCATGCGCAAGTGACCCAAAAACGGCTACCACGGAGGAAAATGTTAAAAAAGTCCGTGATCTTCTATTGGTCCGATATCTTGTATTGTTTGATAGATGTTTGAAGGGGTATAAGGTAGCTGAGTAGTAGAATAGTAGGCATTTCAAAAGACCACGTGGATCATAATCTTAATAAAATTTAGTTCGCTCACTCCGGAAAAGAAGAGAAACCGTGAGATCACTTTAGAGTAGTGTTTGATGCTGTTTAAGCATAATCCGAAAAAGTTTCTGCATCGTTTCGTAACCGTCGATAAACCGTCGATGAGACTTGGGTCCACTGGTACACACCATAGACCAAGAAACAGGCAAAAAGTGGTCTTTACCCGCCAAACGTGCTCCGAAGAAAGCAAAGACTGTTCTATCAGCCGCAAATGTGATGGACCACCGTTTTCTGAAATTCACAAAGTGTGATCTACATTGACTGCCTAGCAAAAGAGAAAGACAGTCATAGGGGGGGGGGGTCTCCTGTATCGAATCATTGGGCTGATTCGACGCTGAAGTGCAGAAGAAATAGCCCGATTTAGCAAAGATAAAAGTCCTCTTCCACCAAGACAACGCACCGGCTTACCCCTCGGCCGTCGTAACGGGCTAATTTGTCGGATTAGACTACGAAATGAAATTTGCAGCCAAAATTATTTTCAGACAAAACATCAACCAAACGGTTCAGCGAAAATTGCGTCTGTCTATTTTGATTTTATAAAAGTGTAAATTTGACTAGTAAAATTTTGATTGTACAATTAGGTTTTAATATTTTCGCAAATCCGATCATAGTTTTGAGTGGAGACTAAATCTATTCTGATAGAAGACTGAGTCCGGCAGTGGAACAAAATGAACGATCATTATCAGGAAGTATAAAAGTATTGGAGAGGAGTAATCTCTCGTTGGTTACTACCAACGAGTCGTGAAAAGAGACTAATTGCTTCAACGTAACAAAGGCCAAAATTTTACAAAGCCTAAACTACGAGAACGCCGCTAGCGAACTATTATGCCGCTGTTTTATTTTGTTTGGTTTATTCTGTGAGCAAAATATTGCATGTTCGGGACCGTCTCCCCTGGTACAGGTTTAGCCTGGAGACATATTGGTAACCATGTCGCGTGCTTATCTTGTTGTACAGCTGAAGGTGTGTAAAATTTAAAATTTAAAAAGTTAATATTAACGTTGATTTGGGGATTCCTGATATTTAGCGATTTCACTTTCTATTGTAATTTTAACGTGCATATGGTTTTGTGTAAAAATAACGTGGATTTGTGTTGATATTCAAAATCCTCAAATAACAAAGCAATTTTTGAAGCTGGCAGAATCTTGTAGTTCTTAATCTGCTTAATAACAGCAATGTTAAATGTAGTTTAGTTTTAAAAGGGCGGTAAGGGAGACAAATTATCTTAGGCGTTTTTCTTAGTTATCTGACCTTATAGTGCACCAATAAGGCGTCTAATCTCACCTTTGGGTGATTACAAATATTGACGTGCAGCAGTAGTCACTTACTTCAAGTTGATAATATATAGTTAAAAAAAATAGTAGTAAATGTAGGTGAAACAAAGAGACGTAGCTTCTCGTCGTGAAATAATACAAAAGACTACTGAAATCATAGGTGGTGTTTTAATATGAACTTTTAAATGATTCTGTTAAATCTAGAAAAAAAACTATAATTCACTTTATCGTTATAAGCATACATATATTTGTAGGTAGAAGCAGAAACATTCATATGTTTGTGATGCCCGAAACAGTTAAATTCTAAGTTAGCTTTTCGTGTACTGTGCTTCAGTTCTGTTGTGTTCTACTGCTTCAGTTTGCATTGTACTTCTTACGTAAATATCCATTCGGTTATAATAGCGGTTCAACTATGATTTACTCATTCAAATTTTGTTTTGACATAAGCAGCTGAGGTAATGCAATGCAGTATTAATTTGAAAAAAATAACCCACACACATTTTATCTCTTAGGTTATTTATTTTTTGCTTTTGTATGGTATAGCAATTTGTAAATAGTAAACGAACACGCATTACTTGTATCTAATGGTAAGTCGAGGCGACTTATTATTAGATATAAGTAATGTCGCCAATGGACATTCTGGTACTAATAAACGTCATATGATTAGAAATTAGGCACAGATGCCATGCCTCTTGTTGACACCTGAGAACCAATATCGGATAAGATATTTCTATTTTACTCAATCTCCCAGAAAACAACAGCGTTTAATTCTGTTTCAAGGCAGAAATAGGCGTCATGGTGGCGCTTCCGTAACTGATCGACAAATTGTTCTACTACCTTAAAATTCATAAATAAAATAATTTAAAACGTAAAGTTTTGTTCCAGTATTAAACGATATTATTCAACTATCCCTAACAAGTTGGAGAACCTAAGAAGTTCAACCGGTGGGGTACCACCGCTACACCTATTTCTAGCGTACTCTGCATTTTTAACGTCGGGAGGTAATCTTATTCAAGAAAATATTTTTCATGATTAATGTTCATATCTTTTCACATTACGTCTACTTGCAAGAATCCCACCATTACTCATCAGAATTTATCAAAGTAGATATGCATCTTCTCTTCTTTGTATTCTATGAAAAATTATCTAAATTTAAATCATCTTATAAAATCTGCTAGCAAGGGAATCCGCGATAAAGAGGACAATAAGCAATTTGATTTTGAATAATAAGGTAAAGACAAAAACATCCGATGTTTTATCTTTTTTCTTTGTCAACCGATTTTCTTTGGTTTAGTTTAGTCTACAATTTGGTTTTATTTTGAAGCTATTTACGAGATTTTGTGTTATCACGAAAAATTCGGAAAAAAAATAATCATCTACTATCTTCAGCTTGTTGCACAAATATTGTTTTTTGATTCTATTGTTCCTGTAATTTGTATTTTACAAATTATTATAACATTTTTTGAAAAATTGTATCTACATGTTACAATTTTTCGGAACTTAAAACTTAAAATATAATTGAAATTGAGCAGTTCGTGTGTATTATGTGCGTTAATTTAAACTTAGTTTTTATTTGGTTTTAATTACGGCACGAATTTCGACCATTACGACGAGCAACAAATTTGTATTATAAAATAATAAACTTATTTTTATTCATGCCTTATATCAGTGTTGAAGATCAATGATCTCTGGACCAAAAGGTACCCTGTGAATTTGTGAGATGATACTCGTGAACAATGTAATCATATACATATAATATTTGTACTTATCTACTTTAAATTATACAGCCAAATACATTGTAATCAAGACACCAAGATGCAAAATCTGTATATGTTTCTTATGTTCGAAAAGTAAAGCTTAAAATAAGAGAATTGTGTTGACCCTTGTGAAGGAGTGCCTACACCTACACGCATAGAGTTTCGGGTTTGGGTCCTGGCTAGTAAGACTTGAAGGTTGTAAAACCAGTGTAGTTCGCCCGGGGGAAGTACCATCGCCGCACCTTTTCCAGCGTGAAGCAGTTCTTGCATTTGGATGGAAGGGTGTGGTTGCCGGCACACTTTAATACGAGGCGACCATCGTAGTCCTCGGGAGTAGCAACGCATTTGTGATTGATTTCCGATAGAACCCAAGTTCTATATAAAGTTGTTTACAGATGTCCATGGGCAGCACTGATCACTTACCATCAGGTGGACTGTATGCTCGTTTGCTACTTCAATCAGATAAAAAAATATATATGAATTCAGATTTATGTTTCGGGACTGGGTGTTTGTTTCATCGTTTTGTATGTTCATGGCACATGAAATGATTTAATGTGCCCTACATTGTATGTATGTTTGACTTTTTGAAAAAAGGTTTGTTTTTAATATTTTTTCATGCAGATTTTAATTTAATTTCTGTACCTAAAGGAAAATATCATTTTAATAATCTTATACGAGTGTAGCTAACGTAATATTGTTTTATAATGTTGAAACAATTTAAAATACGTATTTGATACATAATGAACCGCAGCCCTTATACGATAAATAGGGGTTGTGCGTAGTCTAATTACCAACTCCGAAACAATACCATCCCGAGAGAAATGTTCACTAAATTCCATTTAAATTAAATCTGGAAAGAAGATATTAATTTCATTCCTTTGACGTCTTTAGATTAGTTTTAGAAAAGTTACTTTGACAAGTTGAAGTATAAATATTATTTGCAATAGTATTAAATAATTTATTTTAAAGTTTTGATTTTACATGAGCTAACTTGTCAATTTTTCGTTTGTATATTTAACAAAAGTTATAATAAAAAGAACAATCGTGTAACAAAAATGATAATGGATTCAAACGAAGGCGAGGCGCTCAAATCTTAATGAAAGTGCTTTAGTCCATCCCCCACACAACTAAATGTAAGAAACAGGAAGAAAAGTGTTTTTTAAAATCTGAGTAGGTACCTATATAGTACTTATATTAGTTATAAAGTTTATTACAAGAAATGCTAAAACATAAAATATAATAAAAAAACGATCCATAAACAAGAAAATGTGGTACGGAACCCATTGTCTGTTAGTTCAACTCGCACCTCGCTCAATATTATGACTAAACGCACTTAGATTACTATAACATTTTTATGCCCACGTAAAGATACAGATATGGCATACCTGGATGCTAAAGTTGCTTGTCACCCAGGAGAACAGTAGCAGTAAGTCGTAAAAACCAACTTTAATATCTACATTATGGGTGATAAGAATTTTAACGTCGCCATTACAATTTCAAGTTTCAAGTTATTTTGTGGAAAGTGGTCTCGGAGTTTAGATTTAGTTTACTTTATCTGCGAGAGAATAATTTTAATTTTAACAACTGGCATCTGCCATTGTATTTTGTACATAATTATCTATTAATAAAAATAACCGAAAATTACATAAGACATAAAAAAGTCATAAAGAAATGAAATTATTTAAAGTTAAATAAACGATCATCTGAGCATCAACGTAATGTTTTCTTGTTTCAAACAGTTTAGAGCGTTTTGCGTAGTCGTGTACATTTTGAACACTTTTACTATAAATATATGGTATACTACCTTATTCCCACGGCTTCGCGTGCTTCGGTCATACCTTTTTTTTTTGTTTTCGAGGGGGAAACCTTCAAAAGGTACCCGACGCCGTGGGAGCGACGCAGGGTTATGTGGGATTTTTACCGCACTAAAACCCAGAAAAGGAGGACTCCGGGATCTCGAAACGACTTCAACCGGAATCCTCCAAGCGCGCTGCCCCATCGGGCTCCTCCCAGATGGGCGGCTGGGCCCACCGCTCCGTCTAGTCTTTACGACGGTATGCGACCACACATACCGCCGTCCTTCCCGGGATTGCCTGACCGAACGGTTGGAGCTCCCACTCTAGACGTCTGCAACCCCGGAAGCCCCGTTTAGTCGCCTCTTACGACAGGCAGGGGATACCGTAGCCCCATTCTGACCCCGAGGCTACAGGGACGGCTTCGATCAGACCTAATGGTATGTGTTAATCTAGAAAGAAAGAAAGAAAAGAAAGAAATCGTATTTATTCACTATGAATGATACACAATAAACATAGAAAACTAAACATAAAGATAATCTAAACCATAAACTATGTTTAAAAGGTGGTAGAACCAGTGTAGTTCGCCCGAGGAAGTGCCACCGCCACACCTATTTCTAGCGTGAAGCAGTTCTTGCGTTTCGTTGGAAGGGTGTGGTTGCCAGCACACTTTTATATGAGGCGACCATCGTAGTCCTCGGGAGTAGCAACGCACCTGTGATTGACTTCAGATAGAACCCATGTTCTATATGAAGTTGCTTACAGATGTCCATTGGCGGCAGTGACCACTCACCATGAAGTGCACTGCATGCTCGTTTGCTGCTACAATCAGATAAAAATGTGTTTGCCTTTCAGCGAAATCAAATCATCAGATTTTGCCTGAAAAGTAACAAATATACATACATCCGCACAAACTAATCTATTCTTCTCTAATCTAATCTATTCTTATTTAATTTAATACAATTAAATTTATTAATTTATAAAAATGTTTATCCTGTTTTGACTATTCTATCAATTATTATTTATAGACATTTATTTGACCTTATATATCTATTAATACTTATTAACTTGACATTGATTTAAGCAATTTTGACATTATATTCTTTATATCATCATGTTAAAATGTAAAATTGTAATTGTTATTTAATTTATGTAATTATATTTGTTTGTTACAAAGGTTAATTGAAAATTTTGGGAAAAATAATTTATTGTTGCTATAGTTTAAATGTACCTATAATTATTTTAAATTGCTACGCCCTCACAGGGTTTCATGCCACTGTATCAAAATTTGTAACACCTTTAATGTGATAACCGCATGACGCAATAAAGATTATGATTATGATTATGATTATAAACTATTGCATTGATAACATTAAAAAGACTTGTTGCAAATAAATGGTATATTTGAAGAAGTATGCAACAGTTATGCATTTTATTTAGCAATTTAGAACAAATGCCAACAAGGTTTAACAACCCTTATATCAAATGAAACAAGGAACTGAGATGTGCACAATTAAATTTTGATAGATTTCTTCAAGTGCACTTTCCTAGAGAGCAATCGTTGCTGAACTACCAAGTATACATATTCAAATATTCAAAAAATGCTAATAGAGGAAAAGCAGAGTAATAGAGTTAGAACTCGCAGAGCAATGTGGAACGGTTACGTAAATGAGCAGCGGTCGATACCACTCGCTCAAAATTTATTGCATATCACTACAGCGAGTTCAAATAGACTTTTGATATATCTGAGTAAGAAAATCAAGGTTTTCTTATTCGGAAAAACTAAAAAGGTTCAGACGATGAACGTAGTGACAGTGTGTTCCGCGTTTGAACCTAGTTCAGATACATACCTAAACGACGAATATTGTGTGCGTGTTTTTGGTTTGGGTGTGTATATATCTTTGTATATCTTTGTATGTATAAATGGTGTACTTGGTATCCTCGATACTGGAAAAAAATCCTATGTGGGCCACAAGAGTATAATAGATTATTAATACAATTATAGACTTGATGTTAGATATGGTAAACCGATATGTCCATATTATATGAACTTTGGCCCCTAGCCTGTTGGCCTAGATTCAAATACAATAAATGTATTTTAGAATATTATCACAGAACTGATACATAATAATACGTATTGGATAGGACAGGTCATAATAATTGCAATAAAGAAGCATATTGTGAATATGTAAAATAATTAGATGTTTCGAATTCATTTGAAAAAACATTAAAAAATAAGTTACTTTATGACTTCAGATTTTAAGTAACTAAACACCGTGTGAAACCTTTATATCTAAGTAACTCAAAAGTTTAGAAGTTGTATTAGGCACTCCAATACACATTTGACCAGAGTGGTGGAATAAGACTTACCTACCGGATACACAGATACAATATCACATCACTTATCAGTCAGTAGCAGAACAGTAATGGTTAAAACTTATGGGTGTCATGACAATTTTATTGGTGGCATTATAGTTGAAGTACTTTACCACAATTTTTAATTACCTCCACTGCATGAAACCGATTTAAATCGTAACAACCAACCCAGATTTATTGGAAAATTCTCTTTCAGCTCACTTTTATCGAACTTTTTCAGTTTAGTCGCTATAACTGGGGAAAACCAATGCAATTACGGAAAATAACGTGGTAACTCACGTAGTTATTCATTTTAACATTTTTCTCTTGTTTTCGAGGGGGAGATCTTCTAAAGGTACTAGACGACGTGGGAGCGACGCTGGGTTATGTGGGATTTTTACCGCACGAACACCCCTCTAGTGGCCGTATTCGGCGCTTCAAAAGGGACTCCGGGATCTCCAAAGGAACACAACAACGCGTTGCCCCATCGGGCTTTTCCCAGGTGAGCGGCTGGGCCTACCGCTCCGTCTGGTTTTTATTACGGTATGCGATCACACATACCGCTGCCATTACTGAGGTCACCTGACCGAACGGTTCGAGCTCCCACTCTAGCCGGCCGCAATTCCGGAAGCCCCTTTTACTCGCCTCTTACGACAGGCAGGGGATACCGTAGTCTTAATCTGATCTCGGGACAATTATCAACCCTTCTCAATACTATTGTAACATGTGTTATTTTTTAGTTATTTAAAGAGAAAAGACCAGTCGAACCTGTTTTGAATGGCAGGCAACGGCAGTGAAAGAAAGTTTGATAAAGCAATTTTGTTTGTCAGTTTTTTTTAAACTGAGATTCTAGAGGAAGATAACGTCGATGAGATGCATGAAAAGAGAGTACGGAAAAGTCACGGATAGAGTGACTTGGCTCTCTTGAACTTATCTAACTACACGCCTTAGGATCTCAAGATAAGTCGAAAAGAAAAATAATCAGATTAAACAGTAAAATGATTACTGTTGATGACATGACTCTAATCAACCTGCAAAATATTTTACTGAACAGTTGTTGGGCAGAGCAATAAGCACAAATTAGTAGTTTTTCAATTTAAAATATCATTTATTTATTGTACTAAAATATTTTGACTGATTTGTACTAAAATATTTTGAGAACGTCAAAATTTGTCGTGATTAGCATAGCGGGTTCTGGCTGATATAATTATTTGACACATTTAAGTGGTGTTTTTAGTAAATAATATTATGACTTCGATGGTAAATAAGGACTTGGACTAAATATTTAAAAATAATCTTTACGAATACCAAAGTTGTGTTAAGCGGTGCTGTATTCTGGTACGAAAGGTGTAGTGAGGGAGAAAAACTTACAAAAGACGTTTTAACCCAGTCCTTAGTGGTAGCATACTGGTAGTAGCAGAAAATCTATGTAGATAAGGTAAGAAATGAAACTTCTCTAAAATTTGTCACGAAAAAATCAATCATATAACAAAATAAAAATGAATGAGTGAGAATAATGTAATAATGACGAACTATGTTCAAAATAGATTCTTTGAAGTACGTTTTACGCATGTGGAAGCATAATCAATTTAGGTCCTAGGTCAATGAGTTCTGTACTTTTGGAGATTAACTTTAACGTGTAAAAAGTCTACCTATTTTGAGTACATAATTACACATATGGATTGGACATAAGTATCATTTGCGAGGGTTATAATACAATTTCTGCAAACTAGAACGATTTAAAGTGTAACTGGTAAAAATTTGTGACGTAGGTAGCCACTCAGGACACCAAACTTCGTTACAGATACGTAAATGGTTATTCGATAATTCATTGTTGTTTTCAGGTACTGAGTAACCATATGAGTACAAGTAGATACGAGTTAAACGGTGGTAAAACTCCGCTGTTTAAGTGCGGTTTTATCACTCCAACAACTATTTCCGCCTCATAACAGATGTGCGTTGTATTTTTGTGCGCCTGTTTGTACGTGCCGTAAGGAGTATTTTAATGAAGCGACCTAAATTGTGCTCAAGTGGGTACAGCTACTCATGTTTTAGTTATTTTACTAAGGATAGTAAAAGGTTGAAGACGAGGTTTAGACAATAGTTTGTTACCTATTTCTCTTTTTCTTGTTAACCGATTGCATGCATCAACCCATTATTGGCCCACTGCTGGGCACGGGTCTTCTCCCAGAATGAGAGAATTTAGGCCATAGTCCACCGCGCTGGCCAAGTGCGAATTGGTGGTGGTGTTAACCGATTGCCTACGTCTATTTGTTTTGTAGCAACGAGTACCCGAACTTTTTAATACTTTATTATTTCAGTAAACATATAAATATTATTTTAAAACTAATATTGTTATTTTTCGTAATTTACAGACCTTCAACACCTATTAAAGCGTAAACAGTTCATGCATTTCATTTATAGGGCGAGGATACTTTTTTTTGCGCCCAGACAAAATGGGAAATGCATACCAATGCGGCCGTCCGCATTGGTTATGTGGGACTCACGAAACCTGACTACCTGAGCGTCTGAGGCCTTAAAGCCTTCATCGAACATGGCCCCAAGGGAAAAGGGGGGAGGGGGACAAGGCCCCAAGAGAGTCGGCGAGAGGTCTAGTGCATGCTCGATTGCTACTTTAACTTAACAATAAGAAACTTTGAAGTCATATTTCTGAAAACTGTGCAATGTGTGCAGTCTTTTATACTTATTATGCTTATTTAGCCCCATATAGGTTCTCAAATAACTAATAATATTTGTTAATATTCTTACTTATATGTTTAAGCTTGATATAATGTTTAAAAAAAGTCATTAAAATTCTATAATTACAATTAACGTTTAAGTTTAATCAACCATCATTTTAAAAAGTAAGTGGCATATAGGTTTAAAATAAGTAAAGCATATATCCATGGGCATGTGGATCATCCATGAAAGTAACTATCGGAGGCAGACGACAGGACAATAACAAGTCTCCACCTCAACAACATAAGCAAACCGATAAGCCCACTTCAGTCGCTAGATAATGCCAAATCTCAAAACGTACGCAATATTTACTTCCTTATCAATCGATGCATGTTGAACAAAATGTAAACAAGGAAATTGTGTTACGGTGTAAGTGATCATAAATAACATGTATTACATAAATTAGATTAAAATACTGATAACGCTTATCGTATAACTATGCAGAGAGTGATTAAACCAAAGTGAAAAAACACATATCTTTTAAAACTTATGTGGATTATCACATTTTATGTGGTCGCAAAAGCAAGCAAGAATGTGGACTCTTTTGAACTGGAACACTATAGGATTGGTTCGTAAAGAGTAATATTTTTAAAGTTATTCTTCTAGGGATTATTGTATTTTTTTTGTGGACGAAATAGCTCGCGCCTATGTATTATATTCTATTGTGTAGAACATAGTGACGTGCTCTGATGTTGCACATTATTGTTTCTTAGTCTAGTAGGCTGCTTTTATCAACTGATCGTAAGTGCAGCTAAAATTTGTTTGAATATATCTTGCTAATATTGAAGGCGAAAGTTTGTAAGAATCTAATGAACGTTTGCTACTTTTCCATGCGAAAAATAATGATCACTTTGTTGAAATTTGGATTACCTACCTTGTTATCTAGGTTAATTCTTAAGATATTCGTAATCACTCGATCACTGATTTACTAGTTTAAGAATATTTTGTAAAATGCACTAAAGAAGCATAACTTCTTACGTGCGTAGGTCACATATACATATACCTATAGGTAAGTTCACACCTGCTTTTTGATATAAATTAAATTAAAGAACTTTATAAACCGGTAGATTATGAAACGATCTGCAGTTAACTTTCTGTTGAATTGGGCGTTTACGGAAAGCTCGACCTACTTCAACTAGATTTTGAAAGTTCCACATCGCTCTTGAAACATTGGTAGTGATTTTGAAGTGCGAATGGCAAAGTGAATAATGTAGGTATGTTCACCGAGTTTCAGCCTCGTTAAATGGTCATAGTTCTGTGACTATAATAGTTTAGTGGTTTCAGTTTTGGCCTTCAAATCTGAGTTTCAAGGTTTAAATTCCAGTAATTTTGCTTTTTCGAAGTTATTTAAGTATGTATTAGATATTTTAGGAATTTGACGGTGTAGGATAGCATGGCAAGTTTCCTCATGAATTCTATACGTTTTTTTTGCCAAGCCTAAAGCTCAACCCGGACGAGAAGACTATGAACTGGAAGTGGTGGTTGATTTTGATCCCCAATGTCGGATTTTTAGACATTTTGCATTCATTACAGGGAGGTAATGTTGCGGACCCATCTATTGCCTGAGTCCTAGTCAACTGCCACCGGTTATATGGGTATTATGGCTAACTCAAGGGCGCCCGCTTTGCGAGCCTACAACTAGAGACTTAGAGCTAGATGCTTAACAACGATCTAAAACGTGTTTGTATATCTTGGATACTTATCAAATTATATAGTTTTACCATAAAATATCATTAAAATATCTAGTTTATTTTCATAAGCGTTTCCGCACTTTAGTGGGCAAATTAAGTAGTAGGTCAAGGTTGTTCATTCATACTTAAGTATGGCAAGTGGTCACTTATGCTTAGGTAGCAAATTAATTTGTATATCACTGGAGTTGCATGCCCAAGTCCGAGCGTGGACTCGTGCCCAGTATGCATTATGCGGAAAAGCATTAATCATTGTGTTTGTCAGATGTGTAATGATTCCGTGACGCTTCCTCGACAAGAAGACATTTGGAAGGACAGTAAAATATTCGTAGCGCTCTTCCGTGGTTAGAACTTACCTAAATTATATTCATGAATTATTGACATACATTTATAAATGATTTATTTTTAATAATAATGATAATGAATAATAAAATTTATTTTTCAAACGTTTGTAAGTACAATATATATTAGGATATAGAATACGTTATTGAGCAGTCACCTAATAAAATGATTTTTTTGTTTGCTCTATCAATAAGTATTACAAAAGAGTTTTACAATACAAAGCTACCTACGTATTTGCCTAGGGTGTATAGTGCAGTAATTAGAGCAAGTGCTATGTGTTAACATTTTAATTAATTAATGGAAATAAGAGAAAAATGGAGTAAACGGCGCTGAGCATTTACCTATTTGATATTTGCAGTGGTACGAGTTTGTTTGGATCAAACAAATATTATATACCGAAGTACCTACTTCTTTATACAAGATATTTTAAATAAATCTTGTATTATATGCAACGTGATATAGGACTATAATGTAAATACATCGTTTCTACCAAGAGGATCGGAATTAGTATTAGGTAAGGAAGGTGACTACTTATTAAATTCTTCCCGTTTCTTAAGCGAAGTCTTGAATCTAGGAGGTATTATCCAGCTTTAAACCTTTAGTTGCAGATCGATATACCTAGTTGTATACATTAAAAACATATTTTTACGAATGAAAATATGAGAGGAACAAAAATAAATAAGAAACTGAAATTTTCAGCTTTTTTCAATAAAAGGTGAACAACCTTTTCTCATCTACTCATAGTATAAAACGAAGTCGAATACTACAAAACTAAGCGACAAATTTTATATGGTTTTTATTCATGGAATCGAAAACGTTTTCTTGCAAACCCCATCATTGCGAAATGCATAGCAAGGTATTTCTGAAATCGCAAACGAGACTGTGCAATTTATGGATGATAACGAAATCAATGATTATTTTGATTAAAATATTAAACTCCTACTATGAAACTTAAACATATGAAAACAAGCGGCTCATTAATATGTATGATATAATTACTTATATTTGTCCAACAAGTTTATTAACAATTTAAGGTTGTAAGAACATAGTTTAATTTAATCATTGTAAAGGTTCTTCCAGTGAAGGATAGTGACAGGGGACTTGGAAGAGCGCCAAAGCAATTAAAGTGAACAACCGCACGCAACCACTCCTTCCGCGAGCTACTCTTCAACCTTCTTAATATATTCATTTATTATGGCTATTTTATTATTCAACAAAAATAAAATCGGGGCAAAGAAAAATCCAACAAAGTCGTAATAAAATCAAATCCCTACTTAAATATTGTAAACGAGAACCTAAGTTTGTTTGTTACGCTTTCACGCCGAAACTACTGAACCGATTATCATGAAACTATGTGTACATTTTCTAAGGGATATTAGAAAAAACGGGTTATTTTTTAAAGAACAAAAAATATATATTGTAGCAGATATGATTGTTTATCAAAAAAATTGAAAATGTAGGCTTCATCGCTAGCGAAGCCACGGGTAAGAGCTAGTTTAAAAAAGGTTGTGTTCCTTAAAAATGTCCAACCAAATTCTAAAAAGATACTCTTAAGCTAGACAGCGAAACTAAAATTCTTCTCATGAATATCAAAAAATGTTTAATATTGAAGACATATTTCTTATCTTCATTTCCTTGTCCTTCGCATGTTCTCGTTCATGTCCTTTCAGTAACCATTACTACTTCCACTTAGGGGGTTTTTGCGAATAGAATTGGTGACTGTAGTAGAAGTTGGTGTTACATAACAATATGCCGTAGCTATTTCTTGGATTCTATCCCTTAGTCTTTTTTATTACAAATACTCGTAAAGTAGCGAAAGCGAATGTACCTAGTCCACCTAATGGTAAATAGTCCGATTGAAGTATACCTACTTGTTTTACCAGGCTGGTTGCCTCTTCGTCCCTGTAGTTCTGGGATCAGAATAGGACTACGGTATCCCCTGTCTGTTGTAAGGGAAGACTGGAAGGGGCTTCCGGGGTTGCGGGCGGTGGCTTAGAGTCTCCCACTCTACCATTCGATCAGACGACCCCGGGACGGCGGTATGCATGGTCACATACCGTCATAAAGACCAGACGGAACGGTGCGGCTAGCTGCTCACCTGGAAGGAGCCCGATGGGGCAACGCGTTTAGAGGACTCCGGAAGGATCGCATCCTTTGGAGATCCCGGACTCCGTTTGCAGCGCTGAGAACGGCCACCGGGGGGGAGGGGGAAGGGAGGCGGGTATTAGTGCGGTAAAATCCCACATAACCCTGCATCGCTTCCACGGCATCGGGTATCTTTTAAAGATTCCCCCCTCGAGAACAAAAAGAATGAGTTATATTATCCCATAGATGTCCTATAAGGCTGGTTGCCTCTTAGGACATCTATGGAAATAGATTTGTGCCATTACCACATGGAACTATTATAGCACTGAAATCACAAGGAACAATTATCTCACCAACACAAGCAATTACATTAAAGATCGCTATGAGAGTTCATAAAATATCTCTTTAATCTTCCGAGTACAAAATTACGAAAGTAATTTACAAAAGTATTATTCTTCCGTTATGTTTTTAGTACAAAAGAAAAATGTTAATACTCATATTAAACGACCATTATCCAACCTCAACAAATCTTATTTCAGGTAATTAGTTGTCATGGCTTCCGAGAAAATACGAATAATTGCCCTAACCCATTTTGCTTTAGGGTAAATTCTGCTGAATACATATAATAAAATGTTTGTTTAAATAAAAGACTGAAATTTGATTGTATGAACGTATTTATTGTCTACCGTGGTGTTGTGATATTTTTATTATCATTAATATGTCTGGAGTTATTCATATTATATTAAGGTAAGCTGTATAATTGTGTTTGGATAATTGTATTTGTCTGACATTAGAAGTGAATCGTACATAAGTTTCCTCAAGTCCCTTTGCGTTCTTTCGGAGATTTTGAGAGCGGTTGAACTCTTCATTCGACACCACTACCGTTCCTACTAAAAGTTTATAACAGCAAGGTTAAATGCTCCCATATTCTGGTTTGAAATTCCAGAAATGAAATTGTTTCTTAGTTTTTAAGGTAAAAGATCTCTTTGTGGTTCGATTCCAGACCATCGCCACACTTATTTCTGCTTAATAAGGGAGACATATTACCCCAGGCGTTATAACCTTTTTTTTTCTCTTTTCGAGGGGGAAACCTTCAAAAGGTACCCGACGCCGTGGGAGCGACGCAGGGTTATGTGGGATTTTTACCGCACTAAAACCCCCCCGGTGGCCGTCCTCGGCGCTGAAAAGGAGGACTCCGGGATCTCGAAACGACTTCAACCGGAATCCTCCGAGCGCGCTGCCCCATTGGGTTCCTCCCAGATGGGCGGCTGGGCCCACCGCCAGTCAGTTAGTCTTTACGACGGTATGCGACCACACATACCACCGTCCTTCCCGAGATTGCCTGACCGTACGGTTCGAGCTCCCACTCTAGCCGTTTGCAACCCCGGAAGCCCCTTTTAGTCGCCTCTTACGACAGGCAGGGGATACCGTAGCCCTATTCTGACCCCGAGGCTACAGGGACGAGGCGCCGTTGCCGGCGGTCGCGGCGGCTCCTTCTCCGAGAGAGTTCAGCGCTCTCTCTGGCCCTTTCGGCGTCTTCCTTCGCTGACATGTCGTCCTCGCAGAAGGTGATCATGCCGTTCCAGGCCTCTCGCCGCTGAACCATCGCCGCAACGACAGCCACCGGAGAAAGGTCCGCTCTAACCTTTTGGACGAGGATCCGCCGCTGAGACTCCCAAGCTGGGCAGTACTGTGCGGAATCCTCGTCGTGCCCACGTGTGAGTATCTGAGTCAGGCGGTAGGTCACTCGACCGCTGCTTCTCATCCATGCGCGGAAGTAGGCGTTATAACCTAGCCATCAAGGCTAACAATGCACCTGTCTGACTAACCTCAGGTTAGACTGTGATCTTATCTGAGATTTATTACTATTGTGTATGGATCGCAGTGGCCACTTACCATCAGGTGGACTGCACGCTCATTTGCCACTTATAAATTCTCTATAAAAGGAGAGACTAATATGCGGTGAGATGTTTCAACCTTACTATGGCATCGAATCTGTGCCCGACCTGGCTATATATGAACCTGCATCAAATATGCATGCTTATTTCCTACTTATAAATAATGAAAATGATCAGGAAACTTCACACTTTTATATGGTTCATACTTGAATGTATTATGTATACACGTTTATTCACACACCACCATCACCTGAATTCAGAACACAACAACGCCAACACTGCTGTTATAAAGCTATAATTTGTGTGACACGTTGTACCGTTCCTACACGGGTATCGTAAAAAATATATGATATCAACCGATACAAAATATTGTGTGGCATATAAATCAAGGACAGGAAATCCACCACAGTTACGTTCTGAGGATGTCGTTTGATAAAATACTGGGTTTACGATTTATTTTCGCCTTCACAAACGAAATGGCTTATGGAAATCATTCGTGTGACAAAAGGTGACTATAAAATATGCACAAATTAGGTAAATGATGTCAGAGAATGCTAAAGGTTAAGACATTGACATTATATTAACATTCCTAAATATCATTATATTAGCATCTAGCTTACATTATGAGTGTATGCGATGTTTACGACGCGTAGAATATTACATAATGAAAGATCATTTCCAACACTCAGGACTTTTCCTGCCACGCGGGTAAGGGCCCGCGTGCGGATCTGGTCCGTATGTGTGCCAATTATATCGTATCTATTTATAGATACTTTTTAAGTGATAACATACGGATCATTCTCGTAGAGCCGACATAAATTCGCGTGACGGGAAATGGCCTTTAATTGTAATAACCCGCGTGGTGTCGGAGAACTATTTCCATTTGCCAAGTATTTCAATTTCTGATTCGCTTCTCCAGAATAAAGTTTAAGGGCTGAATCTGAAAGTTTGTTCTGAGTCAATGTAAATGTTACTGAATGTATCTCGAAAGCACCTATTGACTGCGTGAGTAATTGTACACACATGTAAATATATGTTTAAGCATTTGTTATCACCGATGCGAGATTTAAATATGATCTAGAATCTTATTATAACTTGATAGGGTCATCATTCTGTGCCATCGGAATCACGACCACTGCATCTGTTCGAAAAGAAAGTCGTTAAAGTATCCAATATAATTATAATATAAGAACTCCGAATGACAATTTAAACGTTCCGTAAGTTTTTGTGCAAGGGCCCGCCGCTCCCGGGTTGCGTCACCGCGGATCGATACGCAGCGGCCGAACTGAACACATCGGCGGCAAAACTCACCCAATGGCTTTACAATTACAATTTTGTATTATATTTACTAAGTGGAATATTTTCAAGGCATTGTCTTGTGTGTCTTAATTTAATATAGATAGAATTTAATGTAGCTCGTATCTAAATTACGCATATTAACCTTATTGTTATAACATAAACGAAGCAAGCTAAAATTTAATGAATTAGGTATTAAGGGTTTTTAATAGACCATCAAGTTGGTAAGGCCTAACTGTCGGAGAACTGAAGCAATAATGATTGTGAACGGTTTTGTTTTTATACCATTCCCATACAACCTTCTTCCATTACCGATTATTTTACTTAAGAGCGTTTCGATAAACTATTAGCCATGTTTTAGTTGTACTTAATGGCCATATTTCGATCACTGATAACAATTTATAGTGTTTTTTTATTATTTCCGTGATAATAAATCCAAAAATAATAATTCGTAAAATTTATATGAAAAATTAAGTTTACCTAAGTACTTATCCTTTCTTTTTCAGGTAAGTGAAGTTGCTTCGAGACACCAAGTTAACCTCATTGAATATACGTAAGTGAATTATAAGTTTACGTTACCATGGCATAGACCTTTTATGATTTTTTTGTCGGAGGCACCACTACGCATTACTACAGTTTATAGCGTGTGTATTGATTTTAAGAGTACGATACGAAAAATACCGTAACGCGTATTTAAATATGAAATTGACTGAGTGATTGTTTGATACTTCCTTTAAGTATGTTTTTAGGTACAACAAGGATTTTAAAAACACATTTTATAAGCACGGACTTATTGTATTGCTGTGTTTTTTTTTCGTATTCTTAACGAACTCTTTATTAGATACCCATATCATGAATCTGGTTAAAAATAATTGATTTGCCTGTGGGGCGTCCACCAATTGTATTGTCATTAAAACAAACGTGTTTTAAAAATTTCAGTTTTATCGGAGAAGGTAATTCTTTTTCAGTTTCAGGATTTGACTCTCATACATATGAACTAATCAGGAAAGTCAAACAAAAGCTTATAATAATAGAAGTATCACTAATTACTCGAATCTATTATGGGTTAAATTTGTTGAAAATACAAGGCTTTTCAATAATAGCACGTCGGAGTTCGCGGTAAACCAAAAGTTTAATTTACATTTATGCGCCGGCTCCGCTTTTGAATGTCAAAACTGATTTATTCAACCAACGGAGATTCTACAAACAATTCAATTCAGATATCAAAATTATTTTATTAGCCAAAATAACTGCTAAAAGTTTCTTAGGAATTTAAGTAAATATTCGTATTGACCAAACAAATGAACGTAGCAAATATAAAGTACCTATTCCATATAGATATCTATCGAAACTATCTTGTATGTAGAATAAGTTTGAACTTGTTAGAAACTTATTAGGATAAACTAAAACACATTATAGTAAGTTCGCAATAGTGTATCGATATTAATACGATATCGATTAGGTACTTCATGAACGATGACATGATGTTTGTTACAGGTTTCGGTAATCATAAACCAATAAAGTAGAAGTATCATCATAATTTTATTGACTATGCCATTGATGGCATATGGCAATGGACACCGGTTTTTTTACTGTTAAAGCAGATACTTGTCTGGCATTTATTATAGTTTTATTAATACTCGTAGTCGTATGTTGTACATCGGTCATAGGTCATAGGTACAAAGTTCACATTTTTATAAAACATGAATGTTCTTTATCTTTATTAGGAGTTTGTAACTTTTGCTCAAAAATATCACAGTTTAAGTTTTCGCCATTGCAAAGTTCATGGAAAATTAAAAAGTAAACATGAATTGTTTATTAATTTGTCGAAAATATACATAATAATTGTTTTTATAACACATAAAACTCGTAGTAAGGGCACTGGAACATAAAATTGACATATAATTTTAGACTAATAATATCACGGAATTGATACATAATAATACCTAACGGGTATTAATTATGTGCGGCAATATGCGGTTTATTATTTATTTTTCTTTCTCTCCGCCACCGCATTTTTGGCGTAACCACGATCCATACAACTGGATAGAAATATGAGTAAAAAGAATTCGAAAACCGCATATCGCTAGTACCCATTAAGTATTAAAATGTATGAAATTGATAAATACTAATATGCGAAATTTAATATACAAATGACAATAATAATATAATATACACTTGACAATCAGGGCTTCGGGGATTAGACCAGAATTATATTACTATTTTATATTTATTAAAATACAGATAGCGTTTCTATCCTAACTTATATCCTAACTCCTAACTGTTCTTTGTGTATAAACGTTGTCTGTACGATATCGTGGCTGCGTTTAGAATGGGTACTATTAAGATCAATTATAAGATAAATCATATTTATTATCTCTGCTATTGTAGTTGAAGTACCAAATAAAGACTACTACATATTTCATATCCAGGGTTATTGTTTGGAGCCTCCGGTAAAAGGTAGCCCTTAAAAGAATTAGACAAGTGGAAAACATGTCTTACGATAAGGATTTCGTATCTCATACATCATAGGTTTTGTGATTGAACGTCTCCGCTGGATCCATCATTTCTAACATACACATGTGATTTTGATTTTCTGGTTAATGGACGAGTCTAAATTGCAGAATTAAGGCATAATTTTAACTGACAATTTGTCAGCGTCACGAGTGAAATGTTTATGTTTGGATATTTATCAACGTTAGGGCCGGCACTCATATGACGGAGCGCAGCGCAGCGCATTTTTTGCTGTCAAACTATTATCGTCATTGTCCCTTTAGAAATAATATCCAAAATTAAATAACATCAATTTATTTCTGAGGAGCATGGAAGCGCATGCTCGCGCATCCGCGCGCATTCGCGCGCATCCGCGCGCATTCTCCCAGTAATTAGCGCGAATTTCGGCTAGTGTGTGATTCGTTAAGAAAATTTCGCGGGCATGCGCTGCGCTGCGCTGCGCTGCGCTGCGCTGCGCTCCGTCATATGTGCGCCGGCCCTTACTCTGAAGTAGAAATATAAATTATAGGCACAATGGGCCGGCCTAACCTCACTCGGCAATCATTTAATTCAGATTTAAACTTTTTGTCATGCTTTTGTTTGGCACGTTGATTTATATTGTAGGGCTGGTGTGACAATATTCAAAAATGTTTAGACATTTGCCTGAAATATAATTGTTCTCTCAACATCACCCTTTTAGGATACCGAAAACAAACAGTGGAGACATCCCATTACTAAGCTTCCACCGTCAGACAGTCTGTCCGTCTGTCCGTGTTACGGTTTCAATTAGAGCCCCGTGTAACTCTGGAATCGTAACGAATTTTCAGACAGCAATAGACTGAACTTTTTTTCTATTTTTAGGCTGCTATACTAAAATTAAGAAAAAATGTAAACACCCATACAAGAAACCTTTTTAAGAATTTCAGGATTATCTATAGAATCAATAGATAATCCTGAAATGCTGAACTATCTAAGTTGTATTACCATGTAAAAAAACATGATTGTAATTATATTAAAAAATATATAAAATAACAAAAAAGACAAACCCGCTGAGTTTCTTTCCGGATTGAGGTCGTGTTCCGATCCGGTGGTGGTAGTAAGAAAAAAAATTGTAACTGACAATTTGTAAGTGCCACCGTAGGCCTATACAAAATAAAGAAATTTCATTTCAATCAAACCTACATACTCGCATTTTTAATTTTCACAATACATGCACAAAAGAAGCCGTGATAACAAATGCTAAAAATAAAAAAAGTGTTACGGAAAAGGGTTGTGGCCATACGAATTGCCGGATCTACAAGACACTTGTAGAGAACACCGATAAAAACCGTTTTAATAAGATAATGGATGTGCTTCAGTCATCGCCCGTTCTATCGCGAAATCGATCGCGATTACATCACTTTGATTGCAAGATAAGCGATGCTAAATGAGTGGATTTTGGTTCAACTTTACATCATAGCTAATGATTTATATACATACATGTTTACATGATAGCTAATGAAGTTTTTTATTGTATGTCTAGTAGCATTTAATTTTATCCTGTGAATTAAATAAATCCGCTAAGTGTCAATCGGAAGGATACTTTATCTATAAAAAACGACAAAAACACTGTTAATGTATGTGAGTCCCCCTAAATATTTATTTTGTTTTGTTATCATATTTGTTGTCATAGTGGCAACAGAAATACATAATTTATGTAAATCTCAATTGTTTGGACATCACGGTTCATGAGATACAGCCTGGTGACGGACAGACGGACAGACGACAAGAGGGAAAGACGGTCAACAGTGTCTTAGTAATAGGGTCAAGTTTTTACCCTTTAAGTACAGAATTCTTACTTTTCTTCTACCGTTTTCTTCTCTATGAATGTATGACTATTTATTTTTTATCGATGCTCATCAAACTAAGATGTGAAGTCCCTGGCTCAGCACGGTTTCCTATGATTGGTGCATGTATTTACATAAATTATATTATAATTAAAACAAAATACTACAAGCATACTCTTTTAAATCAATGAAATGTCATTAGTTTCTGTTTTACAGATATTAAAATTTATTATTCGTAGACCTGATACATTGCGCTTACGATGAATATTGTTTTTGTAGTTTGACAGTGTTTATCCGAGTCTAATGTTTTATATAATATAATCGTGTCGTAGGTATGTTGGTCATAATATCTAATATTCAAAGTCACGTTTGTATATGCAAGGTGAATCCATATAAATGTGCACGATCCGGTTAGCAGATGCTATTAAAATTTGCTAACCTCACACTTAAATAACGGTGGGTGTATTTCAGTACAACGCTAACCCTTCTTTACTTTTTTTGTTTTTATCCTCTGCCCAAATGTTGCCTGGAACTGAACTAGACCGCCTTTTGCATACCGTTGTACATTATATGTAAATACGTTTTTCTGTGTATTTTATAAGTGTGAGTTGGACTCGCGCACGAAGGGTTTCGCAAAAAATCATGATTATTGTATGGGAGTCCCCCTAAATTATTTTATTTATTTTAATTTAATTATTATTTTAAAATATGACAAAATTTTCTGTGAAAATTTTAAGCACCTACCTGGTCCCATTATTAATATGGAGTAAAGTATGACAGCAGCAACAGAAATCATCATCAGACGGACAGACGCAAAGACCGACAGGAGAGCGGGGTAACATGGTCCCGTTTTTACTCTTTGAATTTGGAACCCTAAAAAGCATATGTATACTGTGAAACGTCCCATAGCCTTTTATGACGATAGGGATAAATCTAACTGTTTTGTTGCCTATAGAGTAGTGATGTAACGAACGTCATTATTTGACATCCGCGATTGCAAATGCGAAATCGAATATTTCTTATTCACATTCGCGAATGCGACTGCGTGAGTTTGTTTTTTCTTCAGTTCTTGGTATATATTTTGTTTAGGCCGACAAACTGCAGTTCGAATTCAATTTGGATAATATGTTTTGCGAATATTGATTTATTGCATTTTTCTTTTCATCGCAAAAAAGGACGCCAAATCTATCCTGCACTTTGTCGACCTAAAAAAAAATCTCCTTCGGCCCCCTATACCGTACCCCTAAACCTGAAAAAAAAACAAAATTTGCATTAGAATTTGCGAATGTCGGTAACGGAAGTTCGGATTCGCATTCGCGAATGTGCAAATAATGGCATTACATCACTACTATATCATCATTTTCACGGACACATTGACTTGAAATCGGGTGATTTTATATACGGTTACTTTATTTTGTTAGATTCCAGCTATCTAAGTAATTAGAGGTCTAAGTAATTTATTATTCATTTGTTTTACTTAGTTTCTGATCTAACGTGGGCTATTAATCTTGGGTCAGTACAGTCTAGGCCGGCGGTCAGCAACAGATGGACCGCGGTCCGCATCCGGACTGCGAGAGGGCTAATATAGGACCGCCAAGATTTCTCTGATGTACCTAGTACCTGCTTACATAACATACATAGATACTTACTTAATTAGTAACCATTATTTCACTTATGTTTAACAATTGGTTCAATAAATGGTAGTAAAATAAACTTTCATCATCAGGTTTATTTGGACCTCGGTTACACTTTTCAACTGCTTATCTACTTGCCGACCCCTGGCCTAGGCTATATAGTTCAATTGGTTTACTTTACATGCTTAGGACATTTTGCTACTATTAGTGGATTTATTATTTCCATCCAGAACAGATTTAATACGCGTAAGAATTGATTAATGATACGATAAATTATTGCTTAATTATACATAAATTATATGAGTTTATTTGTATATGCAATAAAATGTGAAACTTATTTTGCTTATTTTACCATTATTATTTAACTAGGTTATTCCTTCAGCTTCACGCGTTTCGGTCGCAAGAGGATCCTATGTGTCAATCTAAATCATAAACCTCGTTTCTGCGTGCACGAGTAAGAAACACTCATATCTTCACGTATTTTCGCATCGTAATCACTACTTAATATAAAACAAAGTCGCTTCCCGCTGTCTGTCCCAAGGTATGCTTAGATCTTTAAAACTACGCTACGGAATTTAATGCAGTTTTTTTAATAGATAGGATTTTTTAATAGATAGATAGGGTGATTCAAAAGGAAGGTTTTTATGTACAGTACATGCTTAATATAGTGGAGCAACACTGACAATTTTATATTTTTGACTTTTAAGCGGAACGAAGTTCGCCGGATCAGCTAGTAAGATAATAAGATTAAATTAATTAATAACATTGTAATCCTTTACAATTTGGACAGAGAAAAGTTCAAAGTAGGAACCGTGATGGCATAGTATTTCCTCCGTAACTCCGACATACTAGTAAAGAGAACTTTGTTGTTTGGTAAGTCGGAAGAACAAAGGACCTTCGCAGAACACGTTAGAAAGTTAAATTCAATTTATTACAACGAAGTGTTAAGTTTTTCTGAGTTTATAAAAAGTTTTCTTGACAATTTGCAGATTGGTTCATGAATATATACTTAAATTATCCTTTAACGCCAACAGAACGTGCAACCTACATGTAACCCACATACATGATCTAAAAATAATAACTAAATAGGAGCAACGTTTATGAATATTGTTATAAGCATACCTGCAAAGAAACTAAAATGATTCGAAGATTTGTGTCAGCGGAAACTCTATGTAAGCAAGCACTCTGATTATATTCACAGATAATTCACATTTCAAAGAATCGAGTATCTACCAACCTACTATCAACACTCCTCTGTGTGTACTTCATAAAATATTATCATTAGACATTCAACTTATGTTATTTCAATAAACTTCCTTAGCTTAGCTAGGGAATATGCTTTGTTTATAATGTAATGTAGCAAAAAAGTACTTAACCTATGTTTTTGCTGCTCTAATCTGGAAAGCCTGAGTACTATGGAGTACCTACCTACAAAACTGCACTCGCAACATATTAAGTAAACGCGTATCATACTAATATTATAAAGACGAAAGTTTGTGAGTGTGTATGTTTGTTACTTCTTCACGTCTAAACGGCTCGAGCGAATTTCGTAAAATTTGGTGGGGAGTTAGCTGAGTCTCTGGATTAACATATAGGCTACTTTTTATTGTGGGAAAATATCTTATTCCCATGGGACAATCGATACATCGATTTTTTTAACGCGGGTGAATCTGCAGGGTTCAGCTAGTGATTAATAAAAAAATTTTTTTTGAAGTATCTTCGGAATTAAATAGTATATCTAGTAGCAGGTTTAAATTAAAAAGTGAACCAAATTCCATCTCCTACAGAGCGGTTACTGGGCTACATAAATGAGATTTGCGAAACTGTTATTTTGGAGGCCATTAAAAGCGTTAGTACATATTAAATTGTCACGGAACAGAATTTGTTTTAGTACATTCGCTCTGTTTCGCTTACTTGCACTACCGTAAATATTCAGTCTCAAGATAAATTTATTAAGGGAATTTAGAAACTAGCAATAAGTGTCAACTTGGAGAGAAAATTTTAGGTATATATTTTGTATTAATGGAGCAGCATATTTTACTGTTCATATTTACTGCACACCGATAACGAAAAGTTATGTTATACAATTGTTTCGTTTTAGAAGTAGGTATACAATATAATTAGTAAAATATATGGATAAATATTAATTATTTCCACTTAACACACTAACGTATTTATAGAAATGCAAATTGAGTCTAGTAAAGGAAATCACAAAGATTGTAAACATCGTATTCACATTGAAGTTATCTACCATGTACATATTAACATATCATTTACCACATTTCCCCGTTGCTTCAACGTATTAAAAGATAAAATAAATGGTCCTATATCCTTAACTTTACTCGTAGTGAAATACAATAGAGGAGCCGATAAGAGTGCACCGGTACACGTTTGAAACGAATAAAAATAATCTCAACACGTTATCCGTTTCTATAGCGGCATTACTATTTGTTATATGACTTCATGATAACGTTCGTTAGAAAGCAATTTGACGGGCTGCAAGAACTCTTTTTAAACTGAAACTAAATGCAACTGTTTAAATGTACGTAACGTTGTGTGTTTTAGAACATGATGATTATGACATCTGACAATATAAACATGTATGTATTCTTATATAGGTATCATTTTCTTCTCACGATCCGATCGGTTTTATTACAAAAGCACATCATATTAACGTCATGTAAGTGAGTGAAATAGTCGGGTCGAGTAGCAATATGTTCGTTATTAACGCGCGGGGGATGATCCAGGTCGGTGCGCTCCTCGTCAGCGAGGCGAGACGGCAGTGGACATTGAAGATCGCCCGCTCCGCTCATGAGAAGCGAGCGCCGCCTTCCGCTGTGCGCTTAGTCCGTGGGCCTATTGCTCTTACTCAGCGAACAGCACCCGCAGTCCTCTCTTAACCGCGAGTGAGCGCGCTGCTTTCCGCAGCGCGCCCTCCGCACGTCGTAGGAGGCACATGCCTGCGAAATGTCACTTACCCATATTATATTCCGATAACGTCTGATTAGCAATTAGTTAGGGCGACACGCGCGCCTCATGACCGGCGTTCATTGTTTTACGTCTTTTCATGATTTAATACGCATATTTTTTGTGATTTTTATTCGAGCAATAGTTCAAGTGTATCTATACATAAATGGAATGTGTTGTTAAAATGCGCGACCTTGGAAGTACGGTACAGTTTTTTGTGTGTATTTTTATTTGAGTTGACGGCGCCGATAATTATGAAACCGTGTGTTGTGTATGTTGGTTTGCTTTGACGTGGTTTGTTTCTTTTGCAACTAAAACAGGAAATAGCAACTAGCATCAACTGCGGCCGGCGTCGGTATGTTACGATACCTACAATTCATGTGCTGATAAATATACATAACTGAATTTGAATGTGTTGTTATCAATCCGGCATTTGTTATGGGACAAGCTTATGTTGACCTTGATGCCTAGAAGGAAAACAAAGAGTTTAAAATAGAAATACAACAGTTATAATGTTAACTTAATTTATTATTGATTAAGTTTCAAACATTTCCATTTTTATTAGAGCAATTAATAATAAAGAATATACTATTCGCTAAATTACAACGTCTACCCACCAGACGTAATTCTTCACGCTTGCCTGAGATGCATGCGAGAACAGTTATTTTATACCGGTTGATAAAATCAGTTATACTTTATAACTTTTTTTATGTAATTATTGACTAAAACCTACTTTACCTTAATAAAATTCTACAGAATTCATTAGAAATCATGCTAAGTTTACTCGTAGATTAACAATCGTAGGAAATTTAGATCTGATACGCGTTTCAATATAGTTCATTAACCTTAGTTATGTAGCAACAAAGAATAAACTAAACGAATAGGGTAGATACCTATATCAAAACTTTATTAGATTTTGTTTATTATATAGTGATATTTATGCCCATGTGCATAAATAAGACTAAAATAAAATTGTAAGTAAATTTGAGTTGTAATCTTTAATTATATTTCATTTTTATTGTTTTTCTTTATTGCTCACTAAAAGTAATTTACAAATCAACAAGTAATTACAAGGGGTTTTGTAAATTATTAAGGTCAATTGTACGTATTTATTTAAATAAATATTTTTTTTTATTCTTCTTCTGTTTAATATAATACTTTTTCAAAAATATACGCTGTTTTTTTTTAAAATATACGATTTTTATTAACTTTTTGTGTTGTCAGGGTTGTTGGATTAACCATGTTTATTCAGGACCACATTAGAACCTTTCGTGTCAGATAATCGTATTTTTAGACTATACTTTTCAATAAAATAGAACGAAACTCAAAATCAGGATTAATTTTAACTGGACTACAAAATATTCAACATTTTTGTAAAAGAGTAACTTTTTAGATAAAAAAAAAATAACAAAAAATCACATATAAGGGCTTAGCCGTCCTATTAATTATATTTTTACTCAGGAAATAAGATAGTGTGAAATATTTTAATTAGATTTTTTGCGAAAATCAACTTAAGCACTGTAACTTACGTATTAAATGTGCAAAAAATCCCGCAAAAACATCGTAACGGTTAGTTAATGACGTTTTTATTTCGAGATAGGTATAATCATGTACAGTAAAAAGAAACAAAAACATACTTTTTACTGTAGGTATTTATAGCTGTTGCCCGTGAATTTGTACTTTCAGGCTATAATAAAAATAATAAAATTTCTATCCACTCCACGTTTACCCTGTGCGGTGGGATATTCAAATATTTCCTACTGGAAACCTAAAACATAAAGGGAACGTATTTTTAAAACTTTACCATTCTAATTTCAGTTTACGTTCTCCGATATAAACCCAGAAATCTTATGTTATTACATTTTCTCGTCAACCCATTATTGTCCCTCTGCTGGGCACGAGTCTTCTCTCAGAGAGAGTTTAGGCCATAGCCCAACGCGCTGGCCAAGTGCGAATTGGTGGCCATTGCATTTTAGTAATACCTATATAATTTCCTGTAACATGTTAGTCCATATTTAAATATATATTCTATTGTAACGATGAAGAAGTTATGTGAAGAACTAAAAAAACAGTTGTGAAATACATGAATGTAAGTAACGTGTATAATTCCAAACATCCGATTGTAATTTTAATTTGAATTTATTATTAATACTCACTGAACTATAGTTTTAATAGTCCTTTTAAATTATGGATTATACCTAATGCTAGGCAAAAAATATATATGATTGCATCTAACAAGAACAACTGTTTACGACAATTTAATTATCTTTTGTTCAATTGATACACAATACTAGATACGCTGTAAAAAGTAAATTACCTATGTTATCATGAACTAAGTAATATAAGTATGTATATTGCAAAAAATATACGTAATATTTGATAAATCTTCTAATTAAATTTAATTATCCATATAATTTCTATCGGATAAAAGTTAAAAGTCAGGTTTTGCGCTTTTACAACTTATAAGTTGTAAAATTAGTTTTGCAATTTCGAAGTTATGAAGCATTTTACAAGGCAGCGGCCGAAGTTTTCGAAAATAATAATATTGAATTCAGCATCTTAAAAAGTGTTATTCAATTTCAAATTTCCAATAATATGCATTGGAAGGTCCACTGAATCCGAATAATTTAAGAGAGAATAGTATTAAGCCAAAATCGCCATTGCTAATATTTTATATTTTGAGTTTGTCTACACGTTTTCTGCTTGCTTACCTATCGTATGGTAGTATAGTTTTTTACAACAAATGAAAAATAAAAAGATGTGTGAACCTCTTTACGGGGATCACCCATAGCCTCTGTATTACTCATAATCCAATGTTGGATTGTTAAAAAAAAATTAGCCAGAACATACTCTGGAACTCAAAATTTTTTAACGGTTTTCTTATACGTTCATAAAAGAAACTCAGTTTTTCAATTCTAATAAAACAAACTTGACCCAGTTTTTAAAGTCTATTAGTTTAAGGAATCGCGTTAGAGTCATGTAAGTCGGTTAAGTCAAAAATGAAATGAATATAAGATTTTTTTACATATGGTTTTAAATTTTAGTTTTGAATTGAAAGTATTATCTTTAAATGCGTTAACGAGTCTTTAAGAGTTTTACGAGTTTTTTTTAGATACGACTCGAAGTTATGAACTTATAACGGATGGCTTAAGATTTAAAAAATGGTTTACTCGTGACTATTTGTAAATCCGTAAAAATACTCTAAGTCTCTTCAATAATTTAAAAGACTGATTGTTGTTCCCTTTCAGATATAGCCCTTTATAGATAAACCGATACAGATGGATGGACAGTTCACGCCTATTTAGCCTTCCGTAAGGTATCCTAAAATGTACATATCTGCCTAGTTCTTTGATAGGGCCTGGATTTTAATTTAAAGGTATTATATGCAAAATCAACATAACGTAAAAGTGAGCAGCGTAAACATTGCAAGAAAGTAGTAACCCAAGGCCCCGATTTTAATACGGGCCATTGCTCGAACTGCCTTTTAAGGAAATTTGTCAACAAATTTACTTGTAAAAAACCAGTAAGTAGACGAAGGTTTCATGCTAGAGTATTTATAGGTGTGTACAAATATGTAAACGTTTATTCGAAAAGGAAATTAATAAATAATTCAAAAATATTTTTTCATTCCAGTAGGCTTTGTGCCAAGGCCCGTGAGTCCTGGAATCTGGCCACTAAACTCAGTTATCTTGCCACCGTAAGATAAACATCTTACAGTAGGACTAGCTTTGACCACCGACACATTAATTATGTTCTTGCTTTCTGCAGCAGGAATAGAATTAATGTGTTCCCGCTACTTTGCTTTGCTTGTAAATAAAGGCTAATAAACATGAAGCCCTACAATCTCAACACTACGAGTATCATTGCAAGTCGAACTGAAGACACATTTTGATTAAATATACAAATGTTTTAGCACTCGTCGTTTGAATATTCTGCATACTGAGCACCATCTATAGAACAATTGTTTATTATAACTACATAAATTGTTAAACACGCAAATAACTTAGTTACAAATAATTTTCAGTATACTTCACTTCGTATTCAAATAGTTACAAATTATTTTCATGTAACAATCCCATAAATTAATCCTTTTTACGGTCAGACCCGGGAATATTATCTTTGAAGGACACAAAAAGACGAAAGTATGTCCAAACTTCGAGACGTGACCTGTTTTAAACCCAAGAATTTTACTTAAAGAGCTCCGATCCTTTTTATATAAGACTTGTCCAAGGGAAAGACTGTATTTAAAGGATACTTACAGTCAAATGATTGTTACAATGTGGAGGCTGTTTCTACTCTCTCTTTAGGCAGTTTGTTATATTTTTAACATATTCAATTTAAGCAAAATTAATAAAGTTTAAGATAGTGAAGGCAAGTGTTATTTTACACTTAGTTAATTTCTATTTGACGTATAATTTACGTATAATAAACGTTTTCTTGTACGAAAACATGATACCTAACTGTGATTCGTAATAGCTTCTCATAAAATAAAATATTAACAACATATGATTAAGAGCTAGTCGGTTTAAAAAAAAAACTTAGAACTAATTAATGAATGCATTAATTTACTTCATATCAAGTTTAAGTATGGCCAGTATCAAGATATTCTAAGAAACAATGGTGATATAAGCTTGTAATAATTCACGTTTAGCCGTAGCTAAAGAGAAGCAATGTCGTATTACAATTGATAAAAGTATATTTTAATTTAATACTATATAAAACTTAAAAACCGCTTTCTACACTCTTACCCCACAGTACGATTTCCTTCTCTATTGTGGGTACCATGGACATGCACAAACACCCAGACGCAGAACAATCTAAACTCATCATTCAGATACCTGTCTGGCCGGGAATCGAACCCGGTACCCACTGCGTGTATACCGGTATGGTAACCGCACCGCAACGCGGGTCATCAAATCAAAAATAACGAACATGAAAATATACTAATTAACTTAAGTCAATCCTAATATTTCAACTCGGGTGCAAATGCGTCGGACGTCTAGGAAACAATATTTCCTACTAGACAAGACTAAAATTTTCCATGCTCTTTGTTAGAGGTCACTAAATTTCTGTCTCTAATTATGATAATCTTGGGCTTTGTTTATTTTAAGTAATCATAACTAAGGCATATAATTTTGTATTGTCTCGAATTCTTCCACAAAAAGCAGTAATGAGTCTCGTTCTGTGCGTGTGGGCTACTTTACATAAATTTAAAGCCACTATTATCTCGTGAGCAGACTTGATTGGCAGTTGCTTATACTAAATACAGCCACGCTCCAAACATTATAAATAATGAGAAACTTTACAACGCTCGAATACAATAAAATACATTATGTGCCATGATGTAATATTAGTTTTAGTTTTATACGTATATTGTTTTCTTTTAATATCTAGATTTCTTGGAATTTATGAGTTGCTGGTTATTGTTGTACGATTTATTTTTATTTTCATGACATGTTATTATCAATGGCGTCGTTATATATAAATAATGTGATAATGTGTGTGCACATCCATAAGACTGTTCTTCAGATATTACACGATTTTTGTAAGAACTGCCTCATTCGGAGATTTTCACTGTTGTATATTCTAAAGAAAATCTGTCAAAAGTTATTAGAACTAATTCGGCTCGACCTGGGAAGTTCCCAAGCTACATATTTTCTAGTTTGATATTAGACCTGCTTCGCTGGAATGATGTGGATGCCAGCTGAGTTGCACATGAGGAAATCACATTTCTATTAAACACGTTTTCTACCCTTATTACAGTAGATTTTTTTTCCTGTGTCAAGGGTAGCATGGATACACACAAGACAAATATACAAACACCCAGACCCAGAACAGGAATCTAAACTCATCATTCAGATACCTGTCTGACCAGGAATCGAGCCCGGGCCCCATTGCACGTCAGACCGGTATGGTATCGCCACGCGGGTCGTCTGAATCGTCTTAATCCTCAGCAGTAAAAACACATTCGTGATCGGCTTCGGATAAAACCTCTGTTCTACATGGAGACATGGTTCCTGTGATCCATATACGTTCACATGTCTCTGGGCCACAGTAAAAAATTATCTTCAAGTCTACTGGACGCTCATTAGCCGTTTCAATTGCATGAAAAATCATTTTAATTATTAACATAACGATACACGTGTAGTCGTGTATATAGTTTCAAATCATTTCACTCGGCGCTCAGTCACCAATTTATTAGTAACACAATATGTAATAAATCACCTTGAAATTCGCTGAATTAACATTTAGATTTAGTGTAAATGTTCATGTACATGGTAGCTTTAAATAAATTGGACATATTAATTAAAACTAGAATTAATAATACCACTGGACGTTACAAAATTAGTTTTCATCTTGGTAATTACTATGAGCAGGGTAACATGTATTTACAAATTTCGAATTGATGTAGTTTAACATTTTATGGAGATTAAGTAGCTAAGATTTAAATTAAAACATAGTGAATGAAATGAAATTATAACACGTCGTTAACCCATTACCATGTCTCGGTTAGTCATTAGTCTTCTTTTAGAATAAGATAGTTTTAGGCCATAGTGTACCGCGCTAGTTTAGTGCGAATTGGTAGACTACACAGAGAACTTTCTTTTTACACAAATCTTGTGTAAAAAGACTTAGACTTAAAGATTTTGTTTAAGCGTCAAGCCGTGGTAATTAGTTTCTTGTACGCACATCATTCTTGGATGGGATTGGACGCTTGGGATTCGAACGTCGGACTCCCGAGTGTCCTCGGTTGAAACTCGAGAAAAAATACAGTTATCACACATAAATAAAGTTATATCTATTTTATATTCAAAGAGAAATAGGCTGACCTCGTATGAAAATTAAAACGCATCAGCGAAAGATCTTCGTTGCTGCATTCAGCACAGTTTATTTGTCTATACTAGAGCACCTACAGTGCGCGTACAAACAACTATGTATGCAAAGACAAGCCTTTTCATAAATAAGTAAGGAATACTTTAAAAACTATGCTAAATGGCTTGTTTGAAACAAGAGATAAAACTTGACCTCTCCATTGTATACGTCATCACACATTGAGGTCAATTACATCGAATACGTTGGTTTAGTAATAAAATGACAACTTTAACATCAACTTAACGCGTCGTCTGAAGCCAAATAAAAGAGATTTCTACCTTCTTCCTCAAAGGAAGTTAGGTCGTAACCATGGTAAATCGCTTTAGCTCGACATAGCAATATATAGATTATTTTATGGAACATTTAATGTTTTAATGCGTTATTTATTTTATGACCTAGGTTTATGGTCTGTTCTTATTTTATTCGCTTCCTGACTTCATCGTGAACATTTGTTACGAAGTCATGCGAATTTACTAAAATTTTGAAATGTTCGCGTTGCTAATTGTTGGATTTTATGAGTAAAGCCAAATGTAGCAAGACAACTTTCTTGTCATTTGTATACTGTAAGTAAAAATAAATTAAAACGACCACAACTAATTCCAGTTTTTAGATCAATAGATCAAAATATCCTAATCATAATAATTAGTTAAAAAAAAAAGAGTGTATGTATCAGCTCCGACACACGACTGGTGTATTCACAGATTATTTAAATTACTTATCTTAAAGATTTACTATTTTAAATACCATTGAGATTTCGGTAAAACGTAATCACGAATTATGGATATCATCCACGCGTACTGATAAAATAGCTCTAAAGTTTTAACTAGATGGCGTTATAATCAATAAAAAAACGTAACGAGGTCATTCATCAGTAGATTTTACTCCTCACATTTTTCTCATACCGGGTCCTTATATATGCAAATAGGAGTAAACTCCAAAAATACGCGATTAATTTGTTTATGCAAGTATTCTATGTTCTGAAAAGAGGCTAGTCAAAAAAATAAATAGAATTTAACTTAGGAGAGGCATATTAGCAGCTAAACATTATTTCTTCGTACTATTTTCAAATTAATAAATACTGTGTTACTTGCCGATACGAACAAATATTTTATTTTTGCAATATTTTTTTACTTGGAAAGGAATTGTCGCAAGACGAGTAAGTATCATATTTCTGTTTACTTATTATATAATAAAGATAATTATTTATCTAGTTAATTCATCACTGATTATTTAACTAGATAATTTATATTTCATACAAGTGATACATACAAAACAAAGGCAGTGATTATCGATGAAATATTCCGCCGATGTCCGATAGAAACATTGTAAATTAATTTGCTTATTCAAGCGAAGCTAACAATGAAGTCGTCATTATAATTTTGCAATTGTGTTTGTTCCAGTTATATTCTTATATGTTTTTTGTGTACTAAAGCATGAAGCATGCATCTTTTGCGTGTATACGAAAAAACAACATAAGCAATGATATTAATTGCAGTCAGTTCTGAAAATATAACAAAGAAAATCAAATTAGCTGCAGTAGAAATTTTAGTTTGGTATTACGCATTGTTATTATTATTACTATCTATCATAATATATGCCATACTCTGTGAAAACACCCATATACCTACGTAATAAATATTTTAGCGAACTTTACCTTCACATAATAGAATGTCGTTTAGGGCATCTAAGTATGATTTCATTTAAAAACTATTTATTCTCTGGTTACGATAATTTTATCACTCTCATAGTGATAAAATTATCGTATTACCTTGTCAAATTGAAACTTTTATTCGTATAAGTCCTTTGTGTATACAAAGTTTTACCCAAAGAATATGATACTTAAGTTACCTTATCCTTAACATATTAGCATCAAACACATCAGATACCTACTCTATCTTCTCAACAAGCAACCTTGCGTGTCCGCAAAAACTTCGTTAATGTTGTGAGACTTTTCTTCGAGCAAGGAAAACTGTTAATCTGAGGGAAAAATGAGCATAGATTTATAGCGTTTGTTTTCTTTAACGTCACCACGAAGAAATATGTTCGTTCTTCTAAATTTTTTTGTTAATTTATCAGTCATATAAAAGCTGAGCTGATATTTAATACATCAAGTTGCTATTAACTTCTAAAAGTACGACTCTCGAATAATTTTTTTCAATTCTATTATTATTGTACACACGTCCATCGTACTAAACCATATTGATTTGTGGCGTGAAATATTTTAAGCGATAACATTTCAAAGAATAAAAATTGTTTCACTAGACTGATTTTATTACAGTTATCCGACATGCGATATAATCATAGAAGTAAACAGGTTACATTTACCTTTATAACAATTTTTATTTTTATATTAAAAAATTGTTGTATGAAACTTTTTATATTCTTACTAAGGCATTCTTGATAAACTTGATTTTGTTATTTTGTTCTTATTGGCAGCTGAATCTATGCAGACAGATTAACCCGATGGAAAATGATTGGGGCCCCTTTGATTTAGGGAATTTATTGAGGACTTCCACTGATCGATAGTAACTCCCGCGTTTTATAAAATATCATGACATTAGGCAAGTCTACATTTAACGGAAATATATTATAAGTACTTATTATTAATATTGTACCATCAACAAACGAAATATTTTTATTAGCAACTTAGACGGCGTATAACAATAAAAACGCATCGTCTGATTTAAATGTAATAAATTTTAATGCAATATCTGAATAAAATTTGCCTCAAATCCTTAAATTACATTTAGTAGTTTTGATTTGTAGCTATTAAAGAACAGGCAGATAATAAATAAAAAAATATATTAAAAGTTGTATTATCACCTATTCACAATGTCCATTTTTTTTTGTTTCATTCATATGTACGATATTCAGTAATGGGTACTTTTGTTTTTCATAATATGTATGGATATGGATTGTAGGTATAAATGGAACTGCATTAACAGAATGGGTGATATCAAACGGAACGTCTAAATTGATTTACAAACACATAAGCACATGATATACTACTAACTAATGCATTTCGAAAAGCGATATTAAAGTGAAGGGCGTGGTATGAATAAACAGTTGCGCGTAGTGGATAACACCTCTTATTGAAATTTAACCTTGCCCTTAAATAAAATTACAAGAAAAAAATATAAAAGATAAATAAAGTTATATGGTCTCTTATTAAAGTATTTCATACCGAAGTTGTTTTAAAAATATTGGCTTCAAATTCGTAGCTATGAAAAAACGAGCTATGTGGGAGTCGGCCTGCCACTCTTCTCAGTATCAAACAATAAATGTATGTATTTATATTTGTATTTTTCTGAAATACATTTATGCCAGTCTAGGATTTTTAAACGATTCCCTATTTTATTATTTAGATGAGAACAAAAAATATGAACAAGAATAAATACGGGTTTAGAATTAATTTTAAACTTACTTCATTAACCCAATATATTGAAGTGTTGATTGAAGTCTATGTATGATAAAAATAACCATTAATATAACGTGATTACCTTAAACGATAATCAGCACAATATAAACGTATTTACCACATATAGCAAACATGCAATTCTTATTTCTATAGAAAATGATTACTCAACCCATCGCTTTGATTTATAGCATGTGTCGTCAGTATTCACTTAGACACTAAAAACGTAATAAATGTTATAACATTGTTAGGTAGAAACAATATTTATTGTTTCTCGTAGCTTTTATATATTTTCAATATATATTGCCCAAGTCAGTAAAAACATTGAGGTCGGTCCATCTGTGCACTTTCGACCCGATTGCGTAAGGTAATGTTTTAATAGCGCATGTGTGTATGTTCGTTTCTGTGTATGTGCATTTGTTTCTTAATCTTTTTAAAGCAATTACTAGACGATCAGATATTTGTTGATGGTTATTATTATTAGATTTTGTGGATGGTTAAGTATGTAAAAATATTCTTGTTTCAACTATGTTATAGGTACCTACATATAATATGCTCGTGGTGGTTGTTATGGTAAGTTAAAGAATTATATTTAGACGAATATGAAGAATGAATCTGCTTATTAGAAGAATTATACATAAAAAACGTATCGTAGAAGTAATTCTATTCAATTATTTATAAAAAAAAGAAAACATTAAGAATAGTAAATCGCCAATCGAATTGAGGATCTGTACGAGTATGTGAAGGTGCTGTGGTGGCTTTAATAAAAATCAGCAACAATTTATTTATAAACGGAATGTTTTTCAATCATTTTATTGTTTACGTCAAAAAAATGAAGTTCTAAGCTTGAGTTTCCAAGTAGGCCACTAACGTGCTCCGACATGCACATATATTTCAGACAGCTAGACTACGTCGGGTCTGTCTGGAACTGATTACCTAATCCTACCGTTTGATCTCCAATCGCAAGGAAAATATTCCACTCGGTATGTTTGCGGTCTACATGAAATAGGAAATATTGGTTCGGGACACGCATGCAGTAAAATATCGGGGAATTCGGTGTGCGGGCGCGTCACGTCGTAAATCGGTCGAATACTTTGATGGTGTCCAACACGACACACGTTCCAGACGGTTTCGGCTTTATGTCTTTTAACTGGCTGTCGGTAACTATTAATCTCTTTCGGATGATACTGTCCGCTTAATAAGGCATACGGCACACACTGCGATGTTTTTGTCACACAATTGCATTTTAATCGCGACTTTATTCGCATTACATGCTGTCACTTTTGTTTTAAATTAAGCATATTTATCAAATGTGTTCTTGTTACAAATAAACAAAGCAGATTTTTTTTTCGGAATAGAATACATTGGAAAAGACGTCAGTATTTTTCTCGGAATATTATTGATAACTAATAAAATTTTTTATTTACTATCTAAGCGCTAAATAGACGCGACAGAAGTGGTAAAATGTTAATTAATACCGAAAAATGACTCCTATATGTATACATATATATGTACTCCTACGTTTAAATTTTAACTAAAGGATTTTGTATTTGAATTTAGTTCTTGGTTATTGATCCAATTTGATCATGGTTAGTTATTTTTCAAATTAGTAGGTACTTAAAGCACATGTAATATGATATTTAAATGAAGTATCTTATATTTTTAGTGTTCCCTGCATGTCTCGCAAAAATAAGAACCTATATTTGTCGTTGTTTTCGTATTTGGGTACAATGCAGATTTGTCGAATTTCTGTTTCATTGCGATATGTACTAGAACGTAGGTGATAGCTAGTCTTAAGATTGAGAATATATAACATCTTTATAAGATGTGAATAAACATCAGATATATTTCTTTTTCAAATTATGCCTTTGTCTCTAGAATTAGGTATCTTACTTATATTTTTACCATTCCCAACATGTTTTTAAGGCTTCGGACTAACTCCGCTGTCCGTCCATCTGTCTGTCACCAGGCTGCATCTCATGAACCGTGATAGCTAGACCGTTTGTAATTTTCACAGACGATATATTTCTGTTGCTGCAATAACAACAAATACAGCTAAAAACAGAATAAAATAAATATTTAATGGGAACTCCCATACCACAAACTTGTTCTGTTTTGGTGTTTTTTTATAGATAACTAGCTGAACATCGCAGCTTCGCCCGCGTTAAAAAAAACTATGTAACGACTGTCCCGTGAGAGTAGGATGTTTTCCCACAGTATAAAGTAGCCTATATGTTAATCCAGAGTGTCAGCTAACTCCCTATCAATTTTTACAAAAATCGCTCCAGCCGCTTAGACGTGAAGAAGTAACAAACATTCACAAACTTTCGCCTTTATAATATTGGTATGATATAAAGTATGATAGTACGGAATCTTTTATGTCCGACTCGCATTTCACCGATTCTTTTCTTAATTTTTGTAATGATAATTCTTTTTCCCTGCCGCAAGTTGCCCTTACTTCAATGGAATGTATTGTGATCAACCGCAGTATCAAAAACCACGGAATGTATTGTAATAACATCTTATATTGAAACTTCATATCGAATTGTTATTGCTTATAATTTTCCTACGTTGCGGTAAATTATTGAATTTAGATGCTCATACTCACTCATACATTGCTTCATTAAGTTAATAATCTATGTACTTTAACGTAAAACGAAATCTTCTAATTACTTATTAGATATGAATATACATACAAAAGGAATGCATATATATATGTATATTCATTATTCAGTGTAAAACATATTTTACCAATATCGGACGAGTAAGTCGAAAAACGCGGTATTGCTGTTTTGTGCACCGCCACACCTATTTCTAGCGTGAAGCAGTTTTTGCGTTTCGTTGGAAGGGTGTGGTTATCGGCACACTTTTATATGAGGCGACCATCGTAGTCCTCGGGAGTAGCGACGCATGTGATTGACTTCAGATAGAACCCCGTGTTCCGTATGACGTTGCTTACAGATGTCCATGGGCGGCAGTTACCACTTACCATGAGGTGGGCTGCATACTTTTTTACTACTTCAATCTTATAATAATAATAAAAATAATATTAAAATTGAGAATTTCTCATGTTACACTGCGGTGAACTTTTAGATTACTTTTATTCGGACTTAATTACGGTCACATTTCGACCACTGCGTCGGGTAACTAGTATAATTTTATTGCCTTGGCTTTTAATAAAATTGAACAAGTACGAGTCAAGCTTAGAGGTTTATTTAAATGTAATGCTATTAGGAAACCCTAAAAAGTAGTCACAAGTAATCTGAGTGAATCACTAAGAATGGACGCTAAATAAATTGCAATTTCTCTAAGTATTGTCTTCTTTTAGCTTCGTATTCTGCTTCCCTATTTCTGAGTGTATTGATTATTTATCGAATGCGGGAAATCCGTTTTGTTGAACTTCTGTTTCCATTAACCCATTACAAGAAGTAAAGTGCTTGAATATGAAAGTGCACTTTAGTTATTGATGTTATTTCACTGGCGGATCCAGGCGTGTTAGGAGCCTCAAGCCCCTCCCCCCAGGTTCTGAATACTCAAGTCCGTCTGTCACACGGCATCTCCCCTCCCCAAACGTAAAAATATAAATACGGTATTGTAATTATAGTTTCTTCTGTCCAATTTTTTCTAAAGCTTAACTTTGGCTTTGATTTTACATACGACACTGTAGCTCAGCTGCAGCATTTTGTCCCTTAGTTGCCTCCCACAACACCTCGCGATCACTTTTGTGATTTGAATTAAAAAAATACTTTGAGAATTATTTAAGGAAGTTCTTGTTCTTGACAACTAGTGGGATATAATGATTGCTCAAGTGGATAGTATATTATCTTTATCTTTATAATAAAATATGTTACTTAGAAAAATATGCTTAAAAGTGTAGCAATATCCCGGTTTCTTCGATTCTATTCGAAAACAAATAAGTATGACAAGTATACTTTGTGAACTGCCCATTTAAATGATATAAATATACAATTTTATCGGTATATTTCGGCTAGTAATCAGAGGTAACCCTTTTCAAATGTCAGATAAGGGAGAATATGGAAATAGATATGTCAACTAAGTTAGCACCACGTACACAGTATCTTTTATGGCACGAATAATATTGTAAGGTGTTAGCTAAAACGTCAATTCTACTATCTAAGACCTGCTAGCAATATTGTGATACTACTACTACTACAACAACTACTACTACTACTACTAGCTACTATACTACTGCTAGGTACTGTTGCTTAGGGGTTAATATGGTAGAGGAGACTGTTTTACAATGCTTCCAAACGTTATTACGTGTGCAAGAAGTTCTGGTAGGTACTTGACAGTAGTTATGACTCAAGTAACCATGTTTTTTTCTTTTCAAAACGGGACATCGGTTTTTTATGTTAATTAGTAGTACCTATTCTTGATAAAAATATGTCAAGCCTAAGATTAGTTCGATTCTATTGGCATAGGTTGACAAATAGAATAAAAAAATATATAAAAAAATCTGCAAAAATAACTGCATAAACATCTATCTTTGTGGTCATATTTATTTATTATAGTTTGTTACTATCCCACTGTTAGTATAACGTTTCTTAAATATTCACGTTAATCATCCTTCACACTTTAGGAAAACGGAACAATTTTGCTTCGCGACGTTTTTCTGGGACACCCAAACGAAGAACCAAAAAAAATCACAGATAAACAGATCCTATGTTCACGTTAGTTTTGACAGTTGTTTTTCAGCAGAAATCACCTAAATCTGCATTGCCTATTATCCTCAACATTAAATTAAAATACAATTAAAATGATTTAATAACCATTTAACTGTTTAATATTCAATCACGAACAGAGATTGTGAAAGCAAAGAGCAAACCGTTTCACGACGTGTATGTGTATGCAAAGAAAATTAAATTCACTCTGGACTATTAAATATTTAGACTTTAAATTTATTTAATCGAGCATACCACAAGTAGATATCTAGTTTATATGTCGGACTGAATAAATAAGTTTGTGATTTAAATCCGTTTAAATTGCTCCAACTCGAGCTCCTACTTGCGAAGACTGAGGCAACGATTTATGAACCAATTTGGACCGGTAACTTAGGGAGTTTATTTTCTATTTCCTACTCGAAGTAGCAGCGCCCATTCCTTAATTGAGAAGATAGAAAGAGTCCTCGAAAGAGAACTACTGCGGATTGGTGTATTTTCCATGTCTCGTTCGAAGTAAGTAGCCAGTAGCGAATGTGCGAACAGTTAAAAAATTCTTACCTACTTACTTATATTATATATACTTTTTTACGATTGTACATTTGGTACCATACTTAAAAAGTGCGAATAGTTAATAAATTCTTACCTACTTATTTATATTTTATATCCTTTTTTTGATTGTACATTTGGTACATTTTTTTTATAATACTCATCAATAAGTGTATACTGAAGAAACCATGCCTTTCTAACAGTTAATAGGGCATAATAATGATTGGACGTGTACAAGAACATTAATTTTAATTTGCGCCTAGCCTAAAATTATGAATATCAATATTCATAATTTTAGGCTAGGAGCAAATTAAAATTAAATCTATTTCGGAAATTGTTATTATTATAATTACAATTATCTTTAATGGATTCCGTACCATAACTATAATTATAAGTTAATATTTTACAAAATTATTAGCTGCTGTTGCTCGCAACTTCGTATGTGCAGATAACGAACACTCAGGGTGCAATATATAAAAAAATCTTTCTTTTAGGTGTGCAATAATAGAATTAATTTATTGGCTAATTTCATGATTCTAACTTCAGTAGTCAGACTCTTGTGACATTATTCCAAACTGTAGATCCTTAAGATTTAATAGACTATTATTATACTTACAATTTTTTGATAAAATGCCTAGAACCAAAGATCTCATTGGAGCTTTAAAAGCCTCATGAAAAGGGAATATAATAGTTTTAATTTACTTACCAAAATTATAAAGAACACGCGATGTATGTTAAATTTGATTGAAGGATCCCAAAGGCTCAATAAATATTCGCTCTACGGCTACGGGCAAGTGTGAGACGAGTGATTACTGGGGGAGGTTCGAAGATATACGACGCGATAATCTTCATTCTACGATCATGAGCGAAATCGCTGAACGGGGCTCATATAACTTTCTTCCCGACTAACGTTTTCCCTCCTCGGCGTTTTATCTGAGACTATTTGTCTCGTCTTCAAACGTAATAACATATAGCTTTATTAGTTTTTGTTTTTATAAATTAATTGTTTTCCACTCAAATACCTATAACAAATTAATAATAACCATTTAAAAGAACTAGGTAATTATGTTTAAGTAATTTACGGATCACTTCCTGAGTTAAACAATTGAGCGTAAGTACTTTTCCAAGATAAGTCAAAGATGAAGATAACTTAATTCGAAAACATTTGAACAAGTTGTATGGTTTGAAAATACCTACATAAGTTTAGAGATATCACAAAACATGTAATAAGAAAACAAACACAATTTACAACTGAAATGAAATGAAATCCGTAAAAATAACAATTATAATACCTACTTTAACGGCGATATCAACAATTATAAAGCAAGTAAACGACGTTGTGATAAAAAAAATCATACCATTATAGCCACAACAAAGAAAAACAATACCTTCCGGCTATGTTTCTAATAATTTCATTTAATAAACACAAGTCAAAAATATTACGACGAATCTTCGTCGCGAAAATGTAACAGCGAAGATAAGAATGCGGATTACGTTACAGAAACAGTAATTTATGTACACCTACATACAACATCTGCCTTCTAAATAATTACATTTACATCTCTTTTACCGTCTTGCGTTTGTACCAAATGCCGTGACTCGTACGCTATAGGCTTGGGTAGTTCGCGAACGAACTAGTTCGGAAGAGCGATCTTTTGAGTGAACTACGCGAACCTGTTCGCCGAGCTGAGAACTAGTTCGTCATTTCGTTGATTGACGACCTGTTTTTTGGTCGCAAAGTCTGAAGAATCAAAGTCGTCGATCTTGAATGGAAGGAACTAAGGAACTAGAAGAACGAACTAGCTCGCAACAAGGTAGGTGTGACAACCTAATTTTTTTTGGTCGTCAATCTTGAATAGGAGGAACTAACAAAATATAAGGACGAACTTGTTCGTTTAGATTGGACGACCTTTTTTCGGTCGTCAAATATTGATGGAAGAAACTAGCGAACTAAACGAACGAACTAGTTCGAAATAGCACAATGAACTAGAGTGACCGCATCTTTACGCGAACTATTATACCCAACACTAGTATGTTATTGGTCTTTTATGTCAGAACCGTTTGTTTAAACTTCATTGGTCTGTCTGCGTTATTTGTAGCTTTACTATTCAACGTTAGACGGTTACGAAATGGAGCTTGAAGGGAAATTTTCAGTCCATTACACAATACGTACCTACGTACAGATATCCATTCAATTGGATTTTATAGATCAGACGTATGCGTACGTACATGTAGACATTTCTGTTAAATATAGTGTGAACATTTTGGCCTTTAATCAATGGTATGGCTAATTTATACGAGTCCGACTGGTACACGCTTAATTGAATTCAGTAGCATCATTACGTGTTAATGTCAGGTATCATTTACTGTCTAATAAACGTCATTTCCTACTTACGTTGAGTATTTTTGGCATGCACGAGTATAAACTATAAACATTAATAGAGATTAAAATTTGTTTAAATAATGTTGTGTCTATATTTAGTATCTGCCAATTTTGATTGTACCGTATTGTATAATCTTCCCATTATTACTGTATTTATCGTCATAGATATTATTTAATATTTCATTGATGTAATAAAATTAGTAAGAGAATCGTACAGTGAGTCAGAAATAGCTTAGTACGTTGATATACAGTTGAATCCATTAGGGTATCGATAACGTCTATAACAATTCATCTATGAATATGCAATATATTCGTAAGTAGGTGCGAAATTGATTCTTGAAACTTGATATTGAATTAAGCTGTAAAATATCTAGTTAAACTTTTTTGGTAGTCGTTGAAAAAGTAGCTTCCGATAGAAATATACACTCATAATCAAGCCCTGTTAGGATTAAAATCACGTCTGAGATCGTACATAGATGAGTCGTTACCATTGAACATATATATCGTCAGTGGAAAGGAAATAATGCTAAAGCGCCAATATAGTATTTGTGGGAAATGAGGTTTGAAGTTTTTTTTTACGGAAAAAAAATCATGTCACCTTTATTTTTGGTAAGATCATGTTGCGTAGGTAGTATGAACTCCCAACAACAAGATCCCGAATCACAAGTTTCAAACCAGAACAGTTCAAATCCTAAAACGGGTATTGTTTTTCAAAAATAATGGTAGTTATAGTAGTCGAATTACGTGAGCAGTGATAGCCTAATGGTTGAATCTTGCCCTCACGATCGGGAGGTTCGAGGTTCAAACCCGGGCACGTTTCACTGATTTTACTAAGATTATGTGCGTATTAGAAATACTTAAATTATCATTGCTTTTCGGTGATGGAAAACATCGTGAGAAAACCTACACACCCTAGAGTTCTTTAAAAAAAAGTTCTCAGAGGTGTGTGAACTCCACCAATTCGCATTTGGCCAGCGCGGTGGACTGTGGCCTATAACTCTCTCATTATGAGAGAAGACCCGTGCCCAGCTGTGGGATAATAATGGGTTGACGACAGTTGAATGACGAACTCCTCTCATCTTTAATGTTTGAAAGTGGCTTATGAAATGAATTGAAAGCCGTGAAACCAATCTAGTTTCACATGAAACGATTTGACTATAAATACTCGTAATGTATCTCGACCAGGAGGCCACTCGCGTCAATTTTGCTCGATTTTCCAATGTCCGAATACATTATCATGCAATGGTGGTGTCGATCATGAATACATTGTATTGAACATCATCTATAATTCATAAATCTTTTTTATTCCGGTGCGGCCACAAGGTTTATGTCGATTTAACTTGAATAACATAAATATCAAATGTGCCATAAAAGTAAAATTTTGCAAATATCTATACTAAACAGATCAAAATGTCAAATAATAATACTGTTAATTTTAACAAAAAATATCGTTCAAATAAATATATACTTCAATTGGTTAGCGTTATAGCAAGCAATAACTATTGACATTAAAATGTATTTATGAAGATTTTACAAATATTTTTCGTATGAAATCCGTAATCAATTCCATAAGAAATCAGAAAGGTTTCTTATGATTGGAAACAAAGGTTGAGGTGTAAATGAGAGCTATGTTGTATAATTTTATTTAACACGTATTCTGAATTCTTTTAGGTCGCTTTCATATTCGAATGTCATTAAATTAGGTACGATGACATCTCTTTCCCGGTCCCAATTCAATTTATAAGCAAATTTTTCTCGGGTCTCATGATAATAAATGATGAGAATTTATTGATTTACTTATGACTACGAAAAAAATGTGAAATTTAATTTTATCCCCTTTTTGTTCACTCCGCAAAACTCCTTGATGTTTTATTTAAGCTTTAAGAAATCCGGCATCAGTGAAAGTATAACAAAATAAATTATTATTATATCATTTTATTCGCTACATACTCGTACCTATCTAATTTGAATATTTCAGAGTTAATTTATTTCGATGTTAAGGTTTTGTATATGAATGACATATGACTTTGTTTATACACATATAATACTGAACTGTTGGCTAGATCTAATAGTAAAAAAGGGTTCAGGTAGAGTATCGACGGACGATGGAGCGTTTTTCAACACTTGGGATCTTAGGATAGAGAATATATCGACCGCTTTAAGGATAAATTATTTTATTCTTACTTTAAGGCACTATAAGATGTATTGTATTAAATTTAGGGCACATATTACTATATTTAAAAATCTTTCTTCATGCTAAATAGTAATGCTCTAATCGTGAATGACAATCACGAGTACAATTCATGTGATTATGACGTCGCTCTTCAGCAAGTAACAATATGGACGAAATATCAGGGAGCCAGATCAAATAGTTCCTCGGAGTACCTTAACATTGAAAAGCCTGTATAAAATACAGCAGGATCATACGTCCCTACGGAGGCTTGTGGGTTCAAGCCGCTTGGTGATCCTTAGGTCATTAACTAGTCGTAATACGTATATTTCATTCTTTGTCTCTATATTTTTTAAACTTATCTACCCATATACCTATCTACCCATATACAGGAGAAATGTTTCATATATAATGATTGGATTCATAATCCGTGTGGTATTTTCTTCATAACTACTTTTTCCTACTTCTTGCTCCGCTTGAGTGAATCGGATTTCGATTACACGTCTTCACAAATACGTCAATATCATTTCGTCAAATATTCCGCATGTATAGAACTGATTAATGTGTCTGCCATTCAGTATCATGAGATGATTATATTTGTGGCCTATATATCTTAATATTATAAATGCGAAAATTTGTCAGGATATATGCAGAAAAACTATTAAATTGTATTTTACCGAAATTTTGTACACAAATTGTTTATGACTTACATAGATTATTAACAGTCATAACCGTGGCAGGCGTCGTCCAAGCACGCAAAGCGATGAAAAACTTAGTTTTAGATAAATTTATGATTTATTTTGAACTTTTTCTGTTGATATGGGTTCAATAGTTAAACAAATTTATAAACATATTTAAACGAAAGTATACGCTCATAATAGTTACTAGCAAGATGCTGCATTTTAAACTGAGGAACTTGCCTACATATTTATGTTTTGGTGTTATATGCTTGACCGTTCAACGAGCTATACGAGTATAAGCCATCTCATTTGGATTTGGATGCCTCTTTTCAATCTGCATAACATCAGCATAAAGTGAAAAAGGTATGCCTTTTCAGATCATGAATAGGATTATATCGAATAACTCATAAATGTTTATTATTATAAACTTTTCATAACCCTAAGTTAAAGTAATATCTATCAACGTTTTGTGTTTTAAGTGCTTAAACTAATTTTCTTATTAGCTGTTGTAGCGTAGGAGTCTGTTTTACTAAGTTACATATTAATGGGTCTAGTAAATGTTATCCTATCAAAAACAGTTTCACTGTAAAAATAGCACAAGTTCAAAGTCATCAAATTGTTGAAAAACAATCAAAAAATTTACAAAAAGTTATGAAATACAAACACAAAAACCCCAAGTTATGATTTTTTAATAATTTAATATTGAAAAAGTTTTGTTGCAACCTTAAAACTTAACAAAAATCGAACTTGGCGTGCGTCCTTCAGTACCCAAAATTTGCTTGGATGTATTGCAAGTAATTTCTCAATACCGTTCTTATTCCTTTACTTTCTTTTTATCTTAGTGGGAAGTGTGAGATAATTTTCACCTGGGTCAGTAATTACGCTGCATTCTTACAAGTAGATAATAATACTGAACACAGAAAAAAATCTTCCAACATATTTTCAGCAGGTGTGAGCAGGTAGGTACTAGTTCCTAAACAGTTACAGTGTATTTTACCTTACATTAAAGTAATATGAATGGATCCTAAAAAATTGAGATTCTCAAGGACGCACGCCAAGTTCGATTTTTGTTAAGTTTTAAGGTTGCAACAAAACTTTTTCAATATTAAATTATTAAAAAATCATAACTTGGGTTTTTTGTGTTTGTATTTCATAACTTTTTGTAAATTTTTTGATTGTTTTTCAACAATTTGATGACTTTGAACTTGTGCTATTTTTACAGTGAAACTGTTTTTGATAGGATTTTACATCGTTTTGTAAAGGTTTTTTAACTTGTTGCTAAGATAATTGAAAATTTTTGAAAGTCAGGAAGTTATTGGTTTTACTCCGTTTTACATAAATCGAGTTTCCAATCAAATTTCGATCTTTAGACGTCCGAGGAAGGTTCTCCTATGATTTTTTATGATGTTGTGTTTATGTCTGTATGTATTTATATATATAATATGTAAAACCTCTCATAACTTTTGATCGGGTTTGCCCTATTTCATCGCGATTAGCGCTATTCGAGAGGGCTTGTCTGAACTTAGATTTAACATATTAATATAAATAAATTACGTGTCACTTTATTTGTCCGCAATGGACTCTTAAACTCTGAATCGATTATAATCAAATTTACACAACGTGTGCATTTTGATCCAACTTGAAAGATAGGATAGTTTATATCTTAATTTATAGGTTTAATTGCAAATATTTTTTTTAGCTTCAGCTGTTAACTTTGCATAATCCTAATAACAGATGGTGTAATATTATCTGTTAACTTGATTAAGTAAGTAATGGCGCTTTGTTAAAATTACAACCGTTTCACATAAGCTACAATCTAATATCATGACTAAAAATAAGTATAAGTTACTACCTTCGATCGGTAATATTGGTGATCAAAGGTTACTAAAGTACCTATTACATAGCCATCTCAGTATATTCTGCGTTGATACGGAATCTTACCAAATAATGTATATGAGATATTAGATGGCGCTCTTTACGATACAGTCATCTACATGAACCGAATGTATTGATGGCGCTTTGTTAAAATTTTATATGAGCTAACGTTTCATATGAGCGACAATATAATATTATAACCAGATATAAATTATATCCTTATAAGTTACTAAAGTAATACAAAGCTATCTCAGTATTCTCAGTATATTCTGCGATGATACGCCACCTTGCCGCCAAATCGAAATAGTAATCATCCATCATCCATCCATCAGCCTTTTGATGTCCACTGAAATAGTAATATGTTTAAGATATTAGATGGCGCTGTTTACGTTACGGTCATCTACATGAACCGAATGTATCGTTATATCAATACCGTTTCACTTAGTCAGTTTTTTTAGTTATAATTTCGTATTTCCATAAACTAAAATTGAAAAATAATTTTAAAAGTAATTTAAGAGATAGAGGAAAAATATTTTATTATGTGCCCCCGTAGGCCTATACAAAATAAAAACGTTTCATTTCATTTCATTACCTACCAGCAATATAGAAAGAAATCATTTAAATTAAATTTACACAAACAAATATCACACATAAATTATTAGTAATTATAGGCATATAGGTACATGAACTACTACCTAAAGATTTTTAAACAACATTATACTGATTGTACATTGTGACAAATGAGCCAAAACGTTGGAGTCCATAGATCGTTCTAAGTTAATTTGACAGATGTTAGTTTAAAAAAGTAAAACGTATAAAATTGGTTTAATTTATTTTTAATTTTATGTTTCTAATAATGTTCTGTATTTATGAAAATATTATATAAAGTAAATTTAAAAAAAAAACGTACAAAATTGTAATACATTGTTTTCAATGAGCGGCGCAACTGACGTAGACAAATGTAAACATTGTTATCGAAGAGATGAAAAATAAGGTAAACATTGTCGTCAACCCATTATTGTCCCACTGCTGGACACGGGTCTTCTCTCAGAATGAGAGAGTTTAGGCCATAGTCCACCGCGCTGGCCAAGTGCGAATTGGTGGACAAGTGGACAAGTGAGAAAGGTAAACATTAAATCGCATCAACCCATTATTGGCCCACTGCTGGGTACGGGTCTTCTCCCAGAATGAGAGAGTTTAGGCCATAGTCCACCGCGCTGGCCAAGTGCGAATTGGTGGACGAAACATTAAATAATACATAATAAACTACCGCGCTTGCAATACAAATAAAGAAATACAACTTAAAGATTCTTTGACTGGACAGGAACTGAAAATAATAGCACTATATGACATAAAAATGACAAAGGATACAAGTGATAAAGTCTGAGGAAAAAATAATGTAATATTTATGAGACAGAAGACGCAGAAGGAACTCACATAACAGCCAAATCACTTATTTTTTTGGAGACGTTTAGTGTGAGTAACTTCTTTTCCATCGTGGGCTTTACTAGAGTTTGGAGTGGTCTGCTACGAAGAGACAGGTACCGGCGCACTAGGGATAGCATCAAGCTTCGCCAAGTTTTGCACCTGATAGTGCGAGCCTTCCAGTGTTAACACATTGATGACCCCATCTCGGTCCTACACTTGGTGACTCCAAACAACTGTCTAGCTCGCATGCAAACACTGTGGCGGCTCTTCGTCAGAAACTGTGATTGTGTGACACCTTAACCTTTTAAATATGATAATATTTCATTAAATATTTCAGTACCTAAGAGATGGATATTTGTCACACATTTTTTTTTTTGCTAATAAGAAGAGAAACTGGCAACAAATATTTAATGGGCCACCCTATGGTATGCACTAATTGTACCAGACCAATGAATTTTACATTTACTGCAATATTTCCGGTAAAGCTTTAGTATTTATAGTATTTTTTAAAATAACTATTAAAGTAAAAAACGAGCTTTAAGTCCAGTGGTAAGTGGCCACTGCCTCTAATGGACATCGGCTATTAATCTCTCATAAAAATGTTTTAGGCTATAAGAACCAAGTATGTTTGCCATTCCTGCTGGGTGAGGTCTGGTCGACAGTTATGTCAACATACTTAGAATTTGGTCGACATTTAGAGAACGTGCAGCATAAAGAAAATGTACAGAATGATGACAACATACAGTATGAACACACAATTTTACTAAGTGTGCCAGATATTCCTAACTCTGCATGCAGCCCTTGCCCCACAATTATAAAAGAAATAATGTTACCAAATCAAAGCGAATTCCATATGAACTATATGGATTCTCATTGCATATTTACCAGATGTAATAATAGTTAATTTATTTGACGACAGTATTAACATACTTTGTAGCAGTGTGTAAATTGAATCTTGATTCAAATGAGTGGGATTTATTAGCCCATAAAATAAATGTATCCTTTTACAGATTTCAATTGAATTAATCACATACTGCTGTTTTATTTTTACAGGTGAAATAAGTGTAAGAATAACTTCGCTACTTAAAACAAGGATACTTTATTATGTTTATTTTTGTATTTTGGATTGAAGATTGATGTTAAGAACAAATAGTATCCTCGAATAGATAGTTATATTGGATTGTATCAAATATTCTAAATGATGGGTTTATAACTGCAATAAGACTATTAGATCCATTAATTAAAGAGTGAATGGCGAAACGCAGGTCGCCAGTCAGCTAGTAGATAATCTATATTTTCATATAATAACATATTATGTAAATTAAGAATTGATTGTTTGATAACTCCGCTGGATGAGGTCTTATTGACAATACGTTCATCTCCGTTAGGTTAACCTTCCGTCGGAACATGTAGTATGAAAATAATATACAGCATAAATGCCTACAATATACCTACAGCATGAAGACAACCATAGAAGAAGCATGAACTCGCAATTTTACTAATAACAACTTGGGAGTACAACACAAATAATAATCTTTTTCAGAATAATTGCATATTGAATAAAAATATTCTTGAATGGCTTTCATTTGGAAATTCCCTTCATTTAGAGAAATTGCGAATTAGTTTAAATTGAATCTTTTGACCGCCCGGCCTAATATTAGTGGTCATGCTCTTAGCGCCCGGCATAATGAATCAAAAAATAAATACTACAACAAAGAGGGATAAGCAATGAATTTGTCTAAAAGATTGGATATTTTTTTATGATAGGTACCTACATATGATATTTGTTTGTGGGGTTAAATAACTACTAAATTATCTATTTAGTAGTTAATTAACCGCCTACAGTGTACGCTACTTCAAACCACTTCGCTCAAAATAAAATCAGTGTTAAAATATTTAAACGTTGCAATTTTTATTTTTAGTAGTCCAGACTATTTTTATTGTTATGTCTACTTGCAACAATAAACGTAGAATTGTAATAGCTTTCATAATTCTAAAATGATGACAAAATAACTGAAGAGAAATAAAATATGCGTAGCGATAAACACCTTTTTAAAGAAGGCAAGAGAAAGCTCATTCTTATCAATCTCTTCTTAGGTACACAATTTGCATAGACTACAAAAGCAAAACAGTAGTATATGAGCTAGTGTTGCCGAACTATCGATAGTTTTTCAATCGATAGTTTTCATCTTAAAACAGCCATACTATCGATGGTCCTATCGATACTATCAATAGTATCGATACTATCAATAGTTCAAAATAAGGCAATTTTATCGGATGAGAGCGATTCTATCGAAAGTATTGTTGCTCAAGAAGAATGGATTGTCGATTGTATCGATACTACCGATAGTATTGTGATCATAAATTATTAAAAATATTGAAAGAATCGATAGTATCGACAATTTGGCACCGTCGATAGTTTGGCAATTTGCAATAGTATTGAGTTTGTTTTAAAAGTAATGTAATTAAACGAGGACTATTAAAGGCCTCCATAGTTTGTGTACGTAAATACGTAATGTTGTCGCATTATAACATTATTTAAATATTATTCCATTAACTTTGTTTTCCGACTACTATACCTTAATATTGCTAACAATACTATTGTAAATTAGTAAACAATCGATAGTCCAAAATAATCGATCATATCGATAGTGTTGACAGTTTTTGATTTACTAGCAACGATACTATCGATAGTACCGATAGTCTAGTTCTCGCGAGCAACAATATTATCGATAGTATCGATTGTATTGCACTCATGCGATAGTATTGCTTCGAACTGAGCTATCGATACTACCGATAGTATCGATAATATCGATAGGCCCATCGATTATCTTGCGATATCCTGGCTATCGATAGACTATCGATTAATCATCGATAGTCGACTATCGATCGGCAACGCTAATATGAGCAAGCACTAACGAAATGCGCGCACATTTTTATCGCAAATCACGCTTTCGCTTCGTCTCATCTTATACTTCCCTACATAGGCATCTATCATACTACGCATTCAATTAAAATAACACGATGTAGGTACTTAATAAAAAAGTACCTACATAATATTCCATTCAAGTTCCTGCGCACATCTCTTCCTTTGATACGAGTTTATATTCTTATTATTCATCACCATTTGAATTAACATAATTCATAACTTCATTACGTTTATTATTTTATTTAATGTTAACCTATGAAAAAATCTTTTTGGTAGTATAAATGTAATCGTTTGAGATTCACTGAATGTCAAGCGATGTGTAAGCAAGTTTGACGTCTACTGGATGTCAGGTTTTCATCGAGCGAAAGCGAAAAGTCTAAGAATTGGGGGCACTATGGTTTGTGCTATCGAATTTTATTAATTTCAAATTTATTTCATTATATAGTTGATTGTAATTAATTGATTTGAGATATATGAATTATAATCTACTATTATAAATTATTATTTGAGGATAATACGTTGTGTGTAAGTAATAAAATTTCATAACCTACAAATAACCGCTCCTATCACAGTAAAGACATACTCGCTTCGTTTGACGTTTGAACTTGTCAAACGCTACCGAGTTTGTGAATTTCGTCGTACAAAATAATTATCCATCTTCGCCGTCTTATTTCTGTTCAGAATCTAACTCCATTATTTTTATTGCTTACAAGTCTAATTAAAAATTCCAAGCTTCGGTAATTCTAAGGATATTTGTGTGCCATTCATAGCTTGTATTTGCCTAGGTCTTTCTATGTATTTACATAGAAAGACCTAGGTATCTTTTACATATTTTTTTAGAAAGCCTGTGATGGTCTGTAATATTATTTACGTCCTACACGTGGAAACCTCGTTAGATGCGGCTGAGCTACTTTTAATAATAGTCCTGATAGACATATGGTAATGGTAGTCCTAATCATACTTTCATAGTAAGTCTAAATATATCACGTAAAGTAAACCCATTTGTATCCAATATTAAAGATCCATTTTGATTTTGATGTTTAGAAAGCAACGAACTTTAATTTAGGTTTTTCTTTCTGTCGTAAATATTACTTTTATAAAACAAAATGTAGATTATATTTTAGTAAGTTATTCACATAGAGATAGCATGATTACAATATGTCTCTCCATCTCATTATATACATAACATAATTGGATATTCTTTCCCGGGGATTGCAAAATATAACAAGAGTTTTATCTTTAACCAAATAATGTTCAATTATTATGTAAATTTTATAAATAAAAGAAGAAATAGTTTTGCATAATTCATAATGATTCCTAGCATTTCTTTTTTATCATTTGACTGTTATAATATATAACATAGAATTGTTATTGTTCTACTGAAAATAAAATCCATCAATGCTAGTTGTATTGTTATGTCTACAATTTCGAAAATACTCATAAATACTAAGTAATAAAAATATTTTTATTTTATTGAAGCAGCGAATCAGAATTCAGTCCTCATAATGTTAAATGGTCACTGCCGCCCATGGACATCTGTAAGCAATTTCATCTAGAACACGGGTTCTAAAAAAAAACACGCTTTCTACACTTATAGCCCCACAGTAGGATTTTCTATGTGTCGTGGGTACCATGGACACACACAAGACGAATATACAAACACCTAGACCCAGAACACGAATATAAAATCATCGTTCAGATATCTGGCCGGGAAACGAACCCGGGACCCATTGCGCGTCAGACCAGTATGGTAACCGCTCCGCCACGCGGTTTGTCAAATATCATGCTATCTGAACCTAATCACAAATAATACGTTGCTATCCCGAGGAATAAAATCATGGCATCATATAAAAGTAAGGCATAAAATGTACACATCGTTAAACCGAAATTGTGTTCCTCGTAAATTTATTTGCAATTATACAAAATCCTCTAATCGAATAGAGATTGGGGACGAGCTAATGTGTTGCGGATGGCGTTTTGATTATCGCCACTAGAATTATATTTTGACAGAGCCTATTTATATTTAAAACAAAGGCTTTGTATGGTTAACCCAAATTAGTTTCTAACCCATTCATTCGCTTTTATATTAAAGTGAAAGTTGTTCTTGATTTAATCGTAATGTAAGTATTAAATACATGTTACACAGCATATTGTTAAACTTATATCCATATATTTCTGTATGTATGTTTACGATTGAAAAAGTAAGGTAAAAATGTTGCATTGGTACAATTTGACCAAATTGGAAACTTTGCGTATTTTTTATAATACATATGACACGAAACTATAATTTAGTTGTTCGGTGCAAAACTGCACTCTCAACAGTCATTTTCGATCCTTACATAATGCCTTTAGTGCTAGAGTCTTATCTTAAACCATTGAACAATATAGTATTTATAAACCAATTTAAAGAAACAAGGAGTAATAAAATACATAATTATTTTATCTGTATTTTAGATACGTACGTTTAATTATATTGTAATACCAATAATTCATGAGCCCGTAAAAATAACGATTATTTAAATGCTTATTTCTTAATTATTTCTTGTATAACGTTTGTTTGTTGTTTTGGTTAATACAGAAACGAAAGTAAGTACATATTGAAGAGTTACTAAACAATGAACTTAAGTAAACCGTTGCGACACAATGAGGATACTTATTATTTTTCAGAGGAAGTACGAAATATATAAAAAGGAACGAGTAAGCCTTGAGACGTTTCATAAATTAAAGTTACAAAAAGTTCGTCCCACGATGATCATAAAAAGTAGAAAAAGCCGCGAATCGTGAGATTCATTGCTAATGGTAAAAACTCGAAATGTTCCTGACTGCTAATTAATATAAAAATTGTGTGAAAATGGCTCACAATTAAAGAAGAGTTTTTTACTTTTAACGCTAATTGAAGTAGCAAACTAACGTATAAACGTATAATAGGTATAAACAACTCGAACAACATAGGCTTTACCCAGTGGTAGAACCAGTTTAATTCGACTGGGGAGATACTGCCGCCATCCTTATTTCTAGCGTGAAGCAGTTCTTGCGTTTCGATGGAAGGATGTGGTTGCCAGCACACTTTTACATGAGGCGACTATCTTAGATAGAACCCATATTCTATGTGAAGTTGCTAACAGGTGTCCATGGGCGGCAGTGACCACTTACCACCAGGTGGACTGCATGCTCGTTTGCTACTTCAATCTTATATGTAAAAAAGGCTTTCGACTCGAGATATTTTTACAATACTGAAGTAGCAAACATGCATGCAGTCCATCAGATAAGTAGGTGGTCGCTGCCACCCATGGACATCTGTAAGCAGCTTAATATAGGATAGGAAATCTACCTTAATTCAATCACAGATAGGCGATAGTGTAGCTTAAGCGTTTTTTTATATATGTTCTATGTACTAGTATGTGCGAATAATCCTTCATACTGAATCAATAATCCAAAGTTCATTCGTAGTAGAAGTAATACTTTGTACGAACGAAGTCACAGGTTCTGCTAGAATTTTCACATTTCCACGGACAATCAATAATACGATATTGTAAGTTAGAACTATTAAAACAGATATTAATGTCCGAGTCAAGTGTTCAGTCCTATTTTAATTAATTATTATCTAATACAAATACCATTTGAGCGTCAAATTTCTGTGATTCATTACATAATCCATTTAGCCAAGAGCGAAACATTATTCAGGCAACTGAATTAATCTAAATGCATTTCCAATTATTAGGCAGTCAAATGGATGCTGTAATTGACGTTATTGTTACAAGACCTTTTATATTATAATTAATGTTGAAGTTTTAAACAAAGAAAGGACATTTCTGATATACGATTGATTTTTTTGCACTTATAAATATCGACACACAAATTACTAAAACGTCCAGTCGGAGATCTAGATTCAGCAATGGATCTCAAATGGCTGATGGATGGAAGACAGTATCCTCAGACTAAATTTAGTCTTATAGAAGCTGTGCAACGCTTCTGTAGTATGACTTAAAAGTTGGGGAGTGAGGCACATACTTTCTTTTCGGCGTCCCAATTTAGTCCTTTAAAGCAAAAGGTCGTGTGAGATTTAGTTCAGGCAGGATTTCTAATTGTTTTAGATTTGTTTATGGGTGTAAGTGGCCGGAATTTTGACGTTATTTGTAGAAATTGTGAAATAATTTATTAATTTTTACAACATTTTTTGTCTATTACCGAAATTTTTTTAAGTTATTCTTGCAATTAAGTATTATAGGGGGTTTTACATTCCCTATAAGGGGTATAAAAAATGCTAAGATCGCGGCGGGAGTGAATCGAGGCGCATGAACGTGTTAACCGTATCGATCGCAATCGACGACTCTCTGAAAAAGGCGCGAGCGGCGGCGCGCGAGCGACGGCCGTTAGGATGCGCGCGCAGCTCGGCCGACGGCAACGTCGCATGAGACCTTGAAACGCAACGGTCGAGCTAAGGGGGCCTATACACCCTACATCCTCCCCCTTTTGATCCAACCAAGTGTCCTCACGGTGGATCAAACTACAAAAACCTACGATGCATAATACGTTCGGGAACGACAGGTATCGGATCCTCCGTGCCTTCTGTTCCTTCTCGTGAATGATCCTTCCCGGCCACGAATAATCTTGGACACTTCAGGGTCCACAAGCTGATCCTCATGCAGAGGCGTAGCTTCCCAACGTGGTGCTTTGATTACAGCAGTGCATACACCGCAAGATTCGCGAGTGTCCTCTTCACACGGAGGACGACTGAGCGAGTCAGCCACCACATTAGCTTTTCCAGGCGTATAATCCACTTGCAAATCAAATGCCTGTAGTTTCATAGCCCATCGCACGAGCCTTCCGGCGGGCGATTTTAAGGTAAGTAACCATTTCAGGGGCTGGTGATCACTAGCAACATGGACAGGATGCCCATCAATATAACCACGAAACTTTACAACGGCCCACACGACTGCAAGCGCCTCGCGCTCAGTGGTGGAATAGTTTCTTTCCGCTGAAGTTAATAAACGACTAGCGTAAGCGATTGGTTGTTCGTTGCGCGGTGAGTCCCCTTGCATCAGAACTGCTCCCAGAGCATAATTACTTGCATCAGTTCGGAGAATGAAAGGTCTACTATAATCCGGCTGAATAAGTATTGGAGGCGAGGTGAGTAACCTTTTTAATTCGTTAAAAGCATTAATCTGATCTTCTCCCCAAAGCCAAGACTGATCTTTCTTTGTAAGCATAGTCAGGGGCTGAGCAACTTGAGAGAAGTTAGGCACGAACTTGCGAAACCATGAGCAAGTCTGCAAAAATGATTTAAGATGTTTTAGCGTGGTCGGCTCTTTCATATTAATTATAGCGTCGATCTTGTCCGGGTCTGGTGCCACTCCTTTCGGCGTAATGATATGCCCCAAGTATTTGACGCTTTCTCTGGCGAATACGCATTTGGCACGATTAGCGCGAAGGTTGAAGACTCGTAACCTGTCGAAAACGGCACGCAGATCATCCAGATGCTGCGCGAAGGTCTCTGAAATTATAATCAAATCGTCTATATAACCTAATACTGTGACACCCTGAAGAGACGATCCCGAGCGAAAACGATCGATGAGACGCTGAAAGGTAGCAGGCGCGTTGCACAGGCCAAATGGCATACGCTTGAACCTGTGAACTCCGATCGGAGAGACGAACGCAGTTTTGTCTCTATCCTCGGCTCTGACAGATACCTGCCAATATCCAGCTTGAAGGTCGATGGTACTCATATAGCAACTCTTGCCTGTATACTGCAACAAGTCATCAATGACGGGCAGTGGATAGGAGTCTACCTTCGTAACCGCGTTTAACTTCCGATAATCCACGCAAAACCTGAAAGTCCCATCCTTTTTGGGTACTAAAAGAGCTGGTGCTGCCCAGGGAGACTCGCACTCTTCAATGATATCCTCACGCAGCATTTTATTTAGTTCCATCTCCATAATGCTCTTCTTGGCCGGCGTGAGGCGGTATGGCGGCATCGCAATGGGGGACGCATCTCCTGTGTCAATACGGTGTTCTGCAAACTGTGTAGGCGCTCCCCCTTGTCTGAAGATGTCTTCATACTCATTGAGGATCGAAGCGAGGTCTTCCTTCTCACTGGGTGACAGCATCGAACCTTCGTCTGAACGTAAGATGTCCGTAGCGGCGCATCCTACCAAGTTCCGAGAGGTCTTGCATTTTAAGGGGTAAATGACCCGAGGCCGATCAGCTGTGCACCATATATTTTTCGAAAAATTCAAAATTAAACCAGCTTTCCTAATAAAATCAATACCTAGTAAGGTCTCATTACCACTAGAGTCAGGTAGAGTGACGAATGTAAGGGGTATAAGCGTACCTTTAAGTTTAACTTCAACATCAAGTTGAACATTTACATCCCGTACGAGGCCGTCGGCGAGCTTAATGGACATGAAACTTGAACGCATCGGACATTTTAATTTATGTAAAAGATCGCGTAAAGTTGAGCCCGCAATGCTTTGTTTAGCTGCCGTATCTAACAAACCCGTACCATGATACCCGAATATTTCGATTTCGAGAATGGGTCGACCTTTGAAACGAGAAACGAAAGGTAACGCAATCGCGGCATTATCCTGCGACATCGATTCACCCACACTGTCACATTGTAATAACTTACAACTATTACGACTACTCGATTTTACATTATTTTGTAAACTATTTGCGAAACAGTTTCTACGATAATTCTTTTTTACAAATTTACAATTATTTCGGAATGAATTACAATTACCACCCGATGTATTACAAACAGATACCATGGGTCCTTTACAATTATTATTATTGTTCTTCGTCAAAGAATGATATCGACGTGAACGCGATGCAACGTCACAAGAAAATGAATTATTAACGGAATTAATTTCAGAAATATTCTTTGACGAGGAATTATTATGAGAATACGACAATTGTTTAGTCGGTAACTTATTATTATTATTTCTACGCGAAACAATATTGTACGAACAAAACGAGTGCTTTACTGCACAGTTTTTACAATTCGCGCGCGTCTTTCCTTTCGCACCACAACCGTAACAAAATATAGATTCACCACCACTCGCGATTTTTAGTTTTCCGCACTCGCTACGTGTATGACCGCGACTTTTACAATAAACACAAAACAGTTTACCTTTATTGTCCTCGGTTACCGTAATAGGAGTCACAGGAGCAGGCGCCCTTCGGCGCACGGGTGGTGAAATGACGGTCGCAGGCGTGCTCGATGGACATCGCTGGCTCGAACTGGTCGTAACGGACGAGTCGGGCGCGGTCGACACACCGGGCATCGCACGAGCGGTGGGCGATTCGACGCTGGGCACGTAACACGGAGTACGAGCTTTAGGCGCGAAAACACGACGAGCGGGACGCGACGCACCGTTGGCGTCGCTTGGGCACATTGACGGCGTCGCGGCTTCGATGTGGGATTCTTCGATCTGTCTCCCTTTATCAATTAAGTCGTCCACGCTGTGCACTGAGTCGATCGTGAGACGTTCACGTAGAACGGGATTTAATAACCCGTATATCATATCTAGTTGCATAGTTTCTTCTAGATTGTATGGCAACTTGGCCATTAAGGCACGAAGTCGAGCAACAAAAACTTCGGACCTCTCGTTGCCTTGCTCGTTAGCGAAGATGTCGCGGAATAACTTATACGCCGGTCTTAAGACTCCATACATGGATCGAAGACGTTTAAGGGCGCAGTCCCACGAATTAATGGACGATCTCACTCCTCTATACCACACGGCGGCTTCTCCTTCCAACAACATTGGGAGGCCTCGTAGGGCGTGGTCGTCATTAATATTAGTACACTCTTTGTACATTTCTATAGAGTCGATGAACGCCTCCAACACCTCCGGGTCACGTGACAAACCATTGAAACGCGCGGTGCAGTTCGCGAAGTTTCCAGAACGTGACACGGCGCTGGGCGAGGGCTGCGACGATTGTGATGGCGGGGACACTCTGTCGTTGACGGGACTCCTATCCAATAGGCTCTGCACGAGCTGGCGGTTTGACTCCGCCTGAGCTCTGGCGAATGCTTCCAGAAACGACGAAAGCTGTCTTCCAGACAATGGCGCCTCCTCCTCGGCGTCCGAGACTTCGACACGCTCGCGATCAGCACTTAAACTAACACGACGACGGGGCATTTTTATTGTCCCAGTATACACTTTCGTAATTAAACACGATAACTGTACATAACGTGGATTCGGCACACTTCCGACGAAAGGTGGCCGCTACGTGGGCGCCAATTATAGGGGGTTTTACATTCCCTATAAGGGGTATAAAAAATGCTAAGATCGCGGCGGGAGTGAATCGAGGCGCATGAACGTGTTAACCGTATCGATCGCAATCGACGACTCTCTGAAAAAGGCGCGAGCGGCGGCGCGCGAGCGACGGCCGTTAGGATGCGCGCGCAGCTCGGCCGACGGCAACGTCGCATGAGACCTTGAAACGCAACGGTCGAGCTAAGGGGGCCTATACACCCTACAGTATTATATAAAACGAAGGATCATAAAAAGAATATTAATCTTTTTCTTTGGAGAGTTTTAGCACTTAGTTAAATGTCGTAAAAAAATTAAATTCATTTACCGCACATTAACATCAAATACAATAATGCTGTAATAACTATTCTGCGCTATGTATTGATCAATCTACCACTGTCGGAATTGAGTTCGAAAACGCGTCACAAATATTCGTCGCTCTAATTCATAATAGCGACCACTTCAGCTCAATACGATAATAATATCGTCCGAAATTACGAGTATGACCACTATAGTAATTTAGTACAACCATTCGAGTTTAGTGGGGCATTTGGCGCGTCAAATAAAATTAAATGCTATTGTTTTATTACGTACCTACGAGTTACTTGGTTATAAAATGTTTCTTAAGTCTTTATTTAATTGTATTATAATAAAGATAATTGTTGTACAGTGAAGAATGAGGTTCAAGGTGCCTACGACATTTTATTTTAAATAGAAATGTTTATTCATGTTCTGTTATTTTAATAAAGGTTTAACAAAATTGTTATGGTGCACGGAAGTGTCTTGAGTGAAGGATCAAATGAATGAAGTGTAACAGATGTTTTATAATGTTTTTAGGATAATGTCATTTAATTATGCGTTTGAATGGAAATTTATTTAAATAGGACTCCCATGTTTTAAAGTATTTCATCAAAAACTAAATAAGACGACGAATTTTGCTTCTAATTACAATTCGATTGTTTCATACTAAACCTCTTTTTATAAAGATACCTACTATCAAATTGCGATTTTATAGTAAACATCGTAGTATGATTAAAACACACAATTTATAAAGCATGCTTACAAAAAATAAAAATGTACGTGTTAAAAAATAAATAAACTTATATCTGTACGAACATATGCTAAACATATTACGCTGTACTAGCTACCAATTAATTTATATGGATAACGTATACATACATACTAATATACAGCATGATAGGTTAATGGAGGAATATATTTAAGCGTATGATAATTCTTTTCATTTCACAAGTGTATAAATTATAAAATGCGTACAAAAATCTTTAAAAACTATCGGTGAAAAAATCCTATTAAAATGTCTTTAAAAATTCTCCAAATATGTCTTTACTTTGTATATATATGCACATATAGCGTTAGTGATCAGTTTTTTAATTTTTTTTTTGCTTTTAGAACGAATTTCCATCTAACTTGGATCGTTTTTGCCTATAATGTATTTATTTTCATGGAAAATTCTATTAAAAGTTAATGTGAGTTTTTATTCTTATTAAGGACAAGTACCGAATACTGAATACTCTTGAAATATGTCCCTTGATTTATGTAACACCCTGTATAGATGGTTGATTTAATAAACATAATACCATAAATATGTATCGCACATCAGTACTGATAAACGCAAACAGTGTACTGTAACAGATCGGTAGTAGCACTTAGCAAACTGCGATGTGCTGATGACTAGTCCACTCCGGGTAATGTACTGCGTGATAAGGTTGTACAAACGAACATTACATATTTTGTACTGTATTTCTAGACTCTTTACTACATATACTGTTGAAGTAATAAATTGTACGCGAAATACTATATTTCATTACAATAATAGGTAGATCAATGTTTATATTTTGCAACATTCACAAAATTTGTAAATATAAATGCCACTAATTTTTGAAAGCGTCTTTCCTTCTTCCTTCCATCTTTTATTGAAGTTTTGTCTTCAGTCCTAAAAAGTCCAAAAACTACTGTTTAAAAATATATTAAAAATTGTATTGTTAAAGGTTTTTTAATACTATATTCAGATAACAAAATGTTATCAACCCTAGCGGGTGATGACAGGCAAGCTTGTTTCGTATATTTTATTATTAGTACCATACATACTTATGAGTCGTTACAGCAGCGTAAACATTAACAGCGCGATGATCGTTGCATTATCATTAAATTATATTTATACGTATAGTAAAAACGGGTGCAGGTCTGTGTCTGTGCTCCTAGTTAAAAATGTATAAAAGTCAGTTTTTTTTTAATTAATTTATTCCACCAAAATTGCTAAAAAAAAATTTTAAATAATTTCTGTTATTCCATATAAAAAAAAAATATAAATATAGCGACAGGCGTCGTTTTAAAAAAACAAACCTATCAAAAAATCTCAGCTTCGCAATTTTCGTCGAAAAAGTCAATTTGGCAAATATCAGACATACAACCTTTTTCACCAGAGGCACAGATATTTGGTGTATCAAAGCGATATTTTTTTATTTTTGTACGTCAAAGGTTATTTTAATAGTTTTATTATTCGCTATTATTTACATCTTACTTCCTTTACAATTTTACAATAATCTTTATTTATAACAAGCTATTTATTTGCAAACAATATATCTACATTTAAATAAAAATATACATATTGATATGAAAAAACCGGGGGATATTCGCATATTTTATTTGTACACTGCTTACATACATTAAGACGATCAACAATATTTAACTTTTAACCTAAATGAAAATGAATTTTATTATCAGGTCAATAATTTATTCGTACGCGGGCAAAAACGAGGTACAATTAGACAAATAATGTTTAAAGCGTTCATGTGAACTCGCTTGATTTGTATAAAATATTTCGGCCTTAACACACCTAATATAACAATTATATTTCGGTCCATATATTTAACGTATTCGTGGATTCCGTTCATTTACGAGAGCGTCAACTTTATTTGTAATGGAGCCTGTATATTTATTCAAAACGTTAGTGTGTGAATGGTTACGATACGTGGTACAACTCTCGCACTAGTGATGTTGTTGCGTTCGCGGATGTTCGCGTTACGCAATATTTGCATGTATTCGAATATAGAGCAGTTTAACGACCAAAAAAGGTCGTCAAATCTATAAAATTTAAGTCCAACTCCAATTTCTTCAAAAAAGGTGCAAAAAGAGCTCTCCTTTAAAGCAGGCGATGCATTGGCGACTCCTCTGGTGTTGCAAGTGTCCATAGGCGACGGTGACTACTTTCCATCAGGTAGCCCGTCTGCCTTATCGTTGGGTTAAGGTACAAAAAAAATGACGTCTAAAAAAAGGTCGCCAAATAAGTCCATCAAATGGCGGCGCCCATGTTGACGTCTAATTAAAAAAAAAAATGAATATTCGCATTCGCATTCGCGACTGTTCAAATAAACACATCTGTCACATCATTACCACGCACACACATGTGTTCTCACGTTAGCAATACATGTAGAGCGACGCGTGCGTGAGTTTTTACATTTATACCAGGGATGGCGAACCTTTTGTTTCTATTCTAGGGTTCCGTGCTCAAAGGGTCAAAACTGATACTATTACTAAGACTCCGATGTCCGTCTGTTTATCGTTTTTTATAAGATGGAAGCGAACGATTGAGAGATTGATACAAACGAACTTACCATCAGGTGGACTGCATGGTCCAGTACATAAAAGTACATTTTAAAATATCTCACTTATACGCATAATACAAGTCGAAGATAGTTTGGTTTCTGTTAAGATGAGACGACAACGGAGTCATAAGGTTTCTGAGCGGTTCCTTAATGTTGGTTATAATTTAAAATAATGTTTCGCAGACAACAAAATATAAAAACATATTATGGCGTACTGAAAACAGTGCCAATGGTTCGCCATCTCTGATCTGTACTTCGTGTGGCGCACATTTTCTTATAGGACTGAGAAACAGTTTTATTGCAAACAAAGTTGAATGCGGAATTGCCGAAAGTTTTAACAAAAGAGAGACGAGGAACATTTTCATCTAGAAACACATGCGAGTTTAAACTTCGGTGTGCAACTGGGTAAAGCAAACATAATAATTTCAAGTGCCCAAACAATTTTCTACGTGAAAATTGAAATATGCAAATAAAACCGGATTTTAAAACACGTACGATGTTGCTTGTAGGACGTGCAAACAAATAATGAGATGCGACATTTTTGTTTAAACAAAGATATGCATCCGTTACTAAATACACAAACAGTTTGTATTTACTTTTACAATTTACGGAAATTTAGTAATGTGGACCATACATATTAATAATAACATTAAAGTATTATATATATTTTTATCCACAACTGCCGCTGTAGCAAAAAAATGTCTACTCTTTTTCACGCATCATTCTAAAAAACTTGCTACCAATCGCAACGGTCGAAATTAGACCGTAATTCAAATCAAAAACTAAACTTGATATTGTCTAAAGTAGCACAAATAGTTCTCTCATTCAATACAATTTTATTAAATTTAGAGTTAATTTAAACACTCATTAAAGGAAAAAAGAGGTTTAATTGGCTAAGCTGTATATAAAAGCATTGACGGATATTTTTCACATTGTGTTTTCAAAGTAAGACAGTAACAGTTTTATTTTTTGTTTTATTTGTTTATGTCTTGTGTCAATTGTGTCAAATAGTAGTTTGTGTAATGTGTTTTTAGTTTTTATGCATTATTTGAAAAAATATCAGCACCATGTACAAGGAGTACCTACATGGTGCTGATATTTTTTCAATATAGTTAAACTGTAACCTTCCTACTCTTCTATCCGCGCAATTTGTATTAAAAGGAGTTCTTAAGTTTTTGCTTCACGTTATATATAGATATATTAACTTTGATAAAAAAATTTTAAACAAAAAATACAACCGACTTCCATGCCACATAAAAGTAAAAAATAATTTAAATACATGTTGGTTTAGAGCAAACACAGTTCTTAGTACATAGTCCCGAAGTCGGCGCTTACCATATTTTGCTGGATCATGACGAAACTACTTGTATCTTATATGAGCGCCGACTTCGGGACTATGTACTAAGAACTGTGTTTGCTCTAAACCAACATGTATTTAAATTATTTTTTACTTTTATGTGGCATGGAAGTCGGTTGTATTTTTTGTTTAAAATTTTTTTTTCACGCTTTTCAGTCACGATAAAATCAGTTATGGCTGTTGCTAGTCGTCCGCTAACCGGATGAATAAAATTAATTATTCGTCCGATTTTCGGATGAATAAAATTATGTGCTGACGTCATCATATAAAAATAGACTTCTTTGACACAACCGGTCGGGGGCGCTACCGCGCCCCCTCCCTTAGATTCTGAATTGGAAAAATCTGTTCGAACCTAACCTAACCGAATAAAACAACTTTTTCTGAGTAAACATTTATTTAAAGAATAGACCTTTAATTATCAATATTTAAAGTAGAAAAAGTAATATAAACCTTATAACTAAGAGTATAATTCAACTTTTATCAGTATAAAAATAACCCATCCAATTTAAAAAGGTTGGTAGTACTCTTGCATCTTCCAGGTAAGTGTATTCAGAGTGGAATCATAATTATATTCTCTCCGAAACTCATTGTTGGTATTGTGAACATTATGTATACGTAAACACAATTAGGCCGATGCCTACGGTTTAAACTTGAAGGACCCCATCATTATCAGGGTTGAGGAGTTGAAGGTCAAATTTATCATGTCATATCTTTGCTTAGTAATCTCATTACATATACGTAAGCACCATATGGCCGATGCTTATGGTTTAAACTTGCAGTACCCTGCATCATCAGGGTTGAGGAGTTGAAAGTCAATTTTCTTATCATACGTCTTTGCTTTGTAAATATATTACATATCCATAAGTATCAAATGGCCAACGCCTATGGTTTAAGCCTGAAGTGCCCCTGCATCATCAGGGCCGAAGAGTTGAAGGTCAAAATTATCATGTCATATCTTTTCTATGTAATCTCATCGCATGCACGTAAGCAACAGATCCCCAACTTCTATGGCTTGGGCTTACAGTACCCTGCATCATCAGGGTTGAGGAGTTGAAGGTCAACTTTTTTATCATACGTCTTCGCTTTGTAAATATATTACATACCCATAAGCATCAAATGGCCAACGCCTATAGTTTAAGCCTGAAGTACCCCTGCATCATCAGAGTTGAGGAGTTGAAGGTCAAATTTTTCATCTTATATCTTTGCTTAGTAATCTTATCAGATATACGTAGCGATCATGTAGCTAACGCCTATAGTTTAAGCTTGAAGCACCCCAACATCATCAGGATTGAGGAGTTGAAGGTCCAATTTTCCACTGTATACAACCAATTTTTCTAATGTTCTACCTTACATTTTTTAAATATCATTTTGAATGCGTAAGATTGAAATAGCTAAGTTTTATGGCTTAGGCATTCAATACCCCTGCATCATCAGGATTGAGGAGTTGAAGGTCCAATTTTTCGTCGTATACCTTTGCTTAGCAATGTTATTACAAATCCGTGAGCAACAAATGTCTAACGTTTATGGTTTAAGCCTGCAGTACCCCTGCATCATCAGGGTTGAGGAGTTGAAGGTCAAATTTGTCATCGTACATCTTTGCCTTGCTATCTTATTATATATCCGTAAGCACTAAATGGCCATCACCTACGGCTTGGGCTTACAGCACCCTGCATCATCAGGGTTGAGGAGTTGAAGGTAATTTTTTTTATAATATGTCTTTGCTTAGTATTGTTATAACATACCCATAAGCACCAAATGGTCAACCCCTATGGTTTAGGCTTGAGGCACCCCTGCATCATCAGGATTGAGGAGTTGAAGGTCAAATTTTCATCACATGTCTCTGCTTAGTAGTCTTGTTACATATATGTAAGCACCAAATAGCTAATGTTATAGTTTAGGATAGCTGTAACCCTGCATCATCAGGATCGAAGAGTTGAAGGTCAAATTTTTCGTCAACCTATATACGCATAGATATATAATACATATTCCAAGTTTCATAAGAATCGATTCGGCAGAAACCGAGTTATCTCAAATTATCTAAAAAACTTGAGGAGTGGTGGTGGTTTCCACCCCATAACTCAAAGAGTTAAGCATCACAGCATACCCATGTCCAAGAGAAAAAGTTGCGTGACGAAATTTCCTATCAAATGAAAGAAAGAAAATGGAAATCGGTTTAGAAACACCCAAGTTATTCCAGATTTTAAGAAACCGACATTTTCCAATTTTCCGGGAAAACCGCCGGAAGGTTTTCATTTTCCTCAATATGGGACTGCCTGTGAAACTAGTCGCATACAATGTCGTATGAATCGTGTCGGTAGGTCGACGATTTCTAGCCATTTCGCCCGAACATACATAAAAAAAAAAAAAAAAAAAAATATACGTGACGAATAGATAACCTCTTTCCTTTGGGAAGTCGGTTAAAAATTAAGATGGATCCACTGACACCTCACAAGTTAAAATCCATTAAGCAATTTTGTGTATTAAGCGTGCCAAAGAAATTGACACAAAGTACAAACGCTTAAAAAACCCTCATTTTAAGGCAGTCGAGTAAGTAGTTAAATAAGTCCTTTATTTATAGGAACTTTCGATATTCTGATATTATGATCTCTGGGTCATAAAGGAACAAACGCAAAACTTTTTATTATGTTTGCACAGTGCAAGAAAACGTGCGGGACCAATTTCTAAATTGAAAAGTCAGAATCGATTAACCAGTATACTTTCTTCCTTATATTAAACTAGCAAGAGAAATTCTTATATAAGCAACAATCTGTCAGGTATACACAAAGATTGTTAAGCTAACCATAGTTTTGCAAAGTTTAAAATGACATTATCATTATTACCAGATTATCATGAACCACTTATAGTCCAGTAGCTTGTGCGAATAGTATAGTAATAAAATCGGCCAAGTGCGAGTTGCATAGAAGTGAAAATGCAACTGTCCAGCTATCACGGTTCAGGCGATACAGCTTGGTGACAAGCGTACAGACGGACAGCGGAGTATCAGTAATAGGGTCCCGTTTTTACCCTTTACTTACGGATTTCTAATAATCCATAGGCCAAGAGCGTCAATGTTAAAGAAAATTCGCTATGCGTTACAAGCGTCAGAGTTGAAAGTTTTAAATTTCGCTGTGAGTTGAAGAAAATATTGCTGAAACGCGCTTAAAATTTGAAATGATGATTAAAGTGAATATCTCGCGGCCCTCCGGTGAGTGATTACTGTACAGAAAGTCGGGCGCAGTCGCATGGGAGGCCATGTGTCGGAGGAAACATTAAATCGTGAGTCAAATGTAGTTGAAATTGCGCATGGTCCATTACATTTATTAATGATATTGATTGACCTTATTCTATTTGAGATGGGTACAGACATGTCACTAGGACATGGTGATTAAAAAGAATGTTTCCCCTTGAAGTTACTGATAATTTATTTCTAATTTATAAGTTGGCCAGTTAGATAAGCTTTATTCATGCAAATCTTATTTAAATCAGATATTTATTTCTTGCGCCATTGACAAACAGACACACATCATCTCATGTTTATACGACTTTACTTTATATTTTAAGGACACTTTTATATGCCCTTAAAACATTAGTAGCGTTTCAAAATGGAACATAACATGAAAGAGTGGAAACATAACTCTTTATAATAAGTTTATTGTCACCGATCTTTTCCTTGTCATTGTTATTATGACGTAGTGGACAATAGTTACGATAATTGTCCATTGCGTGTCTGTTACACATTGAGCGAGGAAACTAATATTTTTTCATGACAATGTCAGAAAAAAATATGTTCATATCTAAGGTGTTATCCTTGTTTCAATGCATAATAATGTTAATTTACAAACACAAAAAAAAAAAAATGTTAATATAAATATTCAAATTATATTTGTCGAATAAGCGTTAAACTTAACGTTTTAATACTTCAATTTGTCGACCTGTAATTGAGTGATTAATGACTTCGTAGATCATAACGCTATCGTAATAGCGAGATAAAAAAGTTGTAAAATATAATAACTAACGATAAGTATACTTTTTATGTACATCTTTATTCGGTCCGGTCTTGTAAATTCACATTTATTACAAAAGTTATTACGAAGCCCCTTTGTTATTTATCTGTTAATAACATCATTATTTATATAAGATCCCGCCTGGTATAAAATCATCGTGTTGTATGAGATTATTTTACTTGGGTAATTATATTACTCAAAGTAGATATTTTTAGTCCTCCACAATCTGTTATTTTAGATAGGCAAATGGAACTGGAATCATAGCAATCGATGAAGTGTGCTAGGCATGTTTTGGTTTTAAAGAGGTATTGGTGAGCCCAGGTCAATCATAATAATTTTCGAAACCATCTCACCAATCCCATTCTGCCATTTAGCCCCTCTGGGGCTTTAAGCGGGAGTCTCCTGTGCTTCTAAAGAGGCATTACCGCCCACTTTGAGAAACACTGTTAGAGAGTAATATACCTACCTACTCAAATAGATATTCTTAAGCTTTTATTAATAGAAAAATAGGCTCCATAAAATATTTCTATTTGATTTAAACTTAATCACTACATAGTATAAAACAAAGTTGCTTCCCGTTGTCTGTCCATATGTATGTTTAGATCTTTAAAACTATGGTGCGGATTTTAATGCTGTTTTTTTTAATAGATAGAGTGATTCAAGAGGAAGGTTTTAGTGTATTTAATGGAGGAAGACTGATAATTTTAGATTTTTTACTTTTAGGCGGAACAAAGTTCGCCGGGTCAACTAGTTTAATAAAAAATTTTTAAACAAAAAATACAACCGACTTCCATGCCACATAAAAGTAAAAAATAATTTAAATACATGTTGGTTTAGAGCAAACACAGTACTTAGTACATAGTCCCGAAGTCGGCGCTCATATAAGATACATGTAGTTTCGTCATGATCCAGCAAAATATGGTAAGCGCCGACTTCGGAACTATGTACTAAGTACTGTGTTTGCTCTAAACCAACATGTATTTAAATTATTTTTTACTTTTATGTGGCATGGAAGTCGGTTGTATTTTTTGTTTAAAAATTTTTTTTCACGCTTTTCAGTCACGATAAAATCAGTTACGGCTGTTGCTAGTCGTCCGCTAACCGGATGAATAAAATTAATTATTCGTCCGATTTTCGGATGAATAAAATTATGTGCTGACGTCATCATCTAAAAATAGACTTCTTTGACACAACCGGTTGGGGGCGCTACCGCGCCCCCTCCCTTAGGTTCTGAATTAGAAAAATCTGTTCGAACCTAACCTAACCGAATAAAACAACTTTTTCTGAGTAAACATTTATTTAAAGAATAGACCTATAATTATCAATATTTAAAGCAGAAAAAGTAATATAAACCTTATAACTAAGAGTATAATTCAACTGATACTGATAAAAATAATTTTGACTACCTATCCTTAGTTGGAAAACCAATACCATCAAAACCAATTTAAGTTCGGGCAGCATGGTCGTTATTCACTACATCAGGTGTACCCATAGCTTTACACAATTTATTAATCTCAGTAATATGATTTAACTCACCAGTTTCAATACGTTTTTTATTACGAGGATAATAAGTATGTTTAATATACAGACCATTTTTATTACGAATTTACCGTTTAGCGGACGATTAATTTATTTTATTCATCCGATTACGGGACGACTAGACACTTCGATCAGTTATACGAGACCGTGTAATACATAGTATCCATAAGACTGCATAGTGCATACATAAATGGAAACGGTAATTTAAAATCAACCTTAAGGGCCGGCACTCATATGACGGAGCGCAGCGCAGCGCATTTTTTGCTGTCAAACTATTATCGTCATTGTCCCTTTAGAAATAATATCCAAAATTAAATAACAGCAATTTATTTCTGAGGAGCATGAAAGCGACCACATGCGAAAGGTAGCGCGGGAGCGCGACCGCGCGCGCACGACGCGCTACTCCGCGAGCGTCCGCTTTCGGTCGCTGCTGGCCGCTGGGCTCGCCGGAGCGACGCCACAGGCAGCAGCCGCCATTTTGTTGTCAACACGTGTATACTTGTGCCACGCTGAAAACTGCAAAACGAATGACGACCGTTTGTCGAGTATATTCCAGCGCATGCTCGCGCATCCGCGCGCACCCGCGCGCATCCGCGCGCATTCTCCCAGTAATTAGCGCGAATTTCGGCTAGTGTGTGATTCGTTAAGAAAATTTCGCGGGCATGCGCTGCGCTGCGCTGCGCTCCGTCATATGTGCGCCGGCCCTAAATGACAAGTCAAACAAAAGCCTAAGCGATATCTTACATTACTGTCACAGTGCATGGGAACTGAGCGCAACCGCTCGCAGGGCACTGCCGCGCCCTGCTCGCTTAGTTTCTATATTTTCTTTTAAGTTCCAACCTAACCAAACCCATCCTATGTAAAAAGGTTGGCAGTACTCCTGCATCGTCCAGGTAATTGTATTCAAAGTGGAATTTGTGATCATAATTATGTCCTTTCCGGAACTCATTGTTTGTATTGCGAACAATAATTACCAAACACACATACTTTAGGCAGGCTGTATACCTATATTATTAGGGTTAAAGAGGTAAAGGTAACTTTATTAATCGTTGCCTCTGTTTATGGAACTCCTAATATATTCATAAGGGCCATATTACTATCACCTGTGGGTTAGATAGGCAGTACCACTGAATAAAAGCCCAGTTAAAGATAACGGTTTTCATAAGTCATCTCTTCTTAGCATTTCTTCAATAAATCCTTAAACACTAAATAGCCAACTTCTATGGCTTGGGCTTACAGTACCCTGCATCATAAGGGTCGAGGAGTTAAAGGTCAATTTTCTTATCATACGTCTTTGCTTTGTTAATATATTACAATTCCATAAGTATCAAATGGCCAACGCCTATGCTTTAAGCCTGAAGTACCCGTGCATCATCAAGGCTGAAGAGTTGAAGGTCAAAACTATCATGTTATATCTTTGCCTAGTAATCTCATTACATATACGTAAGCACCATATGGCCAACGCCTATGGTTTAGGCTTGAAGGACCCCAGCATTATCAGGGTTGAGGAGTTGAAGGTCAAATTTTTCATGCCATATCTTTTCGTAGTAATCTCATTACATACACGTAAGTAACAGATGGCCAACTTCTATGGCTTGGGCTTGCAGTACCCTGCATCATGAGGGTTGAGGAGTTGAAGGTCGATTTTAATATTATACGTCTTTACTTTGTAAATATATTACATACCCATAAGCATCAAATGGCCAATACCTATGGTTTAAGCTTGAAGTACCCCTGCATCATCAGAGTTGAGGAGTTGAAGGTCAAATTTTTCATCTTTTATCTTTGCTTAGTAATCTTATCAGATATACGTAGCGATCATGTAGCTAACGCCTATAGTTTAAGCTTGAAGCACCCCAGCATCATAAGAATTGAGGAGTTGAAGGTCCAATTTTCCACCGTATACAACCATTTTTCTAATGTTCTACCTTACATTTTTTAAATATCATTTTGAATGCGTAAGGATGAAATAGCTAAGTTTTATGGCTTAGGCATTCAATACCCCTGCATCATCAGGATTGAGAAGTTGAAGGTCCAATTTTTCGTCGTATACCTTTGCTTAGCAATGTTATTACAAATCCGTGAGCAACAAATGTCTAACGTTTATGGTTTAAGCCTGCAGTACCCCTGCATCATCAGGGTTGAGGAGTTGAAGGTCAAATTTGTTATCGTACATCTTTGCCTTGCTATCTTATTATATATCTGTAAGCACCAAATGGCCATCACCTACGGCTTGGGCTTACAGCACCCTGCATCATCAGGGTTGAGGAGTTGAAGGTCAATTTTTTTGTCATATGTCTATGCTTAGTATTGTTATTACACATCCATAAGCACCAAATGGTCAACCCCTATGGTTTAGGCTTGAGGCACCCCTGCATCATCAGGATTGAGGAGTTGAAGGTCAAATTTTTCATCACATGTCTTTGCTTAGTAGTCTTGTTACATATATGTAAGCACCAAATAGCTAATGTTATAGTTTAGGATAGCTGTAACCCTGCATCATCAGGATCGAAGAGTTGAAGGTCAAATTTTTTGTCAACCTATATGAGCATAGATATATAATACATATTCCAAGTTTCATAAGAATCGATTCGGCAGAAGCCGAGTTATCTCAAATTATCTAAAAAACTTGAGGAGTGGTGGTGGTTTCCACCCAATAACTCAAAGAGTTAAGCATCACAGTATACCCATGTCCAAGAGAAAAAGTTGCGTGACAAAATTTCCTATCAAATGAAAGAAAGAAAATGGAAATCGGTTTAGAAACACTCAAGTTATTCAAGATTTTAAGAAACCGACATTTTCCAATTTTCCGGGAAAACCGCCGGAAGGTTTTCATTTTCCTCAATATGGGACTGCCTGTGAAACTAGCCGCATACAATGTCGTATGAATCGTGTCGGTAGGTCGACGATTTCTAGCCATTTCGCCCGAACATACATAAAAAAAAAAAAAAAAAAAAAAAAAAAAAAAAAATATACGTGACGAATAGATAACCTCTTTCCTTTGGGAAGTCGGTTAATAAACGAAAAAAAATGTAGCGCCAGTCATATTTCTTGATGCAAGTGTTGTTTAGAGGAGTTTCAAGCGAACATTAGCGGTCTTTCATTTACTAGTGTTGTTTTCAAGTAAGAGACTCGTTAGCTGCGTCATTCTGTATAAGTTTTTCGTCGGCGTTTTATTGTTCGTGGCATTAGGCAACACTGTAGTATGAAGATCAGTATCACTTAGTTTAAAGATCCAATTGAAGGTGACTGAATTATTCAACAGCCAACATCTACTTTGCGACCAGTATTATATTTCTATTTTATGTGACCAATGCACAGCACATATTAATAAAATAATATAAGAAAAAATGTGTGCGTGTACTAGCGTACACTCGTAAGAAGTGAAACTTCTTTATGACGTTATTTTTCAAAAAATAACTTGAAAACTTGAAAAATAAATAACATGATCACGCCCACGTGTTGGTGTTTTGAAAAATGCGATCAAAAACTGAGGTTAATTTTAAATAACGTGGAAAAATAAATACCACAATTACACTTAAGTATTAGAAAAAGAGATGTAATTACTTACTTTTTTTTAGAAATTCACTGGAATTAGAATTAAAATAAACCCTTTGATTTTGCTGATCACTTCAATATAATATATATATATATATATTTGTCACGTCACTTTAGAGCGTTGGGAATAAATAAGCGTGCAATAGAAAAAGATGGCGCGTAACAGAAAAAGATGGCGCGTAACGAAAAAAAATGTTACACATTTTTTTTTTCCAACCCCGATAAAGAAGTTTCACTTCAAAAAAACATTTTGTGTTTACCTACTTATATCTAAAGACATCGAATGTGCCGTGGCAGATATCTTTTATCTTTCGATACAATATTCCTACTGGAAGGTCTCGTGTCGCCGTTTTATGGTCGTATAAATAAATTTGTACATACTGTGTAGAAAACTACAGTTTCAGACTAATACCTATTATACAGAAAGGATAGATAAATTTCAATATGTATAGCGTACTCATCATATGCGTTTTTTGAATTATTATTGCCGATATTTCATCCTGGTTACATCAGTTGGATCGTAGTCACGGCGAAATTCCTTGTTTCGCCGCAAGCACGATCCATGAAACTATACCCGTTATATGCATATGTACGTACATGTTAAAATTAACAGTATTTTGTCTCCCGTGTCACGCGTCTGCCACGTTCAATAACGTTAGACATAAATTAGACGTAATGTCAAAACCGACTACCGGCAATACATAATATGTACCTACCTATTTTCATTCTCCTTACGCATAACAATATAGTTCTGAAGCTATAACCCTTCGTAGTATGATTCCGGAGACAGCATCGATTCATTTAATTCTGCCTAATAACCGCAGTGTTAAGCGCTGTTGTTTTTTGGTTTGAATGCAGTGGCGAGGATATACTTACATGAGAGAGAAAGAGAAAGACATTACACGAGAAGTTCTACCGTAGTCCTCAAATCAAGCAAAGAATCGGCGACTAGTCCGAGGCAAAGCCTTAATCCACGCCTAGAGTATATTTCAGACGTCAATGTGCGGGCTAATAATGCTTTCAAAATTACAGACGAATATTTAAATTAATTTCATCACTTTGTAAGTATGAAAAGTACTTCAAAGCAAAGAAACAAATTTTAATAGCTCATGAAATGTTGGCAAATGATCATATCCTGTGTTGTGGTGGCAGTATACGTGCAATATATTAAAACGGTTATAGCTATACTCTGATCATAACTCATCGTCATTCGTCATGTTGACGTCATATCGGTGTGACACCTAGAAATTCTCGCCCAAGCTGTAGGGATGACAGTAGGGGGACAAATTCAACGACGATTTTCGAGTGTCCAATATCGACTCTCTCAATGTACTATTTAATGCTTAATATTCGTTAAATGCTATTTTATATATTTCCCAAAATATCGATTGCTCGATTAATAGATCTTAGATCGACATCGCTATACAAAAATTAAATTAACCGTTCAGTTAACTCAATAATTTACTTCTGAATAAAGTAAATTATTACTGTATTATATATACCTACCCTAATTTTAAATTTGAAACTTAGTTTTTGTTGCTATTTTTTTTTTGAATACCAAATATATTTTGTTACTAATATTAATTCTGAATCATGCATATATGTAAAATTTTGTACATACTTTAATACTTTAACAGAAACAATCGGTTATTTTAACAGAAACTATCTAGGTACTTATTTCTAAATGTACTTATATTGTACGATACTTTGTCTCTGCGTCCGTAACTAAACGAACTTTGATGCATAAAAAGCTGTGCTGGCTTCATAAGCGGATTCGATAGAGTAGGGATTAATTACAGGAGTCAGACTACGGACTTAACTACTTAAGTTGGTGTAGTTTAGTTTTGTGTGGCTTCACTGTGAGATACCTTTACATAACGCAAACTAAGGTCCGGCTACATCTATCTACAAATATAATAATCGTTATTTAAAATATTGAAGAAAGTTTTTTTTTAATAATAGTTGTGACCCGCGATTGCATCTGCTTTTAAAACAATAACGACTTTAAATTAATATAGGTAAAAAAAAATTGGGAAATCCAAAAGTGCATGACTCATTTTTTGTGAATTTTATTTTTTCGTTAATAACTATTAAACGACATTAAATAATATAACCATTTTCAATATCAATCATTGCATAGTAGATAAGCGAAGCTAATAAAAAAACTGATTAAATTAGTTATTTTTTACGCAAAAAAAACGTGTTTCAAACCAAAAAGAGGGTTTATTTACGGGAATTTCTTTTTTTCTATTTCAATAGTTCTTTCTGTTTTCTTAAATCAATTTTAACCGAAGACAGAATTTATGTCCATTAAATTATCTATAGCGTAAATAAAGGAGATTACGTGGATTACCAATCTTATAAATAATTAAATAGTTGCGGAATCGACCCTAAACGGATTTTTCGGTAATAAAGCATTCTCTAATGCTTCGCATTATGAGTCGTGCAAAATTGTTTCTAAATGTTATGTTTTATGGCAAGATACGCATATTAAATATATTTTATAAATAATTAAATTAAATACAGTATTTCGCTTTGATGAGATTCGAACAGTCTAACAGAAAAATATATAAAAAATGAATATTATTATTATTACTTTAATCAAGGCAATGTCAATGTACATTGGTTACATTGGTACCATGTTACATTGGTACTTGGTAAATCAAAAGCTAGACATATTGAATAAGTAACCATAAATAACCCGGGTTTTAAAAACGGTCGACCCTTCATAAGGGGATTGAATATGACAGGGATTTTGCTGCAGGGTTCAGATTTCATCCTTAGCTGAAGCGTTGCTACATAATTCATATGTCTAGACGTTATTTATCATATACCTAGTAGAAAAGTCTAGGGACCGTTTTGGTCATAACATAATTCATTTGCTAAATAATAAAAAAAATATTATTAATTTGCTTATTATTATAATTATTACAAAGACAAGTCCTGACTGACTGATTCATCATCGCAGACTCCAATTTACTATAGTTACTATACTTTTTTTTTGAGTGGCTGGACGGTTCGGAACCTCGGAAGCCCCTTTGCCTCTTACGACAGGCAGGTGATACCGCAGCCCTACTCCGATCCCAGAACTACAGGGACAATGACGTATGCACCTAGTGACACATTAATTTATGATATTTCACATATAAGGAGTTGAAAGAAATTACACCTATACTGCATACTATAAATAAGATAATACTAAATAAATAAATAGCTATACAGATTTCAAAATGACTTTTAGTCGCTTACGTCGTTTTTGTAATAAAGTAGTGACGATGGCATAAAAAATGTGTCTAGATATGAGTGACACATATAACCACGTACTTATATTCGATGAAACTAAGTGATTTGAAATAAACTTACGCTTGACTCTTGAATATAACAACTATAAAACTATATAAGGCACATAAAATGTACTAACAAACAAAACAAACACATGTATTACGAATTTAATAATGACAATTGATAAAATTGGAAACGAAGAATAATAAAAGCAATAGCAGCCTAATGTTTTAAATACTAAAAACATTACACTGCTTTTCAAATTTTCCAATAATTCCTGTCACAAAATAGACGTAGATAGATACGGATATAGGAACTAGAAATAACCGTTGCTTAGAAAATAGGAGATTTGCCAGGCGTTTCAGCCCCTCATGTTGGGGTTTAAGATTGAATTGGTTTTCTTCAGAACGCTTCGATATTAACTTTCAGCATTTTCTTCTCGTTCTCAACATAAAATTTGTTTTGTTTTTATCTATGTGCTTACAGATTATATTGGTAGTTGTGTTCTTTTATCGAAAGTAAAGGTTCTAAATACGACTTTAAATATAATATTGTCATTTGAAAATAATGTTTGTTTTTTAAGTTTTCTTTGTATGTTCTGTAAATATTATGTTGTGAGTGTATGATTTTGAATTGAGATATATTTGATATTATTATATTAATACGTGAAGCAAAAATTTGTGACGGATTTTTAAGTAATATGCCGCGGACGGATTAGTATGAAATTTTGCACGGTTATAGTGGACGTAGAGAAGGAGTGCAGAATGTTAATATTTTTTTCATATAATGCATTTTTCATACATAAAATCAACTAAAAACACATTACACACACTGCCTTGCATTTGTCACAAACACATATGTACTTAGTAAATGAAAATGAAAAGACACAACGTCAAGAATGTCAGATGACATTTGATTTTTAATTTAAATTACGGTCGAATTTCGGCCGATGCTACGGGTGACTAGTAATAATAATTGTATAAGATTAAAACATGAACGTTTAATATATTTATAATTCGATAGGAAAGTGTTACTTTCTGGGATTGATCTTCGCTTTATAAGAAATGTTATCGATTCTCTTGTTTGCATCGTTCTTGCCAATGTCAAGAGTGTAATGTGAACTAATGTGTAGATAGTTGGTAGAAATCGACCCAGTATTTCTAGGGTCATATACTAAATGTTCCATATACTGCACGTTCCATTAGAATTACTTCTATTCCCATTTAAATCTTATGTTGCACCAATATCAAATGCAATCTGCAAAACTACTGTAGTCGTCAAATAAAACATACGAAAAAAAATGTCAATGTGTAATTTTATTGACCGGTTTTCTGTATCACATTTTTACAGATTTATTCTGTAAAAAATCGGCCACACTATCAAATATTAATACGTGAAGAAAAATTTGGGATTCGTTTTTAAAATACTTGCCGCAGGCGGAGGAGTATGAAATTACGCACGGTAATAGTTGATGTAGAGAAGGATTGCGCAATGCTATTTTTTTTTTAATAATGCATAAAACATACATAAATTCACCTAAAAACACATTACACTCACTACCTTGCATTTGACACAAAGACATAATCAATGAAACATCTTTGACTAACTTAACTATTAATATAATTTAATTGAATTTGAGTAATATTTGTGCTATTTTGAACAATACTAAGTTTCGTTTTTGAGTTGAATTGAGGTCGAATTTCGACCGTTGCGGCGGTGGACTAGTAAAAGAAAATCTGCAGAATCACTACAGCTACTTAGTCGTCAAACAAGGCATACGAAAAAAAAGTCGATGCGTTGTTTTATTTATCGGTTTTCGGACCACATTTTTACAGATTTATTCTGTAAAAATTGGTCACTACGTTATATTTTGGTTGCCGGCTCACTTTCACATAAGGCGACCATCTTAGTCCTCGGGAGTAGCAACGCATCTGTGATTGACTTGAGATGGAACCCATGTTCTGTATGAAGTTGATTACAGATGTCCATGGGCGGCAGTGGCCACTTACCATCAGGTTTAACTGCATGTTCGTTTGCTTCTTCAGTCAGATAAAAAAAAATATATTACTTAACTGCCGTTTTATTAATTTAGGCGCGATGATGATGTACGATATGGTGTAAATGCTAATCTAATCAGCTATATTAAGTTATCTCGTAATGAAAACACTGTGTCAATATATTAGTATCTGATCAGCTTATCAGATAAACGTTACTAGTATATTTACATTTGTAGAGCTTTTATGTAAATTATATCATTACAAATTTAGTTAACTTTTGGCTTATGAAATCCATCCATCAGCCCTTTGAGGTCCACTGCTGGACATAGGCCTCCCCAAAATGACGCCACTCCAACCGGTCCTATACCTTCTGAACCCAACGGTTTCCCGCTGTCTTCTTCCGGTCATCGGTCCACCTGGTGAGGGGGCGACCTGTGCTCCTTTTGCCTAAACGTGGTCGCCACTCGAGGACCTTCCTTCCCCATCGGTTATCGGTCCTACGAGCGATGTGGCCGGCCCATTGCCACTTCAGCTTGCTAATTTTGAGAGCCATGTCGGTAAGCTTTTTTCCTCTACGGATTTCATCCTTGCGAATAATGTCTCGTAGCGAAATTCCGAGCATAACCCTCTCTATAGCACTTAAATTATGAAAAGGAGTATAAAATTTTAAACATATCACATATGTAAATAATGATCACAAATTGATAAGAGGTACTACTCGACCAAAATAATTAGGCGCACGACAGTTGAAACGTCATTAGAACTAGGGATTTCCCACACCGATACGAAGTATATTCTATTAATAGATACCATGAGTATTTAAGTATACCATTATTAAAACATACACCATAGTGGTGTATGTTCAATAGTCGAGTATTTATTAAAGCACTTTCATGTGTTTATTATATAAGCAGACATGGCATATTTTCTTTCTTTTTTATGTGTGTAAAAGACTGATGCTTGTTGCAGCCCACATTTTCGACTTGCGAGAAAGGAATACTGAGCCCAATACTTTTCTCTTGTTAAAAAAATGCTTTGAAATGTAAGAGTCCTTTCTGCTCCATGATATACTTACTGAATATACTCACATTCTGTAATATTCTGTACATATATATGTGTGACGTAACTTCGGGTATTTTTTTTAGTTAAAAAAATCATTTTCATGGAGTAAAGCATTATCGTCAACTTGAAAAATATTGTCAATTTGGTCCACAACTTTAAATGTACCTACGGTAAATGCGATAGTGTCCCAACGCACCTTACATTGTGACTACGGGTACTAATTTTATATACCTACGTCACCTATTAGTTACCTAATTGTTTATTGTTATCGCTCTCCTCATTCAGAATGCTATGCGCAGTCTCCTAAATTATCTGTGGCTTCCGTGACCGTCCTTTGTTTACGTTATCATTAGGCTAGCAAAATTTAAAGTACGTAGTTAATAATGGTTTCATTTCAATGCGACGTGTCCGCGAATAAATTATCATTTCTGCAAACAAACAAGGCAGGCGATATTTTGACCGAAAAACAAATTGACTTTTTGACCTATTTACAAGACCGTTATACCTCCCATGTAGGTAAGTCTATGAAGGTACACGATTTCTAGACTTTGACGTGTTAGGTCACGCGCGTGTTTATGCAACCTTTATCAATGAATAGAAAAAATGGAGGTATATGTAGAATGCTTAATGAAAAGTGGAATAAATTTATATTAAAACATTTATAAACAACCATTATTTATTTTTTCGTATTATTACACTTTGTATGATATATGATTATGCCCATATCATGGAGTCCTTAAAAAAATTGCTCCGCCGTGTTAGGTTTTCATACACATTGGAATAACATTACTAACTTAATCTAACATCATCATTTAAAAAAAATGTATATGCAAATTTACAGTTCAATCGATCACCAGGGAGTGGTTCTAATCTTCCTTGCCAGATATGTAGGTACATTTGCTTTTAATTGACTTTGCCTCACTAAAGTTTGTAATGAAAGAATATTGAAGTCTAATACACAAGAAACGTCTTGTAATCCTATTCACAAAACGCTTTTATTAATTTAATATCGTTATTCTGTTTATTTTTGTTGAACAAGTAAGGCGCACGAAGCGCCTGTCGATTTTGTAACTGCACGTATATTCGGTGGTGTGCGTGCCGTGTGTCTGTCAGGCGCTCAGCACGCGAAGTTCGCGATTTGCGATTAATAGTGCCTCCCTGCCCTACCCAAGCTTTATTGCCTCTTTATTTCAGCTTGCGACATTGAAAGAGACCCTGACAACTTAAGGTCAGCGATAGCTTCGTGTTTCACGATTTTATGTACGGAGTAATGAACTACCGATTGTTTTTTAATATTCACGAATAGACAAAGAAAGAAGTTCAGTAAAAAGGTACTGAACTTTTGTCTTTTGTTTGTCCACTAATTGTTTTTATTTTTTGTTTCAAAACTTTTCTTGTAAAATAATACAAATAATTGTACTTATTTATAAATATTTGTATATTGTATAGTGGATTTTAAAGTGTATGTACAAGGTATTTATATAAACACAATTATATTGAAACAGAGTATTATTATAATTATTATACTGAAATTCTATATTTAGGAACGTTTATTCCTTTACCCGCCATTTAAATAAATGTTTGAGTTGGTTAATGAAATTCATTTCATCATACAACTTTTCATTTCATTTCAATGAAATGAAATTAATGTTATTTAACGATTTTTAGAACTAGGACCTTAAGGAACATATTTTTTTACGTTAAACAATGACTTATATAAAAACTAAAATAAAATTTTATACCTTTATTACGATCAACTTAATTATTTTTAAGTCAATAGGTATTCGAAGTGGTATCAAAAACGATTGCCAATTCCCTTTACGAGGGGTTCGTGCTTTTCAAGTAAAAAGGAAAGTTTTAATGGAAATGTTAAGGATACTCGGAAAATTTACTCTTATAAATTCAATGTTGTGTAATAATCTGTACTAGTTGCCTGTTGCAGTGGTTGAAGTTCGACTGTGATTAAATTCAATTAAAAACTAAACTTGATGTTTACTGAAGTCTAAGAACCAGAAATAGTTCTCAATTCAAATATGTTGTATCTAATTTTTATTAACATACACAATTTAAAAAGTTTTTATTTACCAAAAGAGGTTATACATTATAGCATTTTTATTATTATTCGATCTTTCATTGATATTCGAGTCGTCTGAAACAGACCTTTTAACGAAATAATGCTTGACATTGTTCTGCTTATGTATTTTGCATTATCCGTATTGTTTAATATGTCTGTAGCAGCTATTTCACATATGTATTATAATTATCTTTTTACGTTACCCTTTTCTGCATTAATTTTGTCTATGCTAAATGGCATACAGCGCCGTGCGCGTACTAATCTTGAAAAGGGTTCGGACTTTTTTCCTTGCGTATTAGTTCGTAGATAATACTTAAATACCTATATTTAAGTAGATATATGTATAAAATGTAAGTATCTACTGTTTATTAATCTTAGAACATTCAGACATCCTGCTATTTACATACGTATGATTTGAATATAATTGTTACGAATATATCATTTTATTATAATTATCACAATGGTTTTCTGAATCGTATTTCGGTTATTCTCTCATCAACCCATTATTGGCCCACTGCTGGGCACGGGTCTTCTCTCGGAATGAGAGAGTTTAGGCCATAGTCCACCGCGCTGGCCAAGTGCGAATTGGTGGACTTCACACACCTCCGAGAACTTTTTTTTTCTTTTAAAGAACTCTCGGGTGTGTAGGTTTCCTCACGATGTTTTCCTTCACCGAAAAGCAGTGATAATTAATTTCTAATACGCACATAAATCAGTGGTGCGTGCCTGGGTTTGAACCTCGGACCTTCCGATTGAGAGGGCAAGTTTCGACCATTAGGCTATCACTGCTCTTTCGGTTATTACTAGGTTCAAAAACGATAACATTTGAAAATAATGTGAATATTAAACAAAACTTGAAAAGCAAGCCCATTACTCGAGTATGTGCTTACACCAGAGCATCTAAATTTCCAGCTCGGTGTCGTGCATTCGTTCCTGTTTGTTCAATATAACTTTTACTAGAAACCTTCAGCTTCGGCTAAAACTTCGGTCCATTTTGCGCCGAAGCCGAAGTTTATGCCGAAGGTGGATTTATTGGCCGAAGGTTTTTTCAAGGTGGTAGAACCAGTGTAGTTCGACCGGGGAAGTACCACCGCCACACCTATTTCTAGCATGAAGCATTTCTTGCGTTTCGACGGAAGAATGTGGTTGCCGGCACACTTTCACATGAGGCGACCATCATAGTCCCCGGGAGTAGCAACGCATCTGTGATTGACTTCAGATGGAACCCTTGTTCTGTGTGAAGTTGATTACAGATGTTTATGAGCGGCAGTGACCACTTATGATCAGGTGGACTGCATGCTTGTTCACTACTTGAGTCAGATAAAAATAAAAAAAAATAAAGGTGACCGAAGCCGAAGCTGAAGCCGAATCTTCTGTCGGTCACTAGTTTTTATACCTATACCTATAAGTTATATAGATATAAACATAATGCGTATCTAACCGATGAGCCGTGTCTCGCTCTCTTCCTGTTACTGTTGTAAGAGAATACTAGAGACATAAAGAAGATAAGCAGCAGGATCTCCCTGTGTAGTATTATGTTTTTTACCGATGTTTATTTACTGTCTGTCCAATGTCTAGTCACTTACTATCGGATGGTATTTATTACGTACTAACACATTCATTTATTAGTTTTATCTAAAACTTATCTAATCTTCAAACTAAGTACAATATTTTGCATACGTTGTAATGCTATATATACGTAGTTTTTTTTACCGAATAAGTTAAGTAATAAAACAAATTATATTTTCTACCAGAGCTGAATTGTTTATCAAACTTACCAATGTCGTTTGAATTTAAACAACGCATATTTATTTATTATTTCTGTAGTAACATTGTTAATGTTTGTAATTTGATAGAATTAGATATTTTTGATTTCCGTAGTCGGAAAGTAGGTAATACACAAGGTATTTCAATTGATATAAATGGGTGTGTACCTCATACACATTCACATCTATCACTGCATTTCAGAACAGTAGAAACTTGCACTTAAATGTAATATTATCTACATTTTAAGCACATCTTAAAAGCATTGTTGGAACACGTTTAAGATAAATATTTTTGGCACAGTTCGGACTAGAAACAGTGAGAATAAGACCAAGTGTATTTGCTCTTTTAGACAATAATTTGAATGTTTTAGGAATATAAAGACAAAGAGTATATTATCACTGCTTGGATAGAATAATAAGAAAATACAAATACGTTTTTATCTTCTTAATGAATGAAGTTTAAATAGTAAAAATATATTAAAAGGCCATTATCTAAGGTGTCGTTAGAGCGCGAAGTTTTTATATCTAGGCCTGTTATAGGATAAAACAGTAAATTTATCTTAAAACTGTTCATTTTCATTTAAGACAGCAAAATGTTCATACAAAATTATAATAAAATGGATATGTAACGGTATTAAACTAGAAGGCTCTATATTTATTATCGATAGGCTATTGGTAAAATTATTTAATTTTATAACATAAATAAACAGCGTGTTTGATAAGAAAGGTAGATGAAAGATCATTCAGCAAACAATTTATTTATATTTTCTAGACAAAAGTTGTGTCAAAATAGTGTAACGTTCATATCAATATACAAGACTGATTAGCACGAATGCTACTGTAATATTTTTTTATGCCATAAGCACGTCAAAAGAACGCAATTAAATTCAATGTTGCGTAAAAGATATCACTTTCTTATTGTCACAAAAAGCCGAAGTTAACCGACTATCACAGTAATAATGACAATTTACTTTTACGACTTTTCAACGTAAGATATGTTCAGCCCTGAAAGCAGGGTCGCGGCGTAGATACCTATTAGGCATCAAGCCAACAGATGCGACAATGTCCCGTTCAAATATACCTTCTCATACATATTTCCGCTTATTTTTACGAGCATGTGGCTGTAACGTAGAATTACGTAGATATGGGGTTCTTACTTGTTGCATATGTGTTATTGTGAGTTAAAATTACACAAAAGTTTTTTTTCTATTTTTACATTACACGCTTTCATAAAAAAACACGCTTTCTACACTCATAGCCCCACACTAGGATTTTTTCCTGTGTCGTGGGTACCATGGACACACACAAGACGAATACACAAACACCCAGACCCAGAACACGAATCTAAACTCATCATTCAGATACCTGTCTGGCCGGGAATCGAACCCGGGACCCATTGCGCGACAGACCGGTATGGTATCCGCTACGCCACGCAGGTCGTCGAACTACTACTATTAGTCTTTTCTTTGGGGTTAACAGAGTTGTATTTAAATATCAATATCGCATCCAATAGATTCGGAAACAGCACATATCATCTCTAAACGGATCATAGTAACGAAATAGGCTTTTAAGAAATTAAAAAAGGCTGACTGACTTTAATCTTCAATATAAATACGTTTATTAAATATTATATTTTGTTCACATGGCATTCGTCGACCTAAGCTCATGCTTGTACGGTGAAAAGTTAAAATCTTATCGAGGGTGTCTTGAATAAAACGAATCTAGAATAATGGCGGCGAGCATAAGCGGATGTCACGAGGCCCCTCCAACAAAGCCTTTCAGCTCTATTGTCAATAGGAACCTCGGAAAGATGTAGAATTGAATTGCTTTGGAAAATAACGATTCCTTGCAGATTTAAATTCGCAGCATCATTAAATCCAGCACTCAGAAATCTGTCGTACAACGCTTTTCATTTAAACACTAAACGAATACTTTATTGAAATATCTCAAGTATTAAATTATTTTTAAGTGCGACGGGTCAAGACGGAATATACGATAATTACAGTTAACAACACATTCCATTTATTTTTTAATATGTTAGGTATTATTAGTCATTATTTATGCAAAACTACAGCGTAGAAATAGAATTCTAACGTTAACATACGATGTTTACTGAACTTTTAAATAATGTGAAATGTTTTGAGATTCCTAGCAATATTTTAAATCTGACTGGCGTTTTAAACAAATACCTAACATACGATTACGTTTCATAGGTGCGAAAAGTTTCACTCGAATGTCTGTTAATGGTCACACGAAGTGATTAAGACGAAGAGATAAATATGAGAAGGGCCTGTAAAATAGCGAATTCGAAACGCGATAGATCTGTATTGAAAAGTGGGATATATTATGTAAGATAAGGAGAGTTAAAGTGTAGTGATGAGTGGTCGACATCAGCTCCGCGTGCCGGAGGTGCGCGTGAGTGGTGCGCAAGATGAGTCCGACGATCCGCCCGCCGCGTTGCCACCCTTCGCGCTCACCCTCGCCTCCATACCACGACGCAGACATTCATGGATTTGTGGGTAAGTCTTGTATATGTTTTTTTTTGTAATAATGAAGTAGCAAATAAAAAAAAAAACAATGTTATGTATATTCGTCATCTATACATTTGATTTGATAGATAATATTATGAGCTGGTAACTAACCACGCGCTTCTTCGTTTTTCGGAGTGTTCTTGACGAAGCGGTCGTGTTTATTATACGAATACATGTTGAACTAATTTGATTTGACAGATATTTTAAGTTGTGACTTTTTGCGTGCTTCGATATCTTTTACACCTAAAGTAGATATAGCTGTCGTATAAAACTATGTCTGATTTATTTTTCTTATATATATCAAAAGTAAAAGTGTCATATATTGCAAGGTGGTATTTGGTTCGACTTGAATTTTTAGCTTGAAGCAGGTCTTTCGTTCCAGTGAGTCCTCGAGAGTAGTAAAGCTTCTATAATTCACGAATTCAGAATTTCTTGTTCCGTGTGAGGTTACTTACGAATGTCCATGGGCGGCAGTGGCCACTTATCATCAGGTGAACTGCATGCTAAAAAAGGGAGCCTATATCCGACCTTTATGTAAGACTCCGTTTCTATTTAGGGTTGATTACAAGTTTCGATGGGCGATAGTGACCACTAACAATCGCATGTCTCTTCTTTTTATTACATACATATTTTTAAAAAACAAATTTCTGTGTACTCATATTAAAGTGATTATAATGTAGGTTACATAAATTACAAAATCTAATTCTTGTTCAGTCGAGTGTAATGACCCAAATTGTAAATGTTCTACTATACTAACATGAGTATTTGTGCTAAAGTCGTCCACATATAGCAGTAAACCGTACTAACGACGTCGTCTGAAGAGCCCTCACCCAAAGCAGCCGGCATGCCGTTAATAACATCCAACGACAGTTACTTTCATCTCAAACAAAGCCGGCTGTGATAATGGCTGAATTACCTACATCAAGACTCACATTAAAGAGAAAAATCAGGGAAATGCCATTATATCTACCTCCATTCCTACTCTTTCGGTCTTTACGCCCGGGGAGGTGCCACCGCGATATCTACTGCGTGAAAGAGCTTTTCTGTTCGGCGGAAGTATATGTTGCCGACATACAAATGAAATGACCATCTTAGTTCTCTGGATTTGCAATGCCTCGATAGTAGGCCTAAGCTATAACCCCCGTTCTATATGGATTTGGTCACAAATCTCTATAGACTATTTATTATCAGACCATAGCACAGATTTCTATAGATGTCATTAAACGCTCACCATCAGGTGGAATGCATGTTTGTTTGCCTATTTCTATATTACAAAAATGTCCTTTTTAGTTATGCGTCACGCATGAACAGTATATGATTGGGTGTCCCAGAAATTTAACAAGTAAAATAGGTTCTGTGGGTGATAAAATTCGTGTTCCGAATAGAAATGTAGGGATCTTAAGGATCACAAACCAAACTACTTATGTATACGATGGGTCGATACCAGCAGCTAAGGAATGGCACACATGTTCAATACGAAATGTTTAAACATGGGTATAACTATCCTGAAAGGTTTTTGTTTGTTGAAGGTAAATGTATCAAGTTAGAGATGCGTTTGACAGGACCATAAGTAGTTGTGTAGTATGGTTTAAATGTAGGATTTAAGCTACGGTTTTAAAGACAATACAAGTAATGTACTATTGTATTATCTACTTTTGTTTTTCGATGAATTTGTATGCAACTAGTGTTCGTGTAGTGTTCAAAATGAGATCGGAATAATTTTATTATTGAAATATTTTTAGTACTGAAGTTTACTTAGAGGTTGAAATTCAGAATTGCTGGCTCGCATTGTTGAGCGTTACAATAACGCGGTGGTGGTCCCGAGTTAGATGTGATACATGACTTTAGAATTCTGTTCTGGGTCTGGGTGCTGTGTATTAATCTTTTTGAGTACATGGCACACGCGACATTTATATAAAACTTAAGGTCGGGATATGAATGCAGAAAGTATCATATCACCTATATTTAATATAATTATTATTTATATATTAAAACTTGTGATTCGTTTTCAAGATACACACATAACGTCAGAAATTCCAGATGTCTTTGGCAAAATCCCCGCTATTGCTTTTAAATGCAGCTTAGTTAATCAAACCTTTTTACATTTAACGGGTGTATTAAAAATAAATTGAAAATTTAAACAAATTAATTGAAATATTCGTGATACTTTGCACAATATGCAATTTAGTTTTTGAGTTAAATTACGGTCGAATTTAGACCGTTGCGACGGGTGTCTAGTTTACCTAATTTGAAAAGAATTCACAATAGAAAAGAACGTCAAAACTCTTTTGTATTCGTCTACGCGTGCTCTGTATAATATCAATGTATAGAATATTGATATTATACAGAGCACGTGTAATATTAGAAAATTACAAAAGTATATCGATAAAGGTCAATGATGTTGTTGACAAGTGTTTAAAATGAGAGCGACACTTGACATACAAATGTATATAGAAACAATGTTCAAGTAACAAGTCGTGCTTCTCTTTGTACGGATATTTTCAGCCAATGGCTGTCTGAGAGACAATTAATATCAGTTAATATTCATGAGATGAACAGTGGCCCGCTCTGAATATTAGCACAACAATGCGAGTCCGTAAACGTTCTACCTAACCTCGGCATTGTGTCCGTTGCTGTCTCCGAACGTTTTTGCTATCCATTACACTAATCGACGTTTTTCCTGGAACAAACAGTACATTCCCTACATGTGTTGCGGTCGGATGAAGAAACACACATTAACTTTTTCTTTTTAAGAAACAGTAAAAGACTTTATTTAGGTATTATTGGGAATAGATGATTTTTATCTTGACGACTCGCGTGGCGGAGCGATTACCATACTGGTCTGGCACGCAGTGGTTTCCGGATTCGATTCCGGGCCAGACAGGTTTTTGTGTATTCTTCTTTGTATTTGTCCATGGCACCCATGACACAGGAGAAAATCGTACTGTGGGGCTATGAGTGTAGAAAGCGTTTTTTATGTTACTTATTTTAACGATGTTTTTATGACTAACATTTGTCTGCGATGCGATTGCAGATTGATGACTAACAATCAGAGATAGCTAAGATCTGAATTGTGTATCAGATATATGCTATTATAAATTAATTATTATATACTCATTCTAATCTATTCTATACGATCGAAGGCAGGAGTATGGGATCTATTCCATTATGAAAACTTACTTGCTCTTTACTGATTCGATTATATAGACCAAAGTTAGCTTATAAACTATTATAAGTTCTGATTGTGTTGTGATACGTACAATTGGTTATATACAGGATGTTAATTACCGTGAAAATTCGATAAACAAGGGATGCTGACAAATATGGTAATTTTCTACTACTAACCGATTTAGTTTAACTCTATTGGCGTTTGCATCATACAATGTATATTTATAATCACAAAAAAAATACAGACGAATTGATAACCTCCTCCTTTTGGAAGTTGGTTAAAAATAAGTCTAAGATTTTTACGGTATGTCTATCATACTTGTAGTAATAATTTCCGGGTAAGTATTCGAAGTTATAAATTTCCTACAAAAATACAGCTGATACGAATTTCCAATATACCTTCAATCCTGATTTAGATAATAAAGCATCGATTTATTTATAAGGAACACCTTCGTCAGTCTGACTACAGACTGGATGTCATGTTTAACCTTTAGCTTTGTTGTTTGTTTAGTAACTGACAGCTTAATTAAAGCTAATTTTCTTAATAGGAGCTCAACTTACGCAAGGGAAGATACTTTAGTACAAAAAGTAAGTAATTTATAGCGACTTTCACCTCCCATCCAAAACCATCATTAATCAAGGATCCTACGGTGTACAAAAGCCAGTAAAAGTTCTAAACGATACGCAAACCATGATAGATTACTTTATCTTCTCCAAATCGACGGTAACAGTTAAAGTTGACAGTTGACGGGAAATAGATCAATCTGTGGAAAAAGGAAATGGACATTTGGTTCCAATTGCTGCGTTCAGGTTCATCCGAGAGTTTCAACGGTATAAGATGAATGCTGGACGAAAAAAAAATTGGTATTTTTCATTGGAGAGGCGAATTTTTTACGAATAAAATTTAATTCTAATAATTCTCTGAATATAACTTAAGTCTGAAAATTTAATTCAGATGTAACATTTTGTAACACGGATTTCAAAACGTACTCGTACTACAATAATGGAAATAAAACATTTTAAGTTTCATATTGTAAACTAAAGTACTGAGTGATAAATGCATCAAATGTGATCTGCATCAAATGTGTATGCATCAAATGTGATTATGAATAAATAGATAGTCAATGCAAGGTAGGATATTTTTTATAAAATTAAAGAAGTAAACAAGCATGCAGTGTACCTGGTGGCATGTGGCCACTGCCGCCCATGGATAAGATCTGTAAGCAATTTCCTATAGAACAGAGGCTCTATCTGAAGTCAATCATAGATGCGTTGCTACTTCCTAGGACTAAGATAGTCGCCTCATATAATGAAATGAAATGTAATGTCTTTTTTTGTATAGGCCTACGGAGGCGCTTACAAATTGTCAGTTACATATATTTTTTTTACTCTACTACCGGATCGGAACACGACCTCAACTCAGATGATCCGGCAAGAATCTCAATGAGTTTGTATTTTTAAAAGCTTTTATTTAGCTTTTATATGATAGAAAATGTTACGATGCAATAAAATGATGGGTTTGACTACTACAAAAACTATTTTTTTTCTCTCAGTGCACTGAAATAAACGCTTATTTTATTTTTTTTAAATATTATTTTATTTCTTTGTATATCTTTTTTATTGCCATATTGATTTTACATTGGTTATAAGAGTTAGCTCTAGTATCTTGCCTTAGTATATTAAAGTGAGCCGATAACCACACCCTTCCACTAAAATGCAATTAATGCTTCACGTTAGAAATAAGTGTGACGATGATACCTACCCGGTCAAACTACACTGGGTCCACTAGCTGTTAAAAAAAATTAATTTCATCTAAAGTCGTACGTAGATATATTACTATGACTGTGGACTACGTCAAAATGCCTGGTGTGAGTCCATCCCAAACCATTTAAGTCAGAATATAGTTGAACATTCTTGTTACAAGGCAGAAATAGAGCTATGAAGGTCCGTTCTATATATTGAACGCACGTACAATTACGTACGTAACACTAACCGAAACAAATACCAGCCAATTTATTTCAAACCCATCTGTTCGTAAATCTCAGTTTCCAATTTGTCTATTCGCCTACAAGTTTTGATATTGAACTATATATCGCCATCACATTCTGCACATGAGATTAATCGCATGTGTTTGTGGTTTGCAGTATCGTGTAGGCTTAAAACAGATACAATGCATTTATTTGGATAGTATTGAATTATTACACATTGACTGTTTTAAGTTCGTTTTGTATGTTTTATATATACATTGATTTGTACTCCAAAACTAATTTATCATGGGTACACAGCTACATACAATTTGATGATAATTTATTATTAAAAATTGTACCAACAACATAAATTAGTACATAAATATTAATTTTAAATGCTTTAAATTAATAAGTATATACTATAATTTATTAGGTAAATTATGTAAGGAGTATTATGTAAGGTAGTTATCAGACAGTCTAAAAAAGATGTAGACATCTCTTCTTCAATGACAATCATTGAATAATTTATTTACAGTATTAAACACGATACCATTTAAAACAAAAATGCAGCATAAAAGACTTATTTTAGTAAAATGTAACGTTAATGACTCATTACTCGTGTATCATACTTCTGTTCTTCTTTCTTCTTACTTGTTTTATGTACATAGTTTGAATGCTGAACTGGTATTACTAATATCAATTCTTTACCAAACCTAATATTGTCGTTTCTACGACAAGGCTTCTTCATTTACATATTCTCATTGCTACAATTTCGGTGGATTTGCATGACTGCAGATAAAGAAAATTCTGGTAGCATGACAGTAAGAACAAAGACATTTGATCTGAAAAACTCCAATTATAAAATTTAAATGCATGTTTGATTGTTTTATTAAGTAATCTCTGTAATCACATTACTTTTGCACCTATGTACACATATAGGTTTTTTTCTTCTGGTTGAAGTAGCAAACGAGCATGCAGTTAATCTGATGGTAAGTGGTCATTGCCGCCTATGGACATTTGTAAACAACTTCAAATAGAACATGGGTTCTATCTGAAGTCAATCACATATGTGTTGCTACTCCCGAGGACTAAGTTGGTCGCCACATATAAAAGTGTGCCGGCAACCACACCTTCCCATCGAAATACAAGAAATGCTTCACACTAGAAGTTTATTTTTGAAACAAATAAGTGCGTACGTATTGGCTTTTTTGTATTAAATTATGAGTGAATTTTTTTTTTCGCTATGAAACTTAGGGTAATGGTTAACGTTAACGCTTAATGGTTAACGGATTTATATGATGTTAGAAATTTGTTATTCAATAAGACTTATTTAGGTAAAGGAAATTTTTCACGCATTTTTAAAGAATTAGACCTCTTCAAAGTAATTGGCAATAATGCCCTTTTGCACTATAATGACCTCTTTATGATAATGTCCCTTAGAAATATAACAATCCTTGCAATATGACCTTAAACTTTAACTGTAATAAGTTAAGCTTGTCTAACGCCATCTGGTGGCATGAAATAAACTGACAGTGGGTCTACGTATAACTTGTTCCCCTAATTTAACAATAAATTGTGTTAAATTAGTAATGGGCAGTAAAGGTTTTTTATAGTTTGTTGAGACATTAAGAACTTATCTAAGTAATTTGCAGGTTATCTTATTTATATCAAAATATTCACGGTATCTCTATAATTTAGAGATATATTTGATACATTGATTTATATTTTTAGAATAAAAATATAATTGTGATTGGAGAGCAGTAAGTAATATTTTTTTTAAAATCGCAGAAATATAAATAATTGTCACTACTTATTGTCTACATTAAAGTTACAAAATCTGAAACATGGGTCGAAAACGAATAGATCGGTAGGGTAATAGGTTACAGGTACAAAATAGCCTCAATCTGTTAACCGATGTCAAAGCGGACTTGTATTGATTGCATTAGGCTAGCAGTTGAGTGGCTAGGGCATGTAGAACACTAGTTTAGTTTCACTTTGACTGTTACAACTATGTTGGCCGTGTATCTAATTCGATTAGCTTTCATTTCCTTGCTATATAGCTCAGTTTATGGTTTTAGTAACTTCTGTTATAATGTTTGTGTTAGTTTTTGCCTAAACTAGAGCTACATAGTGGCCGATGTTCGATCTTAATCATACATTTTTTTCTTTGATTATATATATTAAGACGATAATAGCTGTCTAACAAAATAAAATCGGTGGACGATAAAAGGGAAAATGTTTCTGAACTTTTCTTTCATTATCAATTTATATCTATGCATAGGTTAAGATTTATTTTATTTATTTATTTTATTTAGGCTAGAAAATAGATTTTTTTAAATCTTGTTCTCATAGATTTTCGGATTAAAAATGCAGTTATTTTTTCATTTGCTGCTATTATTAGGGTTCCATGTCCAAATGAAAAACGAGACCCTACCACTAAGAGTCTTCTGACTGTCCGTCTGTCCATCTGTCTGTTATGAATTATGTTTTATCTCATTTCACAAAAGAACTCGAAACTAAATGCAAAAGGACACTAGAAACTCTATGCAAAAAACTCGAAACTAAATGCAAAAGGCATTAAAAGAACTGTTACATAAGAACTTAGCCCTGACTATTCGTCAATCGTCACATTAGTAACAAAATTAGTATCGTAATATTAGCCGTTACCTTCAGAGCGATCTTGGTCTATAATAGTAGAGTAAATAAAACCAACTAGCATTCATGTCATTACTGTCTTCTATTTATTATCAACAAACAACGCCATTAGTTAATTATTTGGAGCTATGATTATGTGTATAATTTATTATCATTGCCTTTGGCTTACATTTACTGATGTCCAAACCAGACGGCGGAAACAAATCATTATTTATCTATATAAATAGGCTAATAGAACAAATCTCATAAGTTTTATTTTATGTTGTTTGATTTACACATATTTATTTTGTAGCTTTATCTTAACTAGAAAAGAACTGTTTTTATATTCAAAAAATCTGAATACGATTTAAAGAACTTTATTCTCATAAAAAATATTACAGTTTCTTTTATAATGATTAAAACATAATGGTTATTTCCTTACATTGCCTCTGGGCTACACTACAAAATATACAAGTATTTATATATTTAGTTAAAAATGAATATTTACATATTTACCTATGCGTTATCTTCGAATTTTTGGACGTTGATTTATTCTGGTTTGAAGAGAGACATACTTAACCGGGCAACGCGTCTATTCGCAACCCTAAGGTAAAAGTAATCTTATCTGGAGTTGATTAATGATGTCCATAGACTTCAACGGCCATTTACCTTTCACTAAGTCAATAGGGATTTGAAATTAAATATGGAATAAGTATTAATATAGTTTTAAATTAGTGTATAATAAAAATTAATTCGTATGCCCTTTTTTTCTCGAGGGGGACACCTTCAAAACGCAGAGTTATACTTATTTCGTATGCCCTGAAGGCTAAGAGTAAATAAAGTATTTAATTAAATTTAACATTAAAAACATTATTGTGTATTTGTACTTGGAAATAATATATCGACTTCATTATCATGTAAAAAACATGATTGTTATTATTATATAATAATAACAATCATGTTTAAAAAATACAAACCCGCTGAGTTTCTTGACGGATCTTCCCAGTGGAGCTCACGTTTCAAACCGATGGTAGAGCAAGAAAAAAATTGTAATTGATTATTTGTAAGTGCCTCTGTAAGCCTATACAAAAGAAAAAAAGACATCGTTGACAGATTGATTATCTATGTGTAATTTTGTACCTTCTTTTCTTCAAATTACAACAAAGCGATAAAGCAAAAATCCGATTGAAAGTGTTATTCCCGAGCGCAGTTCTCCAAAAGTTCTACCACCTTTCTGTAATGAAGGGAAAATTGTTTCGTTCCTTAGAAAACGATCACAATAATAACCTTTAAACTTGCTTTGAACACGAGCCTGTAAGGACAGGCTGAATAATTTATCTTCTACTTAATGAGGCGTAAGTACACATCCCTTTTGTGCCCTTCTACACCGTTGCTATTTTATCCGCCTCCATAATTTTGCTTACTAAACGATAAATTGCAAAATAATTATAATCATTACTAAAATTAGAGTTTACTCAATTTTGAAATGGAAAGATTGGAAAAATATCTTAATCGGCGCTGAAGCTGCTTATAATTGTCCTTTGTTATTGAGTGGTTATATTATAAGAATTTTATACTTAAATTGTAATAAGTGGTTTCTTCGTAACTTATTTCCTGTTTGCTTTAATTTGCTAGAAATATGGCTAGAAATATGAATATATTATGGTATAATAATTTTACTTTATTATTACAAGCTAATAAATAATTACTATGAGACACCAATTATAATATGAGACGGTCTGATGGTGAATATCTAGTTATTTTCATAAATTTTACCCATTTCTCTGTGTAAACTATTATCCGATAAGATGATAACAGGGATAATAAGATTTTTTTATATTAGTTCTATATAATAATAAAATATAAAGATAGTTTATTTATTTGATCACTGAGGACATTTACATATAGAGACCCTTAAAATATTAAAGTATTTTTACAAGGTTTAACTAAAAGTTTGTTAAATATTTGGTATATACATATATCTTTAGCTCTATCTCTCCAAGATTTGAGACAGAAAAATCATATAATATCGGTTATGAGTTTCCTCTTCCTTCCTTTGAAGTACCTAAACAAAGTCATTCAGCTCTATATATGTAATATCTTTAGATGTGGGGTCAATTAAAATGCATATTACATATTAAAATGCAATGTTTTTATACAAAGTGTAGTTAATAGAATTTAACAATATTACGTAACAACACCTAAATAGTCTGGCATTTTGGCAATAGCCATAAAAAGCGAAACGATGGAGACTATAACCATAAATTCGCACATTATTATTTCTGTAACAATTTGTCAAAATATGAAATGCTGTTGACACTTGCTAATCTCGTTGAATTCTTGCTAAGAGTAGCTTGGAAACTGATGCGAATTCTTGGCAAATGTTCCAGTAGGATTGCGAAGCATTCTTGACATAGTTATATCCAAGTACCTAGTACGAAAATATGAACCGTATTGACATTGATATCTTCAATTAAACTACGTTATTTTCGGTGTGTTCCGAAAATTACATATTGCTACTTTGCTTGAATGATCGCACAATTCGTAATTCATGAAATTAGAGTTAAAGGTACAGGTTTATTAAAAACGACCTAGAATAGAATAATGCGTTTTAATTTATTTTGTTTTTTTTTTAAGGCTTGAAATAGCAAACGACCCGTCCACCTGATAAGTGGTCACTGTCGCCCATGGACATCTGTAAGCCACTTTAAATAGGACATGAGTTTTACCTGAAGTCAATCAAGAAGCGTTGCTACTACCGAGTATTAAGTTGACCGCTTCATACAATAGTGTGCCGGCAAGCAAAATTTTTTTTTTTACTTAATTAATAAAAGAAAAGAAACAAAAGCATTGTTTATTTTTTTCTTAAATTTATTTTAAAACTTTCGTTTTTGATTTGTGTTGTTATTCAATCTAAGAATCGATATCAAGGTTTACGCAGTATCACGTGATAAAAAGTAGGTATTATTATCTCCAGGTATGAATTAAATGATAGTGACATGAGAAACAGTCCGGATGAGGTTTAGGACAGCGCGACATATTTGAAACTCTGCCACTGGCTATTCTCGTCCACCGTCGCACGTAAACAGTCTGACGTAGTTATTATTACTTATTATAATATCTGTAATATCTCCGGGATCATTTTCGACGATATTTAGATATAAAGATGTCTCTAATTGGATTAAATAATAACAAAACAAAGACGCTGATTGCACAGTAGAGCCAGGTAATAAGAACTTTTTAAGAAAAAATATATCTACCGACTTCCATGTCACAAAAAACGAAGAAAGTAAGAAATATATTTAGGTTTAGAACATACTCAGTACTTAGTACATAGTCCCGAAGTCGGCGCTCAACATATTTCGCTGGATAACGGTGACGAAACTATGTCCTATATGAAACGAATTGAGAAGTTTTGGTCTTTTTTAAAGGGGGAGGCCTTTTTGAAAGTCGGTTAAAAAAGAACAAAACTTGAAGTTAAACAAAGATTGAACTAGTACACTAGTATGCATTCCACCTGATAGTAGAGTTACAACCGCCCATGGACAACCCCAGGAAAAAGATGGTCCCCTCATTTATAAAGGAGGCAACCACAGCATTCAAAACAACAAAAAACAAAGAACCATTTCACGCTAGAAATAGGTATGGCGATGATACCACCCCGGCCGAACCACCAACCTTGCAGACACTTATTTCTTTTAATGTTCTAACAAAAATATGTTAAAACATTAAAAGGCAACAACTGAATAGTTAGTAAACCAAATTGTTATTCGTAGGCCGTTTTAAAGAAAAAAATGTCCTTTAACACAGTTTATACACACACTTTTATATGAGACGACCATGATAATCCTCGGGAGTAGCAATGCATCTGTGATTGACTTCAGTTAGAACGCGTGTTCTGTATGAAGTTGATTACAGATGTCCATGGGTGGCAGTGACCACTTACCGTCAGGTGGACTGCATGCTCGTTTGCTGTTTCAGTCAGATAAAAAAATAATAATGTTCGTAATTATTATAAAAATAAGGAATAGTCTATAAGTTTGTAGATAGTCAGATATTATAGCTAGTTATTATTTAATTTGCAAGTATGAGTCATAAATTATATGGATTTTACCTAAATCCCTCGAACAGAAAAATGCTTTTTCATTCCATGATAGAATTAAAGTGAACTGTCATCCGTGAAAGTGACCTACCTACTAGTATATTCAATTACATTAACAATGCTATAGAATATATCAACCTTGCATGGCAAGATCCTATTAGAAAATGTTGTTGTAAACACGACAGTTATAGATTAAATTGGAAAGAGGTTTAACATAGCTATAAAATACCTATTTATATCGAATTGACAGAGAGCATGCCTAGTTGTGACAGTCGCTAATTAGTTCTTATCTTTGGAATAATGCAAATCTAGATTCTTTGTTATAATTCTAGTGTTTCAATTTTATCATTTCGAGAATTTATAAAAAAGAAACCGATTAGTATCTATTTCTATTGCATTTGAACTCCAAATTTGCATCACAAAGTGGACCAGACGATTAGCTTTTAAATAAGTAAAGATAATTTTATAAATAACTATCTGGGGAATATTTTCCATTTCCTATTTGTTTAAATGTTTGCGTTTACACCATAATAAAGTTGTATAGAAATGCATAGATACATAATGCATAGATTTTAATGATATAAACATTGCTTTTAAACCAAATATTTTTATTTTACATTTTTGTCTTTAAAATACTTAACTCAATTTGTCAAACCTATAAAAACGAATTACAGGAGCCCAAGTTGAAGAAGTGTATCAGTTCCACTATCCTGGCAAGTATTTCTGACACCATCACCACACCATCTTCAGGAAGCCGAATCGATAGTTTCATCAAACAAATCATATAAGCCTAAACTTGAGAGGTTAATGCCAGACTGAAGTATTTTACTACTCAACACCTGGTTGAATTGTCGGACATTCGTTAACACGACTAATAGCTGTTGGTTATTGCCACTAAACTATTAGTTTATTCATTCGTGGTCTGAAGGTAGAACCAACAATCATCACACCCTCATTACCAAGCCCAATATTTTAAGATCGTCAAAATAAATTGCATAAGCTCAAGGAACTTACTAGTAACCATAGAAGGGTTCCATCCTCTAACTATATCATCAGGTTAGCTTCAAAATACTAAATTATGATATTAAACTACTTCTGACACAGTCTAATCTATTTGTATGTATATATATTTTTATCTGAAGTAGCAAACAAGCTTGCAGTCCACCTGATAGTAAGTGATCACTGCGGCCCATGGACTTCTGTAAATAACTTCAAACAGAACACGGGTTCTATCTGAAGACAATCACGGGTGTGTTGCCACCCGAGGACTAAGATGGTCGCCTCATATAAAAGTGTAATATATATAAACCAAGTTTCATTCCAATACGATAACTATAATATGTTCAAGATGAATTCCAAGATCGTATTACATTGTTACTCAAAAGCTGGTAATTAAAGCGTAGTAATAAAAGCTGGTAATAGAAGTCAATAAAGGTGTCTTATAATGTAAGACTAGTTGACCAGGCGCGTCCCTGTAGCCTCGGGGTCAGAATAGGGCTACGGTATCCCCTACCTGTCGTAAGAGGCGACTAAAAGGGGCTTCCGGGGTTGCAGACGGCTAGAGTGGGAGCTCGAACCGTTCGGTCAGGCAATCCCGGGAAGGACGGACTAGAAGACGGACGGAAGACTAGACGGAGCGGTGGGCCCAGCCGCCCATCTGGGAGGAGCCCGATGGGGCAGCGCGCTCGGAGGATTCCGGTTGAAGTCGTTTCGAGATCCCGGAGTCCTCCTTTTCAGCGCCGAGGACGGCCACCGGGGGGGTTTTAGTGCGGTAAAAATCCCACATAACCCTGCGTCGCTCCCACGGCGTCGGGTACCTTTGGAAGGTTTCCCCTCGAAACCAAAAAAAAAAAAAGTTGACCAGGCGAACTTCGTTCTGCCTAAGAGTCAAAAATATAAAATTATCAGTGTTTTATCCACTGTAATATTATGCATGTATTATACATAAAAAACCTTCCTCTTCAATCACTCTACTTACTATAAAACTGCGTTAAAATCCGTAGCGTAGTTTTAAAGATCTAAGCATATGTACATAGGGATAGATAGCGCAAAGCGACTTTGTTTTATACTGTGTATTGATATGGAACATTGTAAATAAATTAACCCTGATGATGCTACTCTAGTTGCGGATGGGCTAAATTTTACTATTTCTTAATTGTAATGCTACGTATAAAATTAAAATGACACAAAAAAAAACCACACGAGGTTCACAAATGATCATTTATAAAACATTCCTTAATTTCCCTTAAACACTAGAAATGCCTTTTGTTAACTATAGGGGTGGCGGTGATACCTGCCCGGTAAAACTATATCTTCTTATTCTACGACTGTACAAATGACAATCTTTTACGTTATATCATTTTAGAACTACAAGGGTTACGATATAAACTTGCATCCATCCATCCATCCATCAGCCTTTTGATATCCACTGCCTCATATATGTTCACATAGGCCTCCTCTAAATGGCGCCATTCCAACCGGTCCTGTGCCCTCTGAATCCAACGGTTTCCCGCTCTCTTCTTCAGGTCATGGGTCCACCTGGTAGGGGGCGACTGTACTCCTTTTGTCTAAACGTGGCCGCCACTCGAAGACTTTTCTTCCCCATCGGTTATCGGTCCTACGAGCAATGTGGCCGGCCCATTGCCACTTCAGCTTGCTAATTTTGAGAGCTATGCCACATCATTGCTTAGTTCTCCTTGATAAATCATGTACACGTGCTTTTGAGAATATTATACCGAACTGTCTGTCAAGTTTCTTTTATGTTCATACATACTGAAAAATTATTCCTACGTGCTTTGAATTTAAACTTGGACCTCTAGCGGTATGTACACCACTAAGTTACCCTCGTAGAATAAGTCGCGCGAATTAAATTAACATAATTTAGGGAATTTAAATTTTTATTGGTCGTGCATATTAAATGTTTTTTTTTCTTGCGGGTATGTTAAACCTTATCTTTGTTCTGTGTGGTTTTATCTTACACTCTTTATATATTTTTTAAGTAGTTACACTTACACTTACTACGTGACTTTTACTCAAGAGCAAAAGTACTTTTTTATACTTTCCTTTCAAATCTGCTGTCCAGTGACTGTTACTCTAATTATTTCGACTACACAGGAATGTTCCAAAAATATACATGGAACATCGTAGGTATTATACAAATAAAGCTGTATGAATTGTAATAAACTGAATTTTTAATTGTCAGATGAAAAATACTCGTATTTTTTTATTTCATTGTAATTGACAAAAGCTCTTCTGTAGGTAAATATTTTAATGTGAACACTTTGTATAGTTACCTTTTGCTCTAAATTTATTAAAAATGTTTTCTTTAATTAAACATCACAGGATACTTTGTTACTCTTTTTTACCAAATCTTTCAACACAGAATATTATTATGACAAAACAAATTAGAATCACCAATGACAGATTAGCGCCGGCCTTTGTTGCGTTCTACTTAGACGAAGTTTATTTTAAAATTGCCGATTTATTTAAAACTGTACCTAAATCTGAAACTGTCGCTCACGTGCGCTCTTTTCCGATATACCGTCTTTGTTTTTTCGGCGTGATTTATTTCACTTAGTCATTCACGTGTGTCAGCAGACAGTGAGTTATCATCGTCAATATTTTTTTGGAATTTACGGTATATTTCAAAGAGCGCTACCTGTCGTCGCCGAGCGTCGCCTCCGATGTGTGGCGCTAGAGGCGACAGATAACTCGCCAAGACGCGCGCGCAGTTCACATCACGCTCCGACCAATATAAACGTTGATTGAAATTAAAATATACGGAAAGTATGCTCACATTTCTGATCTATATAAATATAGAGGGTATTATAATACGATAAACGTGATGCGGAGTGAATGTCGCGGTCGAAGCTTTGAAAGTTTTAAGTGTTTCGCTGAGTGATGTGAAAAGTATAGATAAGATTGCAAACGTGTTTGTGTCAGTGCGTTAATAAATATGTAACTTTGTGCTGTTTGTACATTAAGTAAAGTAGCAAAATAATGTACGTATTCTATTCATTTACATTAAAATGCGTTTTTACCATCTTTATAGCATTTGTCGCACCTACCTAAATAGATAGTGGCTCTAATTAATCGAATCGAATACATAGTACTTAGTTAAAGCCAAACAATCTACAGGGAATGTAAACACTACACTAATCAATAAACCAAATACTAATTTGTCAGCGTACGCAGCTATTAATTACGACGTCATTACTCCATCAGTGTAATTGTGATCTAAGCATTTGCTCATTACAACACATACCACGTATACTATTTTAGTTATAGAAAGCCTTAACTGCCTTGAAGATGCATCTTGAAAATCAATACCTCTTTTATTTGTTTTTCTTAAGCACGATAAAACATTTTATAGGATAATAAACACAAAGTTGACAGTTTAATAGGCTGTATAGAAATCGTGTAAGAGCATTCTACCTTTGAGTGTTTTCACGTTTTGTGGTTACGTCTAGTTGTTTGATAATGGGGGGTTTTCTGCTATAACTGCTGTTATAGGATTCACATACCGATTATTACAACTTGTGTTTGCTTAATAATTTCTGATTACTATTAAATAAATAACGATCTGATTGTCAAAACCCAATAAAGAAAATGATTTTTGACAAACAAAACAGACAATGTTCTTTATTGTTCAGTCTTTATCATGTAAATGCTTATAACAATGCACAGAAAGTTAATTTATACGATTAATTACAATAAAAATATGAAGGCTTCAGTAACGCTAATGGTTACGCAGTATTTGGATAAATAAACGAAAATATGGAATAATAATCTGATACACATGTTAATAAAAAATCATGTCAACATCTGTACAATAAACCTTACAAACCCAATAATCAAGTGTTTTGTTATACATGTTAAGTACATGTTTAACAAAACACTTGATCATTCAAAAAGGATATCAAAAGTTTAAGTTATTACTTTTGCTAAGCACGATTTATTGTTATACAATTTATCTCCTAAAGCTAAACGAATTCGCAAATAAATATTTGCAACAAGACGCTTAAGTAGGCCAGTCACATCTTCCAGAAATAAAGACAAATAAGTGGGCGATACCGACTGATAAATGTATATGTACGTGACGGACGAATTCGAAAGATATTCGTTCATTTTCTTCCTTAAATATGACAATAGAAAATTTTGATATTAGGAACAATATAATTTGATTAAATCAACTCGAACTCAAACAGAGTTGTTCCATGGTATTTGTATGTACTCCGATTAATATTAACCTGTAGACCTAGACTTTATCACTTTAGAATAACTAGTTAGATAACAATCATGGATAAATTTATTCCTATAGAGAAGGAGACGCTGTTTGATACAACTAAATACAGGCGTGTTAAAAACACGAATATAAAGTTAGTAAAATGTGCATTAACATTCTAAATATTTTTTTATAAATGTTGATGTAAAGTGTCCGAAACCGTAACATAATTAACTTCGAAGATATCATTAAAATATTTCACCGACCGTTTAATTGTTTCATGATAGGCAGATCTTATCTTCTTTATTCGCACTTGTTCTTGTGTTTACGTCTTTACACTAGAAATCTATTATGGTATCATTTACGTCAATCGACCACTTGTTACAATAGTTTTAGACTAAATATCATAAAAAGCTTTTATACTTACAATGTTTGAAACAACGTCGATATACGTAGACGTTTTCGATTTAGAAGTTTCAATGATATTTGATCATACTATCCACTGCGTAAGTGCAATTTTGCGTACGTCTGTTTTTATGATTATACTCATAAAAATCTGATAATTGTAAAGTGACGCTGTTACTAGGAATCTCAAGTAAAGGCATTTATTGAATGCATACAATCAATGATGTAGACAAGTTAAGTATATTAATATATTTTTAGCCTTGTTTTTGTCACCTTTGTAATGTATCGTAGACAAAGAATAAATAAGGTTTCAACAAATAAGTAATCTATGTCTTTCAAATAAAATACTTTTTAATAAAATATTAAAAGTAAATTCACTGGCATCTATTTTCTTCATATAATAGCGAAAGTATGATCTATAGTATTGCACTTTTGAGACATAAAAAGTAAAAAATAGGGCACTACACTTTCAGTTTGCATCGTCACGCAAGCTACTCATGATATGAATTTCACATACTTTTGACCTATATGGAGAAGAGCAATGGACAAGAATTTCACACTTTTACACTTACACTTTCCTACAACTGATTCTACTTACCGCTTAACACTACGATCCCTACATTGTATGATATAGTAATAATAATAAATAATATAATAATAATAATAAACACATACAGTAATAACATAAAGTACTTACAACTTTAGAAGTAAGAGTTGTTCTTTTGACTTCAAAAATAATTCCATTAGACCTCAGTACTAGTAGATGTTACTTTTTTTACTAAAGTATTTGGCAGCACTAACTTATGTAGTTCGTCCTAGTCACCATAGTAACTGCTATCGAAATTAAGCAGATAGTCTTATTTGGGACATGTTATTCATATCCATTCCTATATTAAAGGGGCTGCTTATCGATGGATGACGGATCTTTAATTCACGTTTTTCTCCTCTGGCTTTTTTTTTTTTTTTAACGGGGAGGAAACCTTCAAAAGGTACACCGAGGATAGCAGTAGCAAACCACTAAAGAAAATGTTGTCAACTAATGATAAATCTTTACGCCAAGGATTGTTTTTTAATAATTATTATATTTCAATCTTTACATTTCTTGTTGTTATTTTTAATTATTAACAATAATAATGTTGTCAATCGACGACGATCGTATAAACGTGGCAACATCCGATATGTCTATTCACACGTACCATTGTTGATTAGGATACCGAAATACAGTCTGTGTAAGAAAACTATGCAGCTCGTCCATATTTGAGCGCGCCCGTGCAATTGCGATGTGGTGTAGTGTGTTAGTTGTTTTGTATGAATAGGCACTATGCCATGTTCCGTCGTTGAAAACTCTTTCCACTGTTCTCGTTTAAGTGACAAACGTGTGTCATTCATACTCGTCAAGCTGTCTGTTTCTCCGATACTTTCAATGTGAAATGATTCACAAATCCGCAAATAAAGATACAGTTTCCCAGGCACCATTCAGTCGATAGAAAGTTAGCAAATTGACAAAGTTACGACAGAGATTATTTTATATGTCTGTTTTATTGCCTTGTAATTAGGTCAGTTTCCTCGAGCTGATATATATCTGACTCATAAAACCAATTTACCACCCTTGTAGAGACTGGATCATCGTAGTACTTTAGAGTTAGGTACACGATTATCAGAACTAATTTCCTCTTACTAACTTTTACACGTAATTATAAACTATCTATTAAAGCAATAGCAATATTCAATCAGAAATATCGCTGAAGTTTTGAACTCAGTGGTTCATACTTCTCAATTTTTCTATGTAAATTATTAATCTCTTTCATACATGTTTCAAATAAAAGTGTCTATCAAAACGAAAAGTAAAGTACCTGATACTACGTGGATAATAAATCTATTAAGTACATACCCATGATGTTTACCGTCTAAACTAAAATGTGGGTTAGGCAATATTTCGCTTGTTCTTTATAGGTTAGCCGTTATAGCCTTTAACCTGCTAGCTATTCATTCGAGCACATAAATTGGGGTGCACTTCACAAACAAAAGCACTTTATATACCTATACAGTGACCTTTGATTTTATTAAACATATCGTATTTGTAAAATCAGTTTATTGCAGAGAACCATATGTATAGAATCTTTTATACATTTAGAATTTAGTGATTTTTAACATATAGATAGATTGAAAGTCATTTATTTTTTGTATAAACAAAATTATTTTGCTACTTTTACTTCTGTGTCTTAATGGACGAATCATTTGTTTTAATCTTCACATTTACAACCGCAATAGTTAAAATGTGAGCGAACAATTGTGCAAAGCGACCTCTGAACGGTACTGGAGGAATTTCTTGGACTTCGACTCAAACCCCATTGCGATGTTGCCAATCGCCGAGTTGGAAGAGGGCGCCACTGCGCTGCTTTCTGCGAGCGCGAACCGACATCACCGTACTCGTGATCGTATGGTTTCAGCTGAAGTGCGCGCAGTACGGCGTAGGCGGGGATGGACTGTAGTTGGCTCTGAAACCAGGTGAGTACTTAATTCCGGGTTGTGCCGGTAGATGGCGTTAAGCGTATATAACAATACGATTGCCTTTAATTTAACTATTTATGATAAAACTATGGCAATTAATGGCAGTAAAGACTGATTAAATGGAGGATAACTTCATAATAGTATTCATAGTTTCTAATATTCTGACTTACAAAATGTAATGTAAATAAAATAAAAGCTTAATAATAATTATTTAAAATTTAATTTATCAGCATGAAATTCTCAAGGATGATTTAAGTGTCCATAAGAAAGCTTTTATAATGAAAGTCTTAATTTATTTCTGAATATTTAGAGAAAGATATTACATATAATAGCCGGAATAATATCAATATGTTAACACGACATGAATGTTTAACGAAAATAAATAATCTACAAATATATTAAAAATATCTAAAAATGTTTATCATTTAATCAAAAAACATTTCGCGAATGGCCGATACCTACGGGCAAGATCAAGTGTTTACACATGTGGGATTAATATGGCCACGTGTCCCACCCTATTCCTGCATTGGGAGTTACTGCCACCAGGATGTTAAATTAAAGTCCAAATCAATATAGTTCACTTTTTGTATTTCCAATTTTACCCCGAAACGAATACACATGCATTCGCGTCGGTTAGTGCGCAGTAACTAACTCGACTCCTCACATACTTCACACTTGCATACAAACTTGCTTACTCAGCCATTCATACTTACATGGTCCCTACACTACACCCCCCAAATTTTTACAATCCAAATAAAAATTTAAAATCTATAATACTAACATTGTTACAATATCATAACATTACACTGCATTATGCACTTCACTGTACTTGGAACTTGGAACACAATAACAAATGTATTAAATTACGCGTAGCTGGCTGTAGACGGCTGCATGGGAACCGTGTGCGTTACCGTCGATGGTGCAGGATTTATTCCTGGAATCCGCACTATCTCTCTTCTAAGTCACTTCTTAGCCCTGTGACGACAAAGTCGCCACGATGCAAAAAGGATGATAATGCCCAGCATTGCTGCCATTATAGACATAATTAAGTTATATTTAGATATGTGCATTTCTACCGCTGAGTTTTGGGCTATTATTACTTCTTCTTTGCTATACGATTTGCCCATCTTAAAAACTGTAATTTCAAATTACCGAAAGTACTTTAACTAACGAAGGTGATAATTATAATAAATGATTTTTATAATTTAACGTTAAGAAACAAGTAAGTAGGTCTCAGGTGTGCATAATGCAATGTTGACAATTTAATAACAATCCGCTGTAACAATAACAATTAGTATTGTTCTAGAAAAACAAAATGAATAAAATTAGTCCATCAATAACAAGTTGTTTATACTGTCTTTGCTTACGACTAAAATATGAGTTATTACAGTGTTACAGTTCAGTATTAGTATAAGTAGTTATTACAAGTACAATATTATATTTATGCAATATTATATTTTATTAGACGAAATTTATGAGTTATTATATTTTTTAATTAACAATTAAATCGAACGGGTGGTTTAACTTTACGGCCACTCCTAGTTACTTTTTCATTACATAATACATTTTTATTGGTAAAATCTAATGCTTTACTCACACTGGCATCACAATTTCTTACATCACAATTTTGATCATTAATTAAAAATGCTGGTTTAAGTCTGTCTATTGATATACTTACCTTTCTATTAGGCAGTTGTACTACGAATACTTTATTTCGCCTTTCGATGACTCGGTAAGGACCATCATACGCAGGTGTTAATGGTCTGCGTACCGCATCATTACGTACGAAAACATGCTCACACTTACCTAAATCATTGTGTATAAATAATGTCCGTGAGTTCTGATGATTTCGTGATACTGGTTTTAAATTTTTAATAGTAGACTTTAATTGTTCTAAAAAAGTAAAATCGTCACCGATTCGTTTATCTGACACGTTGTAAAAGTCTCCAGGTAAACGAATGGTTTGACCGTAAACATATTCTGCAGGACTTACACCATTATCACTTCTACTTGCCGCACGTAACCCTAATAACACAGTAGGCAACTCAGTGTACCAAGAAGAATTGTTTATTAACCGTGCTGTAAGTGCTGCTTTCAAAGATCGATGCCACCGTTCAACGATACCATTACTTTGAGGATGGTACGGACTACTACGATACTTTTTAATACCCATTAACTTTAAAAGTTCTGTAAACAAGTTGCTTTCAAATTGACGTCCTTGATCGCTTGTCAATTTGATTGGACTCCCAAAACGAATGATCCATGATTCATAAAATATTCTAGCCACAGCTTCCGCTGTAATATCTTTCGCTGGAATGCATTCAGGCCATCTACTATATCTATCTATCATAGTAATTAGATACTTATATCCCTCCGCCGATGTCGGAAGAGGACCTACTATATCTATATGTACATGCTCAAAACGGTTAGCATATGGATAGGCTTCAAAGTCGGATATAGTATGTCTACCAATTTTAGATCGTTGACATTGGATACAGGCTTTCGCCCACCGTCCAACATCACGGTTTAAACCAGGCCAAAAAAATCGTTGCGCTACTAATTTACGCGTCAAACGAATGCCAGGATGGCTAGAATCATGAACAGAGTTAAAAGCAATTCGTCTCAAGTTTTCGGGTATATAAGGTCTGCTCGTAGGAGTTGAATTTTCACAATAAATGAATTTGTTATTATTAGGAATAAAAATTTTCTTTAAAGAATTATTATATTTAGTTTCATCTAACAATTGCGACAGTTGTTCGTCACATTCCTGAGCATCAGCCAGTTCCGAGTAATCAATTGACGTAGGACAGTGTATAGTTTCCACGCGCGATAACGCGTCAGCAGTTTCGTTGTTTCTACCTTGAATGTACCTAATGTCTGTTGTAAATTCGCTAATAAATAATAATTGTCTTGTCCGTTTCGGTGTTTCGCTGTTACTTTGTAATTTATCAAAAGCATAAATTAATGGTTTATGATCCGTAAATACAGTTAATTGACAACCTTCTATAATATATCGAAAATGTTTTATAGCCATAAATATTGCAGTCAATTCCCTATCATAGGTTGAGTACTTTTCTTGCGCTTTAGTAAATTTACGGGAAAAGTAACCTAATGGTAACCATTTATTGTTAATCCATTGTTGTAAAACTGCCCCAGCCGATTTGTCCGAAGCATCCGTCATAAGAGATAAGGGTACATCCGGGATAGGATGTGACAATATGGCTGCATTCTTAAGGCTTAATTTACACTTTTCAAAAGCGTCAATTGATTCCTCAGTCCAGGGTATGCTAGATTTGTCTTTACGTTTAGAATTTTTTAAAAATGCGTTTAAAATTGATTGACATTCTGCCGCGTTAGGTATGCTTGCTCTATAAAAATTAATCATGCCTAAAAAACGTCGTAATTGTTCGACAGTTTCCGGTCTAGGGTAATCTACGATAGCTTGAACTTTGTGGTCAAGTGGTCGTATACCATCAACTGACACTTGATATCCTAAAAATTCAATACTAGTCTTGCCGAAATCACATTTAGATAAATTTATTGTAATGCCAAAACTTCTAAAACGTTCAAATACTTTACGTAAATGTATTTTATGCTGTTCTAAGTTATCACTTGCAATAATTACGTCATCAATAAAATTGAAAAGAAAATCGAAACCTTTTAATACGTTGTTATTCATGAATCTCTGAAAAGTTTGACTAGCGTTACGTAAACCAAATGTAAGTCGTAAAAATTCAAATAAGCCAAATTCTGTAATTATTGCCGTTTTTTCAATATCTTCCGGTGCTATTTTAATATGATGATATGCCCTATTAATGTCGAGCCTAGAAAAAATTTTCTTACCTGCCAATATGTATGTAAAATTATGCAGACGTGGCACGGGGTACATGTCCGGTTTGGTGATGGCGTTAAGACGTCTGTAGTCACCACAAGGCCGAATATCCCCATTCTTCTTCATGACGACGTGCAATGGACTTGCCCATTGACTCTTTGACGGTCTGCATATACCTAATTCTTGCATTAGCCTAAATTCCTCTTTAACTTTATGGTACCTGTTAGCAGGAAGTGGTCGTGCTCGCGCTTGAACTGGAACTCCCGTGGTCTCGATATGGTGATAAACATCATTGTCAGACTCGCATTCCTTAAATGAAATAGGCTTCGTAATTTCTGAAAATTCAGATAATAATTTAAGAAAAGGATGATTAGCTTCAACAGTGTTCACTGATGGGTCAGTGCAAGAAATTATGCTGCCAAGTGTTAACAAATTCGTGTCACTATCAATTAATTTTCTATTATTCAGATCCACTAACAACCCATAATGACGTAATAGATCAGCGCCGATTATAGGCTGTTTAACATCTGCCACAATAAAATGCCATCGAAATGGTTTTCTAAGATTAAGGTTTAATACTAAATTTTTAATACCATACGTACGAATTTCAGTTCCATTGGCCGCATATAACTTATAATTATTACACTCACTCTGGGTTTTTACCTTCTGTGATACAGGCAAAACTGACACATTTGCACCAGTGTCAATTAAAAATCGTAAGCCAGAGTTAATGTCCGTAACGCATAGGCGGTTATTGACGGAGTCAGTACAGTATCCCGCCGACGACTGTACCGTTTCTAGTTTTCCTTACTCTCCTTGCCTTCCTTGTAATTACATGGTTGTACACACTTATGAGCTCGGTTACCAAAACGGAAATGGTAAAAGCATAACCAGTCAGGTGATTGTGGATTACGCCTGTGTGACGAAGTGTTGCGTCGACCTCGCGATTGGGATCTACCACGTTGGTTGTAGTGATGCCGCCATTGCTGTCTACCTCTTTGCATATTCTCAATCGACTTACTAAGCTTGGATATCTCAGCTACCAGAAAGTCGTGTGACGCTGATGAGGTTGTCGGTGTAACTTCTGCGATAGTACTACTCACTCTGGATGATTCCATAACCTTATCCGCTATTTCTGCCAACTTCTCAAGATCTTTAACTTCACTGACGGTTAGGATGGCGCGCACAGCCGAAGGTAGATGTCCTGTCCACAATATGCGTAATGTGTCGCCGGAAAATTTATCACGAGCCAATTCTCTCATGCGACGTAGTAGTTGTGACGGCTTTTGTTCACCAAGGTCAATTTCGCTTAATAATTTTTGCACTTGACGTAGTTCAGATTCCTCGTACACTGTTAATAGTCTGTCCTTTAAACTGGAGTATTTATCTTTCATCGGAGGTTGCAATAGTAAGTCAGTGACTTGCTGAATGCTATCTTTAGTCAATTTTGTGATAACCAAATTGTACTTGGATTCATCGCCGAGTTTCTGGTTCGCTATTACAGCCTCAAATTGAATGAACCAAAGCCGTGGAGCATCCGTCCAGAATTCCGGTATGCGTGATGACACTGTTATTTGCGATAATTCGCCACTAAGTTCGACCGCTGCAGGAATAGGCACCGTAGGATTCATATTCACACCGATAAAGTTTTTAGATATTCGACACTACTTCACTCGCGAATTCAGTTCTAAAACGTCGTGAGGTCACCAATGTGGGATTAATATGGCCACGTGTCCCACCCTATTCCTGCATTGGGAGTTACTGCCACCAGGATGTTAAATTAAAGTCCAAATCAATATAGTTCACTTTTTGTATTTCCAATTTTACCCCGAAACGAATACACATGCATTCGCGACGGTTAGTGCGCAGTAACTAACTCGACTCCTCACATACTTCACACTTGCATACAAACTTGCTTACTCAGCCATTCATACTTACATGGTCCCTACACACAGGGGAAAATTGTTTTGTACAAAAATTTAAAACAAAGTACGTTTGATGTTTTTGTTTTTCTTTTTCGTAGCCTAAGGACCTAATTTGTGGCTGTTACAAAATGCTAAACTATGTAATATAATAGACCACGACATAGATACTTATTTGCCAATGTTTTTGATAAATAAGTATGTAGTTGTATTTTTTATTCTTTAATATAGGTACGTACTAAAGGCATTATTTAACAATTTTTTTTGTCATACCGTCTTCGATGTTTTTCATTCCTCTTGTGGTTGACTGGCAGAAAATGCCTGTAGCATTAAGTCCACCTTTGTACATTAATTATAAAGAACATAAACAATAAATAAATAAATACACATTTGAATTAAATTTTTTGGTAAGCATATAAAAATATATCTGAATATATATTATTTTGTATTCGAAAAAGTCACGGTAAAAACAGTGATTGACTTTGCGATTCATTGAGCGCGACCTTCAAATAATATTCATAAATAGAACAGCCCCGTTAAGGGATTCAAAAAAGCCCTACTTTAATTTGCTCATTCCCAGGTGATTTTCTTTTAAGGGTTTATAAAGTTCTTTATATTTCATTAGACTTTATTGCGTGCTTCGCCGCTCCATTTAATGTACACTTTTAAAATTAACTCAGCTTTGTCTTATAGAAATATTCTTTCTTATTTATTGCCTGCAGGCGTGTGGAATAATTTAAATTTAAGATAGATATAGGTGCCTTGTTTTACGTTGTGCCAGCAGCTGAATACGAATGTTAACTTTAAGAGCCCGCCTATTCTCTTATGCTGTTCGTGCACAAAGATAAAGAAATGTTTAGCTATTAATGAAGAAAGTTATCTCGTTTTGTCTGCCTTTATTTAACGCGTCCATGGCATTCGATTTTCTAAGATAGTTGGAACGAATTTTGCAAAAGAGTCTCGCGAATGGTAAAGTCATATTTATACCAAATTTGATTACATATAAACACACTTTTAATACGTATTTTTGTATAACAGCGTACCTGTTATATAACATTAATATTATTATTTTTTGAAACAAGTGCACAATTGAATGACATAACATCTAACGAACACAGACTGGAAATGCAGGGCAACAGACTAATGTGCTTACATCTTAACTATCCTTATTTTTATTATGTTATAACCTTATTTTTATTAAATATGCTATAAAACATTAAAATATAAAACTATAAAACAACAAATATTATAATTTACTATGCAAAACTATGTTCATTTACACTTCTTATCATCCATATACCAATATGCTTAAGTAAAGAATGTAATATAAAAAAAATATTAAATTGAGTATGAGCCTTTTCTGCCAAAATTGAATATGTTATACTTTGTGTTTATGATACAAGTAATAGATTAAACTATAACTTACACTAATGAGCGTCTAATGTTCTCCTTGCTGTTATGATGTAACAGTGCATAAACTTGTGGGAATAAGTACCTACGAACTGAACTGAAGCCACAACTGTACCGTACGTTGCTAATTGGTAAAGTTCCTAAATAACATGTAGGAGATATATTGTTATTTTGTACAATTTGTGCGAAATGCCGAAATAAGTGCTGTTTTACTGATGAACATGTTTTCTTTTCAGAATAAAAAGTGAGTATAAATGTACATTTTATAAACATCATATATATTTTTTTGTAAACTTTAGGCTGGAGGCTGTTTAGGCGTCTAATATGTAGCAGTCGCTAAAATACATGATTTTACTAAATCTATGTTTTAGTATGTGAAAACTTCCGACTACTTTTTATGAATATTGGTTGCACAGAGAGGTATGAGGATTTGGCACGGATAAAGATTATGTAGAAAAGGAGTATTATTTTAACATTATAACTGTTACAAATAAAATTCGCGTTGTGCGTCCTAAATTTTTATATAATGGGAATTCGTATGAAAATAGGAGAAAACTACGGATATAAGTTTTATAGCAGAATAAAAATGTTTTTGAATTTATGATTGTTGACAAAAAATATTTTTTTGGTCTTTATCTATATATATTTCTGTTTTTTGCAAATAACCTTTGGGAAATTGCCGCGGCTTCATCCGCTTCGGTCACGTCCACGGTCATGAGTATTCTAAACGGTAATGTAAACTATGTGTGTACCGAATTTCAGCAACTCCGACTGGTATTTTTTGCGTAAAAAAGGGAGAGAAAATACACAAACATCCTTATAAACTTTCTCATCACTACATAGTATAAAACAAAGTCGCTTCGCGCTGTCTGTTCCTATGTTTGATTAAAACTACGTTACGGATTTTAACAGTGTTTTTTAATAGATAGAGTGATTCAAGAGGAAGGTTTTTATGTATAATACATGCATAATATAGTAGAGAAACACTGATAGTTTTAAATTTTGTACATTTAGGCGGAACGTTCATCGGGTCAACGAGTTTATAATATTAGTAAGATAATAAGAATTAGAATACTAGATTGAAATTTTATATTTATGTTACACTTCGGTAAATATCCGTCTTCGTTTTTATTGTGGTTTAGCAGCGGTCGAATTCAAACCCTGCAACGGGCACATCCATATATCAAAGGCCTTTCTTATTGTCGATGACCACAAAAAAACGAGACGCTGCCCTAGCTTTGTCTCTTAGTTTTCTTCTAACTATTCCCGATAAGCCAAGTAATGGAAATATTAAGTTTTAAGTTTGATTATTTGAGTTTATTCAATCAACCTTGACGTCATATACTTAGTCGTTTAAATATTTGAATGAAAAGATTTGAAGTTAACGGTATAAAAACGTTTTATTTATTACGTTCTGCAGAGTAATGAAGAATTCTATTTCATACGACAAAATAAATTTCCTGAATGAGAGAATGTTGTTTTATAAGAAGATTACTGAAGCATCTTATCCTTAGAGACGAAGAGCGCAGATTCGGAGTAAACCTTTTTATACCTACTGGGAATCGTGATTACGGTCTTAAGTGTGTCGTTTTTCCATTAGTTTATATTTAGGTATACTGTGTCAATAAATATAAGGCTAATGTTGTTATAACTTAAGTCAGAAGACACGTGGGGTGATTGTTGCGTTATGTTGAACAAATTAATCAATTATTAGATATACGTTCTATCGAAAAATAGAAAACAATTTTAAGATTTTAACGGTTTTTTATACTGTAACATGCACTTATAGATATACTTTAAAAAATGAACCAATTGAAAACAAGAAAATTAAAACATTTAAAATAAACCTACTTCTGAAGTCTAGGTAACTTGTACAAAATTCAATTTGATTAAATTTAGGTTGAGTTAAACTATTCCTAAGTGCAGAAATGTGTACTAAGAGTAATATGTAGAGAAGAGCAGGGTCCTATCCTTTGATTATCAGATTTTCCTATAGATCGCGAATTCCAAAGACATCGAACTATTTCAATAGAACTATTTCTACAATTAAACTACGACTCAAAGACTTCACTCAGGATTATTGAAGTTCAATACTGGGAATGCGAGTCAAGATCCAGTAAGTTAAAACTTCCACTGACAATTCTATACCATATTGAAAATTCCAAAATAATTACGAAGTAACCTTAATATAACGTGCCTCAAAGTAACGAATTCCATTTACAAGGAATTCTCAATTTTCAAGCTGGTAGAACCAGTGTAGTACGACCGGGGAAGTACCACTATCACACCTATTTCTAGAGTGAAGCATTTCTTGCGTACCGATAGAAGGGTGTGGTTGCCGACACACTTTCACATGAGGCGACCATCATTGTCCTCGGGAGTAGCAACGCGTCTGTGATTGACTTCAGATGGAACCCATGTGCTGTATGAAGTTGGTTACAGATGTCCATGGGCGGCAGTGACCACTTGCCATCAGGTGGACATACAGTCCACCTGATGGCATGAAAACTTCTTCCTGTGCAACAACATTTATACCCACTGCAGTCATTAACAAATGCCATATGCCATGACTATTGCTTAAAATCCCTATCAGTTGATCATATGTTCGTCTGTGGACCTCAAAAGGCTGATGAATGAGGAAGTGAAAGAAAATATCTGTGTTAGAAAAAAATATGTTTGTGAAAAATGTAAGGAAGTTCATATCTATAAGTGGTGACAAAGTGACGGCAATAATATAAGTAAACACTTATGAAAATAACTTAAGCCGTAGTGGATATTTAAAGTCTGTTTTCCTACTTTACTTAAGTAGTATAAGTTATTAAACACAACATTTGCATGACCTACTAATAGCTTTAGAGGGATTAAACTGACCCGGATTAAATCCGTGTTGGTTCTTTTGATATTTTATGTCAAACGGAACGGTTGACAGTTACGTGGAAGGGTTATTAACATAACTGAAAGCTTTGACAATAAACAAACGATTAGAGGTATGTATATTTATTTAAAGGTTAAAGTATGCATGTTTGTCTAGGTTGCACTACAGCTGCATCTATTTCTAACGTAAAACATCTGTGTTCAGCGGTACTGTTTTCAGATTTAAAGGTGTGGTCTAGGAGAGACTCTTGTAAGTTCGTTTCAACTTACTTCGTTTTTGTTGTCGAGGGAAAAACCTTCGAAAAGTACCCGACACCGTGAAATCATGTTATGTGGAATTCTTACCGCGCTAAAACCCTCTCTAGTAGCCGTCCTCAGCGCTGAGTGGAGGACTCTGGGATCTCCAACGGAACGGCACCGGAGTCCTTCAAGTGCAATGGCCCTCACAGTCTCTTTCCCGGTGAGCATTTGCGCTCAGCATACCTGCTGATCTCTACGGTGGCATGCACCCACCACATGCTGTTGGCTTTCCCGGGGTCGCTTGACTTGACTTCGAGCTCCTCTCTTACCGTCTGCAACCCATGCATGCAAATAACATGTTTTTTATACGAATTTGTTTATGGCAATTTAGCATCAAACTTTGTGTAGTTATAGACTCTAATGTGATTAAAAACATTTTTGTATTTATAATTAGTTAAATTACCTTTTCTTCGCTACTGGATATAAATGTCACAAATATAGTCACCATCTTTAACTAGTGCAAAATGTCTAAATTAAAAGTAGCCTTTATACTGACTATTTATATAAGCTATATCCATGCAAAACTATTTAAATCGGACTGGTAGTTCTTGAGTAATTGAGAGAAAGACACACTCCCATCTCATTTTTATGTGTTATTATCGTCCTATCTGTAATAATGAATACGAAATTTCTACTAATAATAAGTTTAATAATAATCTTTTTTTTTTGGGTTCTTATTAAGTCTTCAAAATAGTTTTTTTTATTATAAGACTTGCCTTGCTTCCATTAATTTAATCCTGACCCAATTACACAGGATTTTAAGGCAATAAACTTGTTCTAATGAGCCGTGTATTATCTAGCTAGATAAGCTCGCGTGACGAAATAGGGGACGTCCATTAATCACGTGATGTTTTTCGCATTTTTTAACCCTGGTAAGGTTTCAGATTAACCCCCCTCCCCGACCCAAAATCACGTGTTTTTTATAGTTTTTAGAATATGATTTTAAATGCAGGTATATAAATACTACCTGTATTTATATTGTAGGTTGTTTGTGGCATAAAATATTATGAAAGGAATGATGTAAGAATGCGAAAAACAAATATTGTACTATTACATGAACATATTCAATATACATTGTCCTGGGACCAAGGATTAGCAGGACTTTTAGTACTTAGTGTTACTAGTGACTATAATAAAATTATCTGGGCAGAAAGGTTGTTTCTGACTGACATAAAAAAAATATTGAAGGAATAGTGTAATAATGCGAAACACATATATGTAACGTACAAGTACATAAAGATTTAAGTGCATTGTCCTGGGACAACGAATTACCAAGACTTCATTCCAGATTAGCAATTGGGTAAGCATCTTGTAAGTCGCGTATTTGACGAAAAAATAAATACACTTGATATCTTACTACACCCCCTCCCCCCTTTCTTGTGTCACGTGATGGCCCCTTAGGACTTGATCAGTGATTAACGTGTTAAAGAGTGCTCCGAGACTATTTAATAAGTAGCTTATGCGTCCAAACAGACGCTTGAAAGTACTGACCGATTTTTCAAATAAATTCAAACATGAATCGGTCATTAGTCGCTTGAAAAACGAATCGATTTTAGTGGCTAAAACAACAAAATAGCCGATGCAATTATCGCTCGAGCGATAGTAGCCAATGAGCGGCCAGCTTTAGTAAGCTATGTATAATACGGACGGAATAGATGGCGCGCTTTGTGCACCGCCGACAGATTTATCCCACACAGCTGTCCCTCTTAGTGTAAAAGAGGATTTCTGCTTTCCCACTTTGATCCGGAGACTGCTTTTAGTCATGTAAAGCGAAATCTCACTTGTAATGGTTATGAATACCGCTCACTGAATTACCAAGAAATTATAATAACATATTACATCTATATATGTTTTTGTAGGATTGTTTCTGTAACCAGTGTTGATATTTTTTGACGACTGAGTTGTTTGTTCTTTATTATTATTAAGCGTTATAAAAATATAAACGTTTTATTTTTTACATTATAAAACTAAATAGATCACATTGACGAAACAGAACATTTTGACTGAAATTAATGAATTACCTGATGTCTGATGCAACTTTTAAATAAAAAGATTGGTTCCCGGGGATGACATTTAATTTGGATCTTTCACATAACTGTAAGAACGGAAACATGCCATATTGGCTCTTTTATGCAAGTTCTATCTACATTTATCTTTGGAAAAAATACTTTTTTTCTAATTAATTTTCTTCAAAAATAATGTCTTTAAAAATTATATCTGACTACTGAAAAACTATATCGTGTAGGTGGTGTTATGGTTTTTCAATATATAGGTACCTATGTGTCTTTGACCAGTGTAAACTCTGCAACAAGATTAAGTCTCAATTTATTACAATCATGTATTTTTTCTCTAAGCCCACTTGATATTAAGAGTAGTAAGTAACATGACATTATTTAATTCATCTTGATAAATATGTACATATAACAAGTTACAACAGTAGAAACATAAACACCTGCGCTTGTAATTTATCTGTCCATTAATGTCCTTTAAATACTTAAATAGTCAAATGTTTGTGTATTAAAAAAGTAATTAACTATACTCTAATCTGATCAACCGCAGCTTTTGTGACAGGTTTGACGTTGAAGATTAATTTCACGGTCCTTGACATTAAGGTCAGCTTAGCTCTAATGAGGTCTACGAGTTTTGATACACGCATATTAAAGGAAAGTGTATTTTAAAACGATTGGTATTAGCTACCTCCCAATATAAGATGAGTGTAAAGTTTTATACAACAGAATACCTAATCAAACATCAATTTGTGACATCTTAGAAATTTATGTTGTATGTTACAATCATCAAAAATCAGTAAAATGATTTCGGTTTAAAATTTAAACGTATTTTATTTAGAACGTTCTTTGTTCTATTTTTAAATAACTAGATTATTAAAAAAACATTAAAATCTAATTAGTCAACATTTTAAAATTGTATTCATAATTTCGGGTTAAATTTTCATTTGAATTAGAGTTCATGTTTAATTTAATCGTTCTTGTTTAATTAGTATCCTTTGTCTGATGCGAGGAAATTGTGGATTATAAAATATGAACAGATTTATAAGCAAAATGGAAAATTCTAATGAAAATGATTCCTATTTTTATTCATAACAGCAGTTGTGAACAGTACCTAGTAGTTAATTCAACGATCTACTTAAAGAATAGTAAAAGAATAGTAAAGATAAGTAATTAAATATAATTTAATTATTTTATTCGTGAATTGGCAAATTAAATATGTATGTAATGTAATTTTTTTTTTTTTTTTTTTTTTATACGTAAACCTAACGATAAGGCAGACGGGCTACCTGATGGAAAGTAGTCACCGTCGCCTATGGACACTTTAACATTAACAAAGATTATAAAAAAATATACCATATTTTGTTATATGGCAAAAAAGGAATAAAAAATAAAAAAAATAGTAGGCAGGCAGAATACTTAATAAAGTTATCCACAGTGCTATATGTTTGCAAGTTTTTTAAAAAAGTATATGTTTTTCTTATGTAAAACATAAATAAGCTAACATCGGAACATGCTAACATCGGAATAGTTTCAGCAAATTTCGGTACTGTTTTATCTCTGACTTCTACCTGCTCTACCTAACTATCTCGAAGTACTTAGCTCTCGTTGCCTACGTACTTCCATCAATAGTTTATATATACAATAATATACATATTTGCAAAAAGCTTCATTAATTTTCCTTCAAATAGTACAATAATGGCGGTTCCGTTTAGTGAGACTACTAAAGTTAATTTGAGTGGACAAGTTTACATGTAATAGCTGCAGGGAGAGGCGTAAACAAGTTTTACAGTACACGAACAACTAGTAACATTGTTTAAGATTAAAAATTAACATTCAATTGTGGAGTTCAGGTTATAAATAAAAATAGTAAATATAGTAAATATATATATATATATATAGTAAATCAATTTAGATATTTAGGACTCATTGTTACCACTGACCTCAAAGACGATGAAGACATCGAAAGAGAACGAAGAGCATTGTCAGTGAGGGATAATATATTGGTTCGAAGGTTTGCTCGTTGCTCTTTTAATGTTAAAAAAATCTTATTCAACGCTTACTTGACTTCTTTACACAAGCAGCCTTTGGTCCAACTACACCCAAAAAACTTACTCTTCGAATTCAATTTAATAATGGATTTAGGATGCTGATGGGGCTACTGAGATACTGTAGTGCATCAGGGATGTTTACAAAAGCACGTATCAATTGTTTTTACACTATGATTCGCAAAAAATGCAGCTCTCTGATGCACCGTGTCCGGGAAAGCTCCAACAGTATCCTGAAAATGATCAATAATCGATTAGATTCTCAATACGTTAATCACTGTTTATGTAAACATATGACAAAATGCTGTAAATGTAATTTTAGGGCCCAGTTACTTGAATAAATAAATAATAATAATTATTATAGCTATAATAGTGATATTAGTGATGACTAGTGATATTTTGATTACTAGGTTTTAATTAAGCACTAGCTGCACTAGCTGACCCGGCAAACTTCGATCCGCCTAAAAGATAAAAATCTAAAATTATTAGTGTTTCTCAACTATATTATACCTAGCTGTCCCGACAAACGTTGTTTTGCCATATAAAAAAAAAAGTTATGGGTGGACAACCCTTAAGGGGTATGAAAAATAGATGTTGGCCGATTCTCAGACCTACTGAATAAGCATATAAAATTTGGTAAAAATCGGTCAAGCCGTTTCGGAGGAGTACGGCAACAAAAACTGTGACACGAGAATTTTATATATTAGATTTATACAAACATTCCTCCTGAAACACTCTATCTATTAAAAAAACTGCATTAAAATCCGTAACGTAGTTTTGAAGATCTAAGCATACATATGGACAGACAGCCAGAAACGACTTTGTTTAATACTATGTAGTGATGATGACCATCTTAGTTCTTGGGAGTAACAACGCCTGTAATTGACTTCAGATACAATCTTTGTTCCATATGACGTTGCTTACAGATGTGCCTGGGCGGTAGTGACCACTTACCATCAGATGAACTACATGCTTGTTTATTACTTTTGTATGTAAAAAAAAAACAAAATCATTTTACGCCAGAATAAGTTACGAAAGATATTTGTTTTAAGATTCATTCCCCGACGTAAAAAGGGGTGTGTGATAAGTTTGCCGTTACAGTGTAACTGTGTGTCTGTTTATGTTAGCTAAGCGCAAACAAAGCATCAAGCCATGTTAGCTAAGTGCAAATTATGAGCAGGTATCATGTCGGATAGCACTTTAGACGCCCGAAGCGTTCATATAACTTAATCCATGGGGGTATCAAGTCACCGTCCTGATCATGATTGAGTGATTCACACAAGACTCGAATCCTGGTGAAGTAAAAGACTTTTCTTATAATATTAAAGTCTGAAACGAGTAGACAGTCCACTTGATGGTAAGTCACTGCTGCCCATGTATATATGTAAGCAACTTCATTAAGAATGCGGGTCCTATCCAAAGTCAATCACAGATGTGTTGCTACCCCAGGAGATTAAGACGGTCGCCTTGTAAAAAGCAAGGAACATGTCACAACTCCGGTCGAACTACACTAGTTCTACCATCTTGTACAGTATCAGACAACTATATTTTATTTGCCTACTATTTCTACTTATGTTAATAAATCGATACGTGTATACAAACTGTCTATTAATTACATTTGTAGAGCTTCGGGTACTAAAGCTAGAAGCATGATTTTGAACAAAAGGTTAATTTCATGTTGTAGACATGCACTAAGATGGATTGGTGGACTAAGATGGATGGGTGAAGTAAATTTTATTACTTAACATTCTTAAAGATGGTAAAAACATATTATCCTTTCTTAGTGCATGTCTACATCATAAAATTAACTTATTTTTCATTTTCTGCGATGATTAATCAAAAGAGCGAATCATGTCGCTGTTATATATTATACATTCCTTTCAAAACAGTGTTAGAGGCAAAAAAAACACAGACAATTTAAACCTTTTAAATATTTTGGATTCCTAGATTCAAATATAAAGTACCGAAATGCACGCGCGTAAATAACTTTTACTCATACCATGAAGGCTTACAAATAGAAGTAGTTTACAAAGTCAAAATAGTTCTTCAACTAGAGCGCTAACGGTTTCATCAAATGCTTAACGAGAAATATATAGTTACGTTTCGTGCTTCAGAATCCTATATTATATAAGTATCTATAGTAAAGTTTAATGTATTGTGTGCCTATGTACTCGTAATACGTTCTTAGTAACCCTTCGTGAACCATGTTATTGTCTCAGGTGTTAGCGATTGTTCTCATAATAAGTCCACTGATGACCTTTCAGGCCTAACCTCCGTGCCAAGGTTTAGACATTGTATTAAATTGTTCGTTAATGTATATAAGTGTTTCTATAAACATTTACTAAGCATGTCTTGTTAATGGACGAAAGTGAGTTACGGTTTTTGTCTGTACCTTTGTCGCCTTTGAAATGTGAAATTTGAAATTTCAAATGAAATGTTGAAATTTGAAATTTTTATCAAGAAATGGTGCACAAGTGACGAAATCATTTATTAATTTGTGTTAACTTATTATGTATATGTTAATGCTTGTTTGTTACACTAATCAATAACAAATTACGTTGAAGTCGAACATATGCAGACGACGTCCAAATTAATTGCAAAATTAATTGATGCCTACCGACCGTGGATTAATTGGAAACGTCTCTTATTACACATCCCCTTCTTATTCTTCAGACTACCACATATCGCCGTATGAAGTTATAAAATCTTCTTCGTAAGAAGAAACAGACATAAAATTTCAAGAGTTCGTGTGCAGGAGCGTCTTCGAGCGGAATATTCTAAGAGCAAACGTAAAAAGGTCATCGTCCCACCGTTTGCATCCAATTTGTAACACTGATACTTAGAACTGAACTGGTCATATTGAACAAGTGGTGATCAGAGCTAATTTGATCTCTGAAGTACGTATGTCTTTTGGTAATAAAATAATTATTACATGAGAATCCATACTAATATTATAAATGTGAAAGTGTGTGAGTTTGTTCCTCTTTCACGTCGCCACATATCTGTTATATGATGTTGCTTATATGCTAGGAGATAGGAGGGCGGAAAGTGAAGTAGGCTACTTTTTACCGCGCTCCATCCTTCCCACGAGAATATCGGTGTTTTATTAGCTGATACATATTTAGTAGTTCTAAACGTTCTTAATAGATGGCGTTAGTAAAATTCATTTACATGTTCTGAATCACGCTATCAAATGCTTATGTAAAATGCTAATTCCCTTTGACCGTGCGGGCGAAGCTGCGGGTAAGACCTAGTTATTTTATATGTGTTTTGGTAACAAACAAATCTCAAGAGTGGTATTTTTGACATTAGATGATGTATTTTATTATAGAGCTTTTAGCGAAAACAATCGCCCGAAATATGCTTTAAGACTGAATTAAAATAGATATGCATGATTGTGGTTGATAAACATCATTGATTTGATGATCGAAAATATTTCCAAATAATCCATTTTCAAAGAGATAAAATTAAAACGAAGAGTAAATATATATCTGACTTTTTACTTGTAAGCGTCGACCGTTTAACACCAGGTAACAGAGCAAAACAAGGGTAAAATATCAAATAAGAAAATCTAGTAAGTATTATTTCTCTGTTGTGTTATCAAACGAATTAAGAAGTTGGTGAGGTGTAATTATTTATTTGTAAGTCACGGACCCTAAACGATAACTGCGTTAATGCATAAAATTTACCGTCTTGCTAAAACCATATAATTAAGCCTAATATGAATGGCGCTATATAGACGCCGCCTAATATAGACGCCGTGGGAGCGACGCAGTTTATGTGGGATTCTTACCGCACTAACCCCAGGTGGCCGTCCTCAGCGCTGCGTGGAGGACTCCGGAATCTCCGACAGAACACAATCAGACTCCTCCGAGCGCGATGCCTCTTTTAGGCTCTTCCCTGGCGGGCGTAAACGCGCACACAATAAGGTGCGGACCTTATGATTTTTACGGCGACATGCGACCACACATGCTTTACTTTCAAAACAAAAATTAATTCGACGTAAGGTACCTACATAATTTTCCAAAAAAATAGAAAATGAAAACTGTTTTAGCAAATGTATATTCCAACCATGTCTGTGCATAATATTAGCCTACTTTAGTAGAACTTTTTTCATAATCTATCCGAGATCATGAAATCAATTTACAAAATAATATTACATAAAAATATACACTAATAATTGAATTTGGGTACGTCCGATGTTACAGTTATCAAAACATAAATTCTCTATTTTAGCAAGCATTAAAAAGTAGTGCTAGTATTTATTGTTCGGACTTTGTAGCCACAAAATTTAAATGAAGGCTGTTATTTCAGTTAGGGTTAGAAGTTTCGGATATAATTTTATGAATACTATCCAGAACTTCGCTGAAAATGTAAAGAGACTAGCGTATTTAATTAATTATCTTATCTGGTTTACCGTCGGTACGAGAATCACGTTTAAAACTCGACTCAACAGTGTTGTTAAACTTTAAGTATCGATTACAATTAAGATACCTATCACGAAACATATAGGCGTCGTCCAAATATAAACCTTATCATTCGTTCAAGGGTCACAATCAGGGTTAATACGTTTTTAAGTGTTGCTTACACTTTTATGAACATTCGTGATATTCCATTTATGTTCTCTAAAGTTTGCGTTTTATTTACCAATTTATTATAAACGTAGCCGACACAATCCCATGAAAAGGGTAGAATGGTAGAGTGCGACTGTCTTTCAGCGCCCTTTGACGCCTCACGTAAATAATAATAATAACGGTTTGTACACTCCTAGCTTTGCCCTGAAGTTCTCCCTGGTGTCGTGGGTGTCGTGGAGACATACACAGATAAGCACACGAACACCTAGACCTTGAAAAGTAATCGAAATTTATTCAGAAAACTGTCTGGCCGAGGTCGAACTCAAAACCAAATGCGTATCAGACCGGCATACCGCTCTGTCATGGGTTTCGTCAAATTATATTTCGGTTTTGTGTTAACAAATATCAACTATGCTCACTAGGAATCAAAATTATTTTATTTTCACTGGGAATTGTTTTTCGCATTTGGCTTTATGGCGCACTCTACCTGAGGCCTTGATCGATCGCTCCTAGTTCCGGCGCCGCGTTCAACAGCCACAACCTACTGCAAGTATAGAACCACACGGACAGAGCAGGCACACAGACAATATCTACAAACTTATTTCAATTACTTTATTTTATTTTACGCTGGATGTAAAAAAATATGACATAATTCCTGCAATATTTAATTTAAAGTGATAATTTTATATTTTTTCAACTAACGACTGTAGTAAGGCTCAAATATACACTGTTTATATTAATCGCATTTGTGTTCTATATAAATATAATAATAGAAGTATATATATTATATACTTCTATTATTATATTTTTGCTGAAAGTGTGTGGTAGGCATTAGATATAACATCTTCTACCCGATACATGCATGTATCGCAAGATATGACCTTAGCGATAAGGCTACTTAAATAGAAATATATTTTCAGATTCCTCATGGGTCATAGAACTAATTCGTACTTTTATATTACGCTGAAAGCAGCAATAGACTCGTAATAGAATTTTGTCACGTTCCTCTTTTTCTCATATTCACATAATGACGTGCATTACCTTAAGTATAAACTATTCGAGGCCAACTATAAACGTACAGTTGATTTTAAATATGTCCATTTGGCAATAATTGTATAACATAATGTTTTAAGAACACGCTATATCTATTATATATGTTAAAAAAATCACCGATTTTTGGTAATATCTCCTCATAATAACACATTTAAACCATATTACTTTTGTAATTCTAACGGAATATTACATACACATTTAAATTTACAAGTATATTGTACAAAACATGTAAAAACAGTCTGTTTTTGTATCTTGGAATCGTGCGAACAAGTTAAGAGATTTAGAAATGGCACAATAGCAGTCAGAATTGCATTGAACTCCGTAAAATACGGATATTTTACGAACCCTTATCTGGGCCCTACGCTAGTGGCAAGTTGTTTAACTGAGATTGATTGATCATCGACCTGCAATAGACACCTCTTCGGGAACAGGAGACAACTTTCAACGTGATAAATCATGGAATGAACACGAGAAAGCTTTGAATGAGATACAAATAATTTCACATTCAGTTTTTCTATATTATACTAGCGTACCATTGACCCTGTAAAATCTTTCTAAAATTATAACTTAATCAGTAAAATGATCAGTCATGAGTTATATTTAAACTGTTCAACGAAATGTTATTTAGCAGCAATACTAAGAAAAGCAAATATGTAACATGATAGAAAGCATAATCATGGCAATTTATATTAAGACATTCCAAGTATGTCTATTTCTTTTTCAAGCTCTACAGCCCAAACAGGCAAAATAACAGCCAAAAGGCTTTCCGGTTTTTAGCAGAAGAGGCATCATTAAATATTGACCTACAAATAGAAAAAAGGGAACATAATATACCATTGAGATATGGATAGTCTAACACTTTTATGTTACTCTCGTCAACCCATTATTGTCCCACTGCTGGGCACGGGTCTTCTCTCAGAATGAGAGAATTTAGGCCATAGTCCACCGCGCTGGCCAAGTGCGAATTGGTGGACTTATTACTATGTTGTTGTTACTATGTTGATTTAAACATAAAAAACGCGTTAAATTAAATAAAGTATTATAAATACGAAACATCCAGCGGCTTTATCTACGTAGTTTTTTATATGTAGTATTTTTAAGATTTAATAAATCTGTTTTTTTTTTTTTGTTGTATTTTTTTGTAACAATTTATCACTTTAATTTTTAAGTATTCTTTTTACAGTTTAATATATTTTTTTTGTAATAATTTATCAGTTTTAGTATTACTTGAAGTAAACATTCAAATGTAAAATAATTAAAGAGGAAAATGATAAAAAAGTATCTGAGATAAAGTCTAACATAAAAATAACATTTTGTGCGATATTATAAATACTTTGATTTTAGCTCGCTTACTCGATTTCCAAGGCTCAACTAATCGACCAATCTCCATGAAATTTGGCAGACTACATCTCTGTCATGAATGTAGGATTACATTACGAAAAATTGTGCAGATACCGAGAGAATAATAAAAACTGAAGATTAGTTTGAACATGACGTGAAACGGTTCACCAGATGGTCTTGAGTACATGGATAGATCAGTACTTGGAATATTGACACTCAGGAAGGTCAATAAAGGCAGACAAAGCTATCGAAGTGTGAATCAATAAGCAATAAAATAATCAAGTAGAAGCTTCTGGACAAACACTGAGAAAATAGCTAAATGAAAATATATTTCAAAAACATTTCTTTGATAGTCATTCAAGTCATACTTTTGTCTAATTTTGATGTATGTGTTTATCTATCATTACACTTGGTCAAAAAACCAAAGACAGCATCTTATTTTTGTTTAATTTCGTACTTATTGTTTGACTAAGTAACATATGGGTTTGGTCCGAGTTATCGTAAATTGTGTCTGACACCTATGTTTCTCTAGCTATAACAGAAGAACTATTCTACTTAAAGCTGAATTGTCGTCACCTATGTAAGTCAACTGACATCCTCAGCTTTTACCGAAAGGCATGAACAACGAGTACTTCATATTAGAAATAGTTTTGGTTGTGTTACATCTCCAGGCAAGCCATGGATTCTATAATTTACTTTTAATAACTGATCATAATTAATTATATTAGAAGAGGCTTCAAACAACGATTCATTGGGAAAACCCTGTTTAATAACAAATCCTAACATAACAAGGCCTTTTCCTTATCTTTAGTGTAAGCAGTTTTACATACACCATAAGCGTGCATCGTAAGTCTTTTTGATAAGAAATAGAGTAATTAACACGCGACATTATCGTACTTGGCCTGCGTGATGAGCTATGGCCTATACCAGGTTCTCAAACTTTTTAACTGCCACTAAGAAAATTTATACTTCCCCTGTTCACTAGTCAAACATTGTGGGAATTAAAAATTAACATTAAGATAGTAGGTTGTTATAGATTTTAATTATAAGTGCTAGTCGGTCTCGCGCTTGAAGGGTTCCGTACCATTATATTTAACTCTAAAACGGAAAAGAAAAAATGCTACGGGATCCTAAAAACGCAAATCAGCTATCGCTCCAAAACCGCTTAAACATCTCCACATATCCCTGGAGCCTTTAGCGTTCCCTGTGAGCCGCAAGGAGTTCGGTATACAACGGAACATTATCAGCCTCTTTGAGAAACACTGGCTTGAACCACACTTATTCTGCATGTAGGTCCGACTCCAGAATTAGGTCCTAAACGTAACGAAGGAACTAAAACCATACTTCATAGGGCTGCCTCTTTAATAAACATTTTTTAAATACACATACCTGTTTAAATATAGAAATTGCGTGTATTACGGAAATAAAACATTAAAGTGAAGTGCTGTATTTATAGTTATATAACATTGTATGTAACTGTGTAAAGTCCACACGTAGGTAATTATGAAGTCAACAAAAAATAATTATATTTCAAAGCCGTTCTTATTTTTAACAACATATTATTATACTTTACACTACGAGTATTTTAAATTAAGTAACTTCCGCTTGTGACTTCGTACGTGATTTAAAATTCACTAAAGAATGGATTATGCCATTGTGGTAATCAGTTTTATTAATGGGTAATAGAGCTGCAGACCGTACGATTGATAGCTCAAGGGTTTTCTTTTTCCATGTGTACGTGTTTAACTTTAGGAAATTCAAAAAATTCATAACCTGTGTTTGATTGTTTGTAGTTTTTGTGAGTAAAAGTTACGTTTTATAATCAAGGCAATATAAAAACAAACAGATTGAAGCCATATTGGTTTTACTTCATATTACATATCACCTTTTTATGCAGCATTGCAGAGAGAAGCACGTTCAATATTACATGTGGGTTGCAGCCAAATATTTTACATCAAATTTTCTATTAAAAGTTATGAATGGAGTAAGCTGTGAATGGTTATCGAATTTTATTTTGTAGTCGAAAAATTCGTTTCGTTTATCGTGTCTCCATTGTGCTCCGTGTTTTCATTTTGTTTACATAACTTTGTACAAACAAATTCATACTTCCATACTGAACTTTATTAGTGACTAGCCGACCCTTGCCCACTTGGTTGAGCCTTAATTACATTTTGTTCAATCATATTGAAATACATATATACTCCTGAATAGTGTAGCTTTCTGATTTCTGATCGGTTCAGTATTTCCGAAGATTACTCCTTATAAACAAAGTTTTAAACTTTACCTCTTTATAATATTAGTATAGATATAGATGGTACTCAGTTTTTGGGTTAGACTTTGGAGTCGAAACAGAAATAAGCGTGATGATACTTTGTAAAAACCACCATCACACTTATATTGCTTAAAAACAACAGTCTTAGACGGTATAATGTTATTTTCCTTAACTGGAAAATAATTTAAAGATGAAGTGCATATTAGGCATTTAAACTTAGAAACGAAGATGGAAGGGTGTGGTTGCCGGCACACTTTTATATGAGGCGACCATCATAGTCCTCGGGAGTAGCAACGCATCTGTGATTGACTTCAGATGGAACCCATGTTCTGTACGAAGTTGATTACAGATGTCCATGGGCGGCAGTGGTCACTTACTATCAGGTGGACTGCATGTTCGTTTGCTACATCAGTCAGGTAAAAAAATGGATGGCGTGATCGTTTACTGCTTCAATATCATAACCTTCCTCTGAATTAGATATTAAAGATACAATTTTTCTATTCATATGAATTTATGAATTCGAGATACATCGAACTGAATCTTTCCTTCCACATTCTCACCGTAAAAGCATTTTACAGTAAAATTTATGTGCTTGGTATGATTTACATTATTCATAAAATATTATGTTGCCGAGCCATATAGGATTTATATCTGATTTGACTACCTACTTAAGGAGAATAAAGCCAACTTTATTCAAATGGCATCTATTTATGTCCAGTGGTTCGACATTCACGTCTGAACGCAGGATATTTCAAAACTGCTACGAATCTGTATTAACATGTATGCATATTAGGTAATTAAATTATTATTAGTGTTATAATATAACACACTGGTTTGCAAGTTAAGTGTGTAACGCATCCCAACTAGACTAAGAATTGTCTTCATCCCATCATTATCCCACAGCTGAGCACGGGTCCTATCTCAGAATAAAGGGTTCTAGGCCATAATGCACCGTTAATCCAGCGCAAATTGGTTGACTACACACACCTTTAAGAACTTTAAAAGTACATGTTTCCTCAAAATTTTTCTTCACGTTCTTGGGATTCGTATCTCGGCCTTTCGATTGACAGTCCAGGTTTCAAACATTAGGCTGTCACTGCTTCTTAATTATAACGTTGAAATATGTACCATATGTACCAAATGTATTTAAAGGTGGTAGAACCAGTGTAGTTCGACCGGGGAAGTACCACCGCCACACCTATTTCTAGCGTGAAGCAGTTCTTGCGTTTAGATAGAAGGGTGTGGTTGCCGGCACACTTTCACATGAGGCGACCATCATAGTCCTCGGGAGTAGCGACGTATCTGTGATTGACTTCAGATGGAACCCATGTTCTGTATGAAGTTGATTACAGATGTCCATGGGCGGCAGTGACCACTTACCATCAGGTGGACTGCATGCTCGTTTGCTACTTCAGTCAAATAAAAAAAAAAATGTACCTCGACATCCCTATTCTTTAATAAAATATGTAATACCCTAGGCGACAAAGCTTCGCTCTGGGCGGCCATCTTACCATAGAGATCTGACGTAATAAATCTGTTATTAATCACTGTAATAATGTCATCTTTTGTGGTTCAATGTTATGATTTTTTAGATAAAATATTCATATCGCCATATTCTTTGAAATGGCTTTTACGAGTATTTTAAGTTATCATATACTATTCTCAATCTCACTCTTTGTTCTTCTATTTTTTCACTGTCAGTCTGCATATCTCACACGTAAGTGTAAGGTAGACGTTTGAAATTATCGAAAAATATATCATGTTTTGATTTTCATCAAGACGCTGTAGCATCGAGGTAGAGTGGGCCTTATTACTGATGACTGGACATTCTAAGGCTTATTCCGAGTAATTGGACATATTTAAAAAGTAATTAGATTTTGAAAAGATTATTGGAAAGTAATTAGGTTTGGATAGATATCCGTGTAGACATAACCGTATTTAAATAATTTTTTTATCAAAAAAAAAACGCAAGTGCTTGAAAATAATTAGCTAAACCTAAAAGAAACACAAGTATGTAATGTAATGTATTAAAATATTAATTATTTATTAAGGCTGTAGCACCTGGTGCCAAACCTAAATTAGTTTGTTTTTCTGCTACCCATGTTTCTCCCCTGACAAGATCGGACACAAAATAAACTTCAAACTACCACAGAAACCCTATTATCTCCCAAGTAGTCATGTAGATCCTCTATAACAGGGGCTAAACAACAAATTAATGAGGTGGCTTCACTTCCGCTTAATTCGGGTGACAAGTAATGTATTATACCCTGTATAATAGATGTCGCTTTAGCACAATTAGGCCTCTGGTCACATTAACATATTGTGTGTACCTACAACATTGTCTTAATATTGTTATCTTTTACATATACAAATTTCATGATGTACGGATGAAGTTTAACAGCATTCATTTCCCAATGAATATTGTCTTGAAATAAAATTACCTGTAATACTAAATCACATTTTTTACGGCCCTGAATTTAGTTTATGGAAAGCTGTCGCCAATGGACTTCTGGCGATCAACTCCAAATAGATCCGAATTCTTACTTGAGGTCGCCCAGGGATCATGAAGCGGAGCGATCAACCGCCTTTTTTTGTTGAAATGGTTGATTTTTCTCGTCAACCCATTATTGTCCCACTGCTGGGCACGGGTCTTCTCTCAGAATGAGAGAGTTTAGGCCATAGTCCACCGCGCTGGCCAAGTGCGAATTGATGGACTTCACACACCTCCGAGAACTTTTTTTTTTATAGAACTCTCGGGTGTGCAGGTTTCCTCACGATGTTTTCCTTCACCGAAAAGCAGTGATAATTAATTTCTAATGACATGAATCAGTGGTGCGTGCCTGGGTTTGAACCTCGGACCTCCCGATCGAGAGGGCAAGTTTCAACCATTAGGCTATCACTGCTCTGATAGCCTAATGGTTATGGTTGATTTAAAAGTGCATAAATGTTATACTGGAGCTAACTTTATTTCCATGTAAAAATAAGATGGTTGAAAAAATATTATATGAAGACAAAAAAAAACTCCTCTGAGTTTCTTGCTGGATTTTTTCAGTTATATTTGCGTTCGGATCCGGTGATAGTGTGAAAAAAAATGTAACTGACAATTTGTAAGTGCCCGTAGGCCTATCAACATAAAGATTTTTTTTAATTCACATATGCAAAGTAAAGACATTGCCTTCCATATAACTGCGTGTCGACGTATACAATCTATCAATACACACTCAGTACTCCCACGAGTTTCCTGCAATAGTTTATCGTACCCACGTTCATTCATTCTCTTTCAAAAACATGTATGTCTTTCAAGATGACTCGCTATCATACACGTAATATCTTAGCCCGCGCTTATGGTCCTCATAAATTTCACGTGAAAATGGAGACCTGTAAGATGTACATAAAATGTGTATACGTAACGAAAACCCATCACTTGAGAGCGTGACCAGTTTTTCCCGAGCATTTGATGTTATGGACATATTTTATTACATATTCGTTAAAATTAGGATTAAATCCGTACGGTGTACGGTTGTACACTTTTTGCCTTTTAACAAAAGTATTAAATGCTGCTGTGTTTTGGCTTTAAAAATGTCATAAGATATACTTACTATAGATGGCTTTATTTATTTATTTATAAGACTTATCAACTAGATTATATATTTGACAAGTTACTATCTAATACAAGACCATAAATATGATAAACATGTAATAATAATTATAGACGTAGTAAAACGAACTTAACAATGTGCATAAACATGAGAAAACAACGAATTATAAGGGTTAAAAACATTCCTACATGTTACAATTTAATCCTCACGGGGTTCCTACGCAGAGGTTCTTACGCATTTTGTAATGGTAAAATGTATCTTCATAAAGTCCCATGATACGAAAATAATTTCTTTCGTATGTAAAATTATTTTAAAGTAACCTCAGTACAAGTTCCTAAGTTACCTTTTAGCTACCAAGTTACCGGTAACTTTGTTGAGTCAGTTCGAGTTTTCTTATCATATTGCAATAACATCTGTATTTATGTACGCGTAATAAAGGTCAAAAAATAAAGAGTAGGTATTCTTGTCAATAATTGCAATAAATAACCTCTTTTATAACTTTGGACACCTTAATGTACCTATAGAATGTGTGTAATGTGCCTATTATGAAGCCACCACGTTTCTATAGAGTATAAATATGATGTGTCATGATATTAATTCAATTTAGTAAAAGGCAAAGTTGAGGTATATTTTTTCGATTTTTTTTCTGCCCAACTCCATTTAAGTATTTCAAATTGTTGAAAACTCCATATGCGATGTTTTAGTAATTTAGACCCGTACTAGGCATTATTTGGCACGCATTATGAATAACATTGTTTACTTTACAAAGGTCAATATTTCTAAGCTACATGTTATGAACATAAGCCTTTGTTTGTCTATGTTTTGGCACTCCAGACTCTTAACGTTCTAGGGATTAAAGAAAATTAAGTATAATTATGTAAAGTTGTTTCTTTAAAATTATATTTAAAATCATTACATGTACATAATATTCATAAATATCAATAAATTACGGTCATTCCAAAAGGCCATTCCCATTCAATTAATAATATTCTTGAATCTTCAAGTTTAAATGATAAGAAGAAATATAATTAGGCGAAGGATTCAACGGTCCTTCAAAATCGCAGATGTTTCCGGCTAATCCTCAGATCTGCGAGAATAGGCCTTCTAATTAAAAGTTCCAATTGCAGTCTCAAAAAGCAAATGAACCATTCACTCCAATTATACCCGTATAAATTGAAGCGAGCCAAATTTTCTCAAGGAAAGCTAAAATCAAATTTAATAAATACGCTCCTACAGTTTGTTTTCGAGAAACAATATACTTAATTTATAATGATTAGAAAATGCATCCGTGCAGGTCTTCGTTTCATTTCGTGACCAGCATGAACAGTCCAATTTAAGGGGGTTGAAATCGTTATCGGGGCAGAGTGCATAGTGGTGGCGCGGCCGATAAGCGCAGGCCGGCGGAACGCGTGTGCGGTGGCGGCGGCAGTCACAGTCGGTTGGCACGCGCGGCCACACGCGCCTCCCGCGGCTCCACGCCGCCCGCCGCCGCTTCCGCGCCCGCTCCATCTTGTGTCTTTAACAGGTAAACAACCCAAACATATTTACCAATCCTTCCCACGTTCCTTGTAAACTCGAACAAGTTTGGATTTTAAAAATTACCTAATTAAATATCCCTAATGATATGTGTTCGACGCACTATTGACGGATTTGGAGTGCGATCAATTTTAGTGCTTCATTTTTGATGATTTTATTTTTACACCCACTGCTAATGGACAGGTGTCGTTAATGCCATTGTTATGTCATTTGGACTGAAAATAAATTACAGCTGAGTTGGAAATATATTGTAAATACATATAGTGTCGTCTCTTCGAGAACATTGCTTAATGCCAAAGTCCATCCATAATGCAGCAAGCAAAAATAAAAGGAAGGAATAAAAGGAATTCATTATGAACACTGGCATACTAGAATTGTATTATTCAGGATCTGGAGGCTCAGAATACAAAGGCGATTTATTGAAAAGGTTCCCATATGCGGAGAAAGCTCTTAACAAGCAAAGCCTGAACACTACCGAAACCGACAACAACAAATGGGAATACATGAGAGGTTTACATTAATTTATAAACAAGGTGAGATACAAGAGGCCATGGATTTGCGGCTACAAGCATTCCTTATCGATGACGGCCTTGAGATGAGCTTGAATTTCATCTACTTATCAAGATTAAGGCCGCGCTATCTCAATCATTACAACGATATTAGGAGAACATAAAGTTGTCCCGATATTTGTTATCGGATAAGTAAACATCATTTAGTCACAAGTCGTTTATCCGTGCCAACTGTTATTGCAAATTCAATTTAAATTTACTCGCGTATATTGCTGTTCATCTTATCTTAAACCACATTTATAATTTACGTATATAATGTCACAAATCGCTATAAAACTTTTTTTTCGTAAAGATATTAATAAATCGGAAATATATAATATTTATTATTTATATAATATTTATTTATGCAGACTTACGTCTATCTCTACAGGTAACACCCAATACGATAGCGTAGGCAATTATACATTTTTTAATATGAATGCATCGATTAAAAATGACGCTATTTAATAACATTCTTTATTAAAAGTATCATAATTCGCATCAGACTTTAACGATTTAATACATCTTATGGCAAAGGAAAGACTTAACGTCTTCGGTATTTTCTACTTACCCGTAATGAAGAAAAGATACGAGTATTAAGGCAGCTTACTCTACTATTACCGTATGTGGGTAATACGGTAATATGACGTAATCCTGACGTAATTTATAATAAAATATTTATAATCAGTCTTCCATAGAATAAAAAATCAGGACTTGTCCCCGGCAGCTACAATTACATGAGACAAATTTTCCATTTACCTTCTAAAGGATAACCAACTACTTCAAACACCTATAGATTTGATAAAATACGGTAAATGTTTCTTTAGGAAGCTATTTCACTTAGTTTAATGAGTCTCAATTCGGAACATGCATAAACAATGGAAATATCTTTAAATTATTCATAAATGAAAATGATGTTCCTAAAATGTAGGATTTCAAAATGTTTTCATTATTTTAATTACGAGCTTCTCACCGAGAAAAACATTCTAATGTTTTTGCCTTTTCAACATTTCATTCGACACTTTCTAGATAATTTTAAAGCAAATAAAGATTTAGCATTACATACATTTAACACAATAAATAGTAAGTAAATCTATTTGAACAGCAGTATTAACAAAGTAAGTATAGAATCGGAATGTTGTAAATAAACCATAAAAACAAAAAATATATAAGAATTATGTACAAGGTAAGAAATATGTCAAGTAAGACAAAAATGTGTGAGGAGGGAAAACATTACGTTCAACAGCGGTTCGTGAAGTTACTGTTTCTTTGTCTCCGAATTTCGTGTTACAGTGAGTGTGATCGATTTTAAGAATAGAAACAAAACAAACTTGTCCTTAAGCAAGAAACGGATCAGCGTTTTTCGTGGATAGTGAAAGTGTATTAAAACTCTGTTTTCAGTTAGTTTTCTAAATTTTAGAAGCAATGCAGCATACCCAATAGTTTATAATTTACCTTCAACTTCACTATTACTGACAAGATACCTTAATAAAATGACATGAATAGTAGTACTGAAAAAAAAATGCTTATAATTAGGTTAATAACTTGTGTATAATTTATTTTTCGGCTGCTAACGTAAAATTTTAACAAAATCAAACTGAAGTTGGTTAGATGTAGAGATAATATTTATATCGGCCTAACGCGGCCATTAATCATATTTAGTCATTAGATTCATTGAAAGCCGATTGGTTCCACTCCTACGTACCTCTGACGTTTATGGATCATAACTCGAATTAACGGCAGTAAACGTAAAAATATGGCTTGTCCGCATTCAATATCGGTATTGGTGTAAACTATTTGATGTGTTACGTGCTGAGTATCTTGTTGATACTTTTATAAAATTTTATGTAGGGAAAAAATAAAAAAACGAACTTTGATAGTGATTATGTATGGATATATTAATTGGAGACTCCTTAGATGTCTATGTCTTTGGGTACAACCCATTATAGTCCCACTGCTTTGCATGGGTCTTCTCTCAGAATAAGATAGTATAAGGTTCCATAGTTCACCGCGCTGACCAAGAGCGCATTGGTGGACTTCACACACCTCAGAGAACCTTTTTTATTTCAATAAACTCTCGGGTGTGTAGTTTTCCTCACGCTGTCTTCCTTCACGAAAAAGCAGTGATAATTAATTTGCATGCTTGGGTTTAAACCTCGGACCTCCCGATTGAGAGGGCAAGTTTCAACCATTAGGCTATCACTGCTCAATGTCTTATTTATACATATACACGTACACTAAATTTCATCTCCTCAAATATACTGTGATGTAGATGAAAGTGAAAATATACGCAACTTATTCTATTTCACAGAAAATGAGAATCAACTATAAAATTCTATTAGGGAAAATGCTGAAGTTAGCCTTTAGGCAAACGATTCTACTGGGTTGCTACTTTCTAGCTATCACGTTTCCGGGGCAAAAGGCAATATTAGGATTTCTTATTAAAAACAAAGGATATGAAAGTAAGTTATTGTAATAAATTGGATAACGTTAAGGTATAATTAGGGCAACAATTATTCAAAGAAAATAATTTACTTTGAAAAAGACCTGTATCTACGTTGAATATATTTTACTCATGTAAGGTAAGATGAGCTTGACACGAAATAACATTTTCTTTCCTCGTGAACGTCTTAAAAATACAGGATTGAAATTGTTTCACTACAAACAAGTAATATTCTTAGAACAATAATATTGACAATCATTATCTACTGCGACAATGATTCTCATATTTAGATGTTTTTTTCCATATTTAAATTATTAAAGGTTGATCCTGTGCTGATCTTTGTGATGTATACAGAAAATAGCTATTCCTAAATGAATCTGATTATGTATTTCACCAGTATTTTTATAAGCTACTTACTATTGCAATTTTTTATGTGAAAAATCTTTTCGTGCATCATGGAGTACTGTCTTTCGCCGTTTGCCCTCATAGACCTTGTGTGTTTCATTCAAACTTCAATCCTTCATCGTGAGTATTGATTGTTTCTTTTAACGAATTTCTATGTTTTTAATCATTTTAATCGATTTGTAAATTTTCCTCATTTAAAATTATATCTATAACAATCAGTTTCGATCCTTAACATCAAATAGGCGTTTGGAGACAGTCACATCTTTTTCTTTTTGCTTAAAATCATTCAATCGCTCTAAGCTTACTCTTTCATAGTGAAGCCACTGAGTACATTTGTAGGCAGATCAACGTCAATTCAAAGTAAAATTCATGCAAAGAAGATTTTTTGACATTATTCCACTTTTATCACTCTCCCTTTTCCTGTAAATTACTTGACCTTTTATATAAAGGTAAGTGAAGTAAGTGTATAGCTACTTAAATATTTATGTCTTAACGGGAATTCTTACAATGTTTCGTCTTCTTAATGCTTGTGTGTACGATCCACGAAATCAGTATTAACTACTATTATTATCTTAGTACCTAACTATGTATATAGTTACAAACAAGCTAAAAATCGGGCGTTTATTTAGTTTTTCCGCTTTACGGTGTAATGTACCTTATAATTGTCATTAATATACGGTAAGATACCATAGTTAGAAGAAATCTATGAAATAATTGTTACTATTATCTATTAACTTTTTATGTCTTTGTCATACTACAAAGATATACAAAATAGTCACAAATACTTTGTAAGTATTTACATGCGTCAATTGAGAAAGAAATTTACAATAAAAACAGCTATGACGGAAATAGTGCCTGACAGCTATGCCTGAAATAGTGCCTAGTGCCTGAAATATCATGAACTGTAACCACAATTTAGGTTATCAATAAGCAATTATATTTCAATGACCTTTATTAGCTGCAACATGGCTTTATTATTGTTATTTTCAATTTGACTGTTCTGAATAGTATTGGAAATAGCTGTCGCTAAATGCGGATCATGGTATTTATTATAGATTCTTTTGCACATGCGTCAGTTATCTATACTATACTCATAATATAAAGCTAAAGAGATTGTAGTTAGAATGCACCAATCTCTAGAAGTAATAATTAGAGTTAAATGATGTTTTCGAAATTGATTGATAATTTTGAACATTACGCTAAGATGGCATATTTGTAAATATATAAATAATATCAGACACTTTTTGTTAATGACCCAGGGCCAAACTATTTTTAATTGATAATTCTCTTAGTTTTGTATCAAATCTGATTGCCTCTGAAAGGAGAGGATACTGGCTATATTCCATCATGGAAGCAACGGGCCGATTGACAGATTGCCCATAATTTTAGGTAATTTATGGAGGTATGAGAATATCCACACGATGTTTTCCCTCACGGTTGTATGATAAATCAATACATTTTATTGCTTTAGGTTTCAGAAAGTCTTGGTGGTACTAGGTACTGGTACCATTCCTCCATATGACATGATGTGAAGTCCTGAAAACTAAGTCGTAACAATTTACTTTCACCCGGAGTATAAAAACGAAATGTTCTAAAATTACAATCTCCTGTTAAATTGCAATACTGTAATGTTAATAACATAAATAATATATCCAGCAATCTTATTCGTATGCATATGTTGAAAAATATTTTTCCAATTATATCTCCAAAATTGCTTGTTGACGAGGTAATCTTGTAATATATCGTTGATTAAATATTTACACGTGTTTATCATTTCAGAAAATTATATTTTTATTGACTTCGGGTTGGATAACAAGTTATCTAATATAGTGTAACTTTTCATTCAAATTTTATATTACAGCTACCTAATAAAAGCTTTATTGACGACTTTATGATCAGCGATTAAAATAGATGCAAATAATATATAAAGGCCCTTTAAAAGTGTGTTATGAGTTTCAGCATTATTCGAATATTAATATATAATTCGAAATTAAGAGAGTCTGTTCAGTTACCAAATACAATATATTCGTAATTATGTAACGCATAATTAAACCATATGAGTATTTCTTTTTGTCTTTTGCTTTTTAATTATCCGTTTTATATTTTTATCCGTGAATAAGGCATATAATAAATGAAACTTATATGTACATTATTTTCCAATAAATCAGTTGCGTTTTATATAATTACTTTACGTATTTTTTATTAAGTTACATAAATATATTCTTTTAACCGAGTGAAGTAGTAAACAAGCAAGCAGTTCACTTGGTAAATGGTCACTGCTGGCTATGGCCATCTAATAAGCAACCTCAGATAGAATAAAGGTCTATCATAGATACTATGCTACCCTATGAAGATTAAGATGATCGCCTCATACGAAAGTGAGCCAGCAACCACACCCTTCCACCAAAACGCAAGAAGTGTCACACTAGGAATAAATTATCCAGGTGGTAGAACCAGCGTAGTTTAACCGGGGAAGTACCACCGCCACACCTATTTCTAGCGTGAAGCATTTCTTGCGTTTCGATGGAAGGGTGTGGTTGCCGGTACACTTTTACATCAGGCGACCATCTCAGTCCTCGCATCTGTGTTTGACTTCAGATTTAACCTGTGTTCTATATGAAGTTGCTTCCAGATGTCTGTGAAGTTGCTTACCTTGCTGCCGGCAGTGACATCTTACCATCAGGTGAACTGTATGCTTGTTTGCTACTTCAATATTATAAAAAAGTGTGGCCATAGTACCTCCCTGGTCGGACTACACACTTCCTATCTGATAAATTATTCAGTTCCAGGAATATGTCCAATCTCTATAGCGTGTGACTCTCCAAAAAGGAAAAAGTTTTCCTTCAAAGCTGGTGTCGCATTGAGGTCGCTCCTTTAGTAGTGCATTCAAAGAGAATATAACTCGCAGCGAAATATTTCGTTTATGGTATGATCCCCATTGTTTAGTGAACATGTTTAAACGTAGCTCCTATGTTTTAAATATTGTGAAAAATGATGTTTGTTTACGATTATATGAGTCCTACTGTTGACCGCGCCTTTGTATATGAAGATTATAATACAGACAATTTAACCCCTATGTGGGTTATCCACATACCGGTGTTATTAAAAAAATATTTTTTAGTTGGCGTCTTGATCATAAAATGACCTTATCGTACAAATTTCATGATTTTAACTCTACTTCCACAATGATAAGTTATAACTTAATCTTTTATACACATAGATATAAAAGGCACTGTTTAAGGTTCTGTCCCAATTACCAATTTCTTCTTTGCGTAAGTAGCACCAAGACCACAAACCAGGGCGGCAAGTAATGTTAAACATTAATGCTTTGTTTTGTCGGATAATGGGACCGCCAAATTGAAGGTAATTACCTGCAGCACCGAATTATACGACCTGACGGAAGTTCTACGTCTATTTTGTTTACTATATATCTCTATGTGCAATCGTTACAAGCGTTAAACTGAAGGAATTAGATACTTGTCTCATAAATCCATAATTAATTGAGCTATTTATAAGTTAATCTTTTCGCTTTTATACACATAGATATAAAAGGCACTGTTTGAGATCTATCCCAATTACAAATTTCTTCTTTGCATAAGTAGCACCAAGACCACAAACCAGGGCGGCAAGTAATGTTAAACATTAATGCTTTGTTTTGTCGGATAATGGGACCGCCAAATTGAAGGTAATTACCTGCAGCACCGAATTATACGACCTGACGGAAGTTCTACGTCTATTTTGTTTACTATATATCTCTATGTGCAATCGTTACAAGCGTTAAACTGAAGGAATTAGATACTTGTCTCATAAATCCATAATTAAATGAGCTATGCATCATTTGAATGACGTCATATATACGCGCATCTGCTCTTAAAATGCACATTTGCAAATGCATTAGGTACACGACTGATAAAATACTGCATCAAAACTGTTCACTTTGATTTCCTGTTTCATATTATGTAATTTAAATACGTAAACCGTTTATGGGTCGTAAAAACGTTGGTCAATACATTCAGTCCCATTACAGTAGTTCAATTGATTAAGAATCTTAATGATTTTGCACTATTTAAAGTTTATTTATATAATTTCGGCAATTTTGGTAGAGTTGAATATTTTGAATTACAATATTTGCTCTTTTAAAATAGAATACACATTGACAAAATTCATATATTGATAAGAGGTTGCCGGCATACTTTTATATGAGGCGAACACCTGTGACCTCGGAAGAAGCAACTATTATTGACTTCAGGTGAAACCTGTTCTATATGAAATTACTTACGATATGCCCATGGCCGGTGGTGACCATTTACCATCAAGTACATCATGCTTAATTGCTTCTAAATTTGTAAAAAAATATTACTTATTATTTGACTTGAAGGAAGGAATTTAAGTAATTGAAATATTGTGATTAACTAAAGAAAGGCCTAACCGAATCCATAATGAGCCATAGTCACAGTAATAGTTGTGATTTTTATAAATGTAAATTGCTAGTTTAAAGAGAAGTAAGTGTGCAGTAACAGCCTAAATTTTAGAAATTGGCCTTACAATCGGCGTTCTAGGGGCAGAATCCCAGACGTGACCTTCTTATTTTTTAAATTATGCTTGAATAAGAAATGAATTATCATCAACCTAAACAGTGAAAAAAAAAATCTAGAAATATACATGCCTGAAGTTTCAAAAAGATGTGTAAAGAAACCTCCTCAAAGGTATGTGAAGTTTACGAATCCGCACTCGGCTGGGGGTTCGGGGAGTATGGCTTAAACGCCTTTCACTCAGAGCCTACCTCTGCATTGCTGGGCATGGGTCTTACCTATAAGACCCATGCCCAGCAATGTGACGGCAAATTTACGGTTTTTCAGAACGGTTTTCTGTAACTTGAAGTAAACAGTTTTATTGTTTACGTCGTAATTGCTGGTATTATACTGTATCCATTCAATGCAAATCACAATATTGTACGTGTAATGTATTCGCATAAAATGTACTCGTAATTTGTATTAATTATTTAGGCAAACGCTTTGTTCTGTAAAGATTGAAAGAAGTAGGTAACATTAGTATACCGGTATTTTTAACTATTAAGTGTTTCGTTATAATTTTCTACTTATTAGTTACATTACTAAGTATAATTACTATACAATCCCGACGCGCAGAAATCTTTCTAATTTTCATTTTTTTTAAATAGCGATAAAAACAAACATAGAAGACTCGTACTTAATACATTATAAATATTCATTAGAAATAGTTCCTACTACTTGCGTTTCCAAAACTCCAACTCCTGGTACATACTAAAATGTATCTATGTATACAGTGACACTGCGGTGCGGTTGTTTACAGTGTTGAGTTGTTGACACTAGACATGTACACATCCAACGAAGCGTAGTTAAACACGTCTTCATCCTCGTCTAAATCGGAACTAAAATATTGCCGAGTCAACCTTTTTATTAAAAACGTTAAAGATTTATAATATCGATATGGTAACTATAAGATGTTGTTAGGTTAGAACATTACATAACAACTTAAGACAGAAAGTTCGTTTGAGCAGGGACTGAATAAATTAATAATCGACTTGGTATACATGGATCTCACAACTTTTTTCGGTAGGAAAACTGACTTGCGAGACTTGGATTTTTTCAAGTATTGATTTTTATTGTATCGAAATTTAAAGTTACCAATAGACTGAACAGTTAAATAAGCTACGTCCATACAAAATGTCATGTAGATCAGACTAGTAATTTTTACGTGTTTGAGTACCAAACAGACACACGCCATTTCGTTTTCATATATTAGCATAGAGTATAGCAGATAGTGCTTTTTACTTGCGGAAATAAGAATATACCTAATAAATACTCTAAAAACATTAAATTGTTCCCAAAACTCTGACACACACGTACATACTAACGTGCCTATATATATACAGTGGCACTGCGGTGGTTTACAGTGTTGACACTAGACATGTACACTTCCAACGAAGCGTAGTTAAATACGCCTCGATCCTGCGCTAAATCGGAACTAGGTTGCTTTTAGCTGTGTTTTATTTTAAAGTCAACTTTTAAAATCAATTATTCATGTTTTAGAATTAATCCTTTGTCGCCTGTTCTCTCGGACTTTCGTTTTTAATACAGTAGGAAAATTTATATCAAGTTTTTGTCGTTTCTTTTATAATTCTCGCTTTTTCTTGATTATGTTTTACTGGTTGAAGATGTACCCACATTATTAGTAATTGCAGTATACCGCTATTTATCTAATAGTGCTTTAATTTGTACGTTGACTCATTAATTATCGATTTAAAAGATGTTTAAATAACGATTCTTCTTTTAAATAGTGTGGATAAACGCAAGAAGCAATTAACGGTCTTCGGTGCGACTAAAGAAGGTTATTGCACATTGATTATGTCATGAACTCCTTCTACATGTGCCGTAGGTGTCGTACTAGGATTTATTTGCGTGGATATTTTCCTAGAAAACAATGCGAAACGATCAAACAATCTGCCTGATGGTATATAGCCACTGTCGCTATGTGCATTTGCAAGTGACCTTATATAGAACAGAACTTCTATATGAAGTAAATCATAAATGTGTTACTTCTTCTATGACAGAATTTATTTGATATGAGGTAATCAATTCAGACCGAATACTTGAGCTGGTACCCACACCCATCCTCTGAAACGCATAAACTTCTTTTATAAAAAAAGCTGTGACGGTGTCACCGTCTTGGTTGAAGTTACCTACCATCCAACATTTAGCTGGGTTTTATTTGGATTTTATATGAAGAATTGTTCAATAAACCTCGGTACATGTTAAAGATTTACGACGCTCATCTCTCTTGTAAAACCGCACCGCACAAACTTTGCGCGATCGTTGTTTCTTAAGAACACGTTTTACGCTATAGATTCATCTCAAAATGCATGTAGAAGGTTAAAGCGTGAAATCCGTATTTTATACGTAGATAATCCCCCTTTAGACTAGCAGAATCGACGCGACTTCGTTCGCGTAGAATAATGAAATCTATTCAACCATTTATACATTTGAGCACCACTCCTGGACATGTCCTTCCCCCATCCGTAATGGGAATTTTGTCAATAGTCATAGTCAGCAGTGGGTATTGATGGTATTCCGATAGTAGTCCCAAAAAAATAGCGACGACTGCTTTGCGTAAGGGTACACTGATCATTGTGCGGCGGCTGTGTCCAAGTCTTTCGTAGATATTGATATGTTCTCTTATATTTTAGAACATTTTTTTGTTCCATTATCAATAGATATGGCAGTGCATGCAATGAAAAAAATTTTTGAGCAAAATTTTTGGCACTTTGAAACACTTTACTCAAGTTTTAGCAAAGACGCCGTATATATTATAGGTTTTTTTAAAGAAAATAATATTTTTGAAATCGGTTTAGTAGTTTTTATGTTAATTCATGACAAGCATACAAAAATACAAAGTTTTTCTCTTATATATATTAGTACAGAAGTAATAGACTGCTCCTATCTTATATTTGCTAAACAAATATTTATTATAGACAATGTATTAAGCTCGCTGCTTTTCCCGTAAGGGATTAGCAATGCGATACAAAGGCTTTCTTTGCAAAGCGATATAAAGGTACACCTTTAGTACTTAAATGATTAACAAATCACTTAAGTACCTACATGTTAAAGTGGGTTCCAAAGGGCCTTGGGAATACCTATATAAATAAAAGCTAACTATATGATTTTTTATATGTACATACATAATATAAATTATTTTATAATATTTCAATAAAACTAATTATATTTTTTAACCATTAAAGTAGCAAATAAGCAAGCAAACCCATCCGATTATATAGATCAGATCAATACACTGAAAAAGTAAATATTACATTAATTTTAATCAATTTTGGAATATATTGCCGTGACAACTTGGTGTTACAATGAAGGCGAGGATCAACAAAAATCTCTTTTGGTTAGATAACAGCCAATATCTTTATACTTCCAATGTGAGCACAAAAGACAACGCCTTACCTTATCCCGTAATCTAAATTCATCGGCCGGATAATACACTGTTTATTTTCGTTATTGTTAGGCAGTAAGAACACCTGCTATATTACTCTACTATGGCTAAATGGAAACACACGTTTAGATACATATGTATGTCGCTAACACTTGTAAAATTGGTAAGACGCAAGTATGTGTGTACATAACAGTTCCAGTTGTTGCGTCTTCGTCTACATATTAAAAATTAATTTTCCCAACTTTTACGGTAAATAAACATCATGTGATAACATATTTTGTATAGAGTTATTTAAAAAAAATCCTCAAATGTGTGTAAAGTCTGCTAATTCGCATTTTGCCAGCATAATGGACTGTGGCCTAAAATGCTCTCTTTCTAAAAGAAATCTGGGCACAGCAGTAGATCAATTGATAGTTAGATGATGATAACAAGTGTGTGCCATATTATTAGTAAGGAAAAACAAAGATATTTTAAAGATCTGACGAGATTCCTAATATTTAATTGTTATGGAACACGAAACGTCCATTTATATGTTCATATTTATTATGTATATTCCAATTCTGATTCTTTGATATATTATATTTAGCTTATTACTACCATCAAAACATATTAACAAATTCGTGGTACCAATTTCAGAATACATCAGAAACATAATTACCATGTCAATTGACCTCTTTAATGTACGGTGGTGTGGCGTAAAAGCGAGGTACCTAACATTGAAATTCTGATCTGTCTATTTGATTTGAATCAAACTATCGCAATCAGATTATGAGCTTTACAACTGTATAAAGTGGATTGAATTCTATTCAGTGAATTTCCGCTGACTCGCAAATATGTATGCCGACATACGAAAATTTCTAAACATAAATGGGTCATCAAAATTATTAAACTCGATTTGGTTATTTTAAGTAGCCACATTCAATATACAAACTTAGCTTTTATAATTATTATTCTTTTATACAATTGTGGTTGCCGTTTTTTTACAATTAATTAAGCATTGATAGGGAATGTCTTTCAGTCAAATGGTGCATGGTTCTCTGTTTTTATAACACAAATACGACGTATTTTATAACTTTTGCATATATTTTTTACACACACGTGTTAAAGAGTTAATAAAAACGTTAGGTAACATTTTAATAATTTGTATATTTTTAATATACTGTTACAGTGTAAAGATTGTTATTATGCTTTTAAATTTTACACACTTTCATTAATATCTCGTGCGCTCAAAATTTCCTTTGAGTATTAAACATCGGCCTATATATCGTGGGATTTTACTTTGACATTGTTGAATACGTTAAATTTATCAAGTTATACCTGTGGGTGAAAGCGCAAAATTTGATTGATTAATAGCAGTTATTTTTCTAGCTAAAGAAGCTTCCCAGAAAACGATTGTTTTCTAACATACTTAGAAAAAGTGTTCTCATTGTAAATAGATACTGCCATCTGTATCTTCTCTAATCAAAACAATAATAATTCCAGGATTAAGGAATGTCTTGCAGAAGAGGATTTCAACATTTTAAAAGATGCTAAAAGTGCGTAGGCCAAGAAGTGGTAATATTCATGAAAAGAGACAATTTGAACTCATAAAATAAATAAAAAATACAACTAATAGAATGTACATTATTAATCATACTTACATGCATCATTATACTGATTAGATAACATATTGTATAATCGTATTTAGTTGTGACTAATAACGATTACGGAAACCACGTAGACAGTAATGTCCAATGTCATTTATTGGCGAAAAAATACCTTAATAAATATGTACTTATACATTTGCACGAAACAAGTAACTGTCTCATCGTCAACTCATTATTGTCCCACTGCTGGGCACGGGTTTTCTCTCAGAATGAGAGAGTTTTAGGCCATAGTCCACCGCGCTGGCCAAGTGCGAATTGGTGGACAACTGTCTCATACTTTTTTAAAATGATTATCTAAACATACAAAAACGATGCTAAACAATAATCATAAAATGTGTTTCAGCGGTATTCGTGACCAAGATGTTTACAGCCTTTGTAATACTTGAAAGTAGTTCGTTCAATACGTTCGATGTATCTGCACTAGAATGCCGTGTAAATCAACACAAGGTCTTACAATGTCTACATTCTGAATATGTTTGCATAATTTATATGTAAATAGTGAGTATTGGATGTGTATGACTCAAAAGTTTACGTGGGCAGGTTGATTCACTATAATGCGATGAAAATCTTTATCATTTGAATTTTCAACATACCAATAAGATGTGTATCTTACCGCAATTAGTTGTGAATAATTTATTACAAACATATTCCGGGATCGAACATTTGATATACATACAGGAAAGACCGTCGTAATTATTAACAGATTTCAGATGTAAAGCCATTAGGGATAAACATACGACTTACCATTCACCTGTATACTATTACATTCACATCATTATGAATTAATTATTTTCATCTCATAAAAGTATAAATCACACGAAAAATGGAATGAAATAATAATATAATAAATATAGGTATTAAATCCAGACGTCGTTCTTTATATTTTTTATTTAAATTCCATCAAGTTTATTTTGCATTATTATAAAACAGCATGAACATAACCAACCGTAAATTTTCCGTTTCACCACGCTGCCAAATTGAGGTTAACTTTACCGGTGATAATAGAATTATGGTTTAAGCGGCTAACATTTCTCTTATTCGAATTGTTTTGCCATATACGGTGAGCAAAGTGCATTTTTACGATTCCGTGTCCAAAGGATAAAAACGGAACCCTATTGCTAAGACTCCGCTGTCCGTCTTTCTGTCTGTAACCAGGCTTTATCTCGTGAACCGTTAGCTAGAGGGTTGAAATTTTCACAGATAATGTATTTCTAACAGAATAAAACATATATTTAAGGAGGGGGGGTCCCATATAATAAACGTGTTTTTTTTTTGCCGTTTTAAGGGATAAAAACGGAACCCTATTGCTAAGACTCCGCTGTCCGTCTTTCTGTCTGTAACCAGGCTGTATTTCGTGAACCGTTAGCTAGACGGTTGAAATTTTCACAGGTGATGTATTTCTAACAGAATAAAACATACATTTAAGGGGGGCTCCCATACAGTAAACGTGATATTTTTGCCGTTTTAAAGGACAAAAACGGAACCCTATTGCTCAGACTCCGCTGTCCGTCTTTCTGTCTGTAACCAGGCTGTATCTCGTGAACCGTTGGCTAGACGGTTGAAATTTTCACAGACGATGTATTTCTAACAGAATAAAACAAATATTTAAGGGGGCTCCCAGACAATAAACGTTATTTTTTGCCGTTTTCTTGATGTAATCGTACGAAACATTTCGTACATCAGTCGGACTCGCACTCAGCCGGTTATTTATTGTTCAATCGTAAGCGTGGCTCGTGTAAGTTGGTAGCCGGCTTTGTTTTTACTATTCCTTTTGTGCTTGCGTCACGCGCTAATGAATGAGATCCCAGTAGTCGTGGTAAAGATATAATAGAATGACGCGCTCCGTTTGTGCCCAAAAACTGTCCATAGGGACACGAGGGAACATAAACTTTGTTGTTTCCACAAAAAAACATTACCGTGTTTTATCATACCGTATTTTAAAGAATATTTTAATTTCCTACGTATTCATTTATTATACAATTAAGATTTTACCATAAACTTTTACGGGCTATTACGAATACATTGCAACTGATGTGGCCTTTTATTATTTTGGGAAGATTTTTATATACTTACATAAAATTCATAGTACCTACACAACAATTTTAAAATTCATAATTTTAAATGTAATTCACATCTTGAAAGTATTTTACTAAAATATACCATAAAACTTAGTGTACTAGAAATATAATTTCGACATTGAAACAAAGTTAAAATATATCATAAAGAACTACATGAAAACTCGACACAGTTACTGATAACATTACCATGATCATCGTTAGGGTAATTTAGTCTTTTATATGAGTTGTCGAGGACATAAATTACCCTAGTGATGGCATAAAAACGGTCTGAAAAGGATCGTAAAGAATTGAAATGATGAAGATGGAATAAAATGAAAGACTTGGCCGTGACGTAATAATAATTTCACGTTATATATTTACCTAAGGAGACGCTTTGAAATTTTATTCCTGCAAATTACCGTCAGAAAAGCTACTTAAGATCTGTTGAGTGTAAGTCTACTAACTCTTAATAAGGGGACCATGGCTTAACCTCTATAACCCGTAAACTCTGAGGAACTGTAATGCGAGTTGATGGTTTCTTGCTGACACCAAAAACTTTGTTACTTTAGATCATAATAGATCTATGCAAATTGAATATTTGTGTCTGTCTAATGAATTAATTTATCGAATCAACACCAGATAACATATCGATCCGATATCAGATAAGGTAACATGTACGCTACTGTACGAGTAAGTGTACTCGTAACTGAATCAACAATCAAATTACGTTTGATAGACATGTAATTAAATATGAACTAGCTAGTGATGTAACACATTCGCAATTGGATATTCGCATTCGCATTCGCGTTCGATTTTGCGACAGTTTTGCAAATATAGAACCGCAGTTTGACGACAAAAAAATAAAACGCTTTCTAAAAATAAATAATAGCCCCACAGTAGGATTTTCTCCTGTGTCGTGGGTGCCATGGACACACACAAAGACGAATACACAAACACCCAGACCCAGAACAAGAATCTAAACTCATCATTCAGATACCTGTCTGGCCGGGAATCGAACCCAGGACCCACTGCGTGTCAGACCGGTATGGTAACCGCTGCGCCACGCGGGTCGTCAAAAACGTCGCCAGATCTGCACAAATTTTAGACGAATTGAAGTGTAACGACAAAAAATTAACGTCGCTAAATCTGCCGACTCATATATTGGCGAGAAATTAAAAAAAAAATAATATTCGGGAATGTCGGTCGCGGATATTCGCATTCTCATCCGTAAATGTTCAATTAATAACTTTCTTTGCATCACTAGAACTAGCATAATATGCCACTCGTGATCGGGATAACGTTCATAATGAAGATTGGCCGACCCCGAGGTTGTTAGTGCTCAGATAAATTGATTAATAAGTAGTGATTGCTTCCTACTTATTGCTATGTACTTGTACTTTACGTATGTATACAACATTTAGCTAAGTATAACGGAGTTTCCCCAAATTATAACTCTACGTATTACATTTTCAATTTAACGGTTAATTCCTTTACATTGTTAAAGGCTTTTTAGAGGTATTTTTATTGTTTAATTATATTGTTGTTATTTTAAGATTTATTTCTATATCTCGACTTAGAATTGTATAAAATAAATAATTCAAGAAATAACCACTGAATATCAGATACGCTAGTGAGACTACAGTTGATTCAGTATTTCGTTGAAAATTACGCGCGATTAAATATTAACAACGTTAAGGTTTCTTTATCATCAAATATTAAAACTAATTTAAAGCAGCTTTCAAAAAGTTTAAATTTGTTAAGGAATTAAAATTGTAGTACAGGAATAATTTAGTTTTCATAATATTGCTTTTGTATGAATTTATGTATTTATGATCATAAATACATATATTGCCAGTTAAGAAATATTACCCACGATTCATTTATTTTCCTATTAAATCGCAATATTTGCAAGATGAATACTGTTAATGTTTGATCGAATTTTGTAGGATACAAACAGAGTTAATGAAACAACGGACTCGTTTATTATAATTAATTGCTATATTTATGAACGTTCCGGGTGAGAACAGGAATTCGCTAATTAGTATATGATTGACAATAATAGAGAAGAAATATTAGACGTTACATAATTTATTGTTCTCTCGTCAACCCATTATTGTCCCAGTGCTGGGCGGGGGTCTTCTCTACAATGAGAGAGTTTAGGCCATAGCCCACCGCGCTGGCCAAGTGCGAATTGGACTTCCACACACACTTCCGAAAACTTTTAATTTAAAGAACTCTCGGGAGGAAAACTACACAAGGTTTGCTCGTGATGTTTTCGTACACCGAAAAGCAGTGATAATTAATTTTTAATATGCACATAATTTTAGAAAAACTAGTGGTGCGTGCCTGGATTTGAACCTCGGACCTCTCGATCGAGTGGGCAAGTTTCAACCATTAAGCTATCACGGCTCTATTTATTATCATTAAAACAAAAATGTATGAACACGAATAAATATGTGTTCGTAATACCCATATAATGATGAAGTAACACTGTCTTCTAACTAATCTTCGCAAAGCCTAAATTACAAACAACCACAAAATTTGGAGTTGGGGAAATGGGTATGATGTAGACATCATCTTAGAGAGGATTTTTGACATTTCACCGCTAAGACGGCTAAATAGGGGTTAAATGTTTTGACGGTCCCTACGCGAGAAACGACACGTCAAAATATGAGGTTCACAAGAGAACGTAATTAATGTTCGACTCGCTCTAGAAATAATTCGCTCTAGGAATATATGGGAAAAAAGAAAATATTAAAATAGAATATAAGTTAACGTGGGTTCATGTTATTTTTTTATAAAAGATAACTTTAACATTGTAGGATGAATAATTATCTATGAATATTAAATACATTGGTGAAGGACATACTTTTTCAGCCAGGTTTTTGTTTACACTTAATGACACGCATTTTAAAATAATGACGATCCTCGTGTCAGAGTGGTTACCATACCGGTCTGACGCGCAATGGGTTCCGGGTTCGATTCCCGGTCAGACAGGTACCTGAATCATGACTTTAGATTTATGTTCTGGGTCTGGGTGGTTGTGTATTCTTCTTGTGTGTGTCCATGGCACCCACGACACAGGAGAAAATCCTAGTACGAAACGATACTCGTACATATTGGTATTATATTGTTTTCAGACACGATTTGCATACCTATATAGTAAAATACATAATACTAAAAAGAATCTTTAGGTATAAGCGTATTAGGTATCTAAAGCCATATAGGTATAAGCAATAAAAAGAAATTGCAATTTTCCACATGTCTTTGTGACTTTGGACCGTCGGGTTATATTGAAGTCTGTGTGTTCGAAGTCTATAGAGATAATATTCTTTAACGTAATATTACGAAGCATTACATTGATAACCTATTGATTACAAATACTATATATCAAATGCTAGCCAATATTTAATATATTAACCTATATCTCGTAGACTAACAAATTTAAATCGATTATAAATATATTACCGATCACTCTCGTAACGGATTTAAATTTAGGCCACTTCTAGCGCTCGAGTGCTGCACTTAATTTGAAACGCCTGAAGTGAGAGGCTTCTTTGAAATAAATTCGCTTTTTGCGAACAAAAATATTAATTCAGTTTAGTATCTTCAGCCTCTCTTGTGGAACCTTTTTTTGAAATTAAGTGGCAACGTAGTGTCTGCCTTATGCTTGGAATTCTGAGAGGTTTATTTGATCATATCTTACGATGTCACATTATATTCTTGATATGTTTCACGCATATGTTTTCTTATTTTATTTAGTTATTTTCGGTTCTCATATTTCAGTATTTTTATTTCCATAATATAATATTTCAAAAATCTTAGTATCCAAATAAACTTCTTATCGAATAAGTACTTACGTTTCATAAAACATACGTTTAAAACATACAAAACAATTGTAATCACTATTTAGCACAAAATCTTCTAGACTTAACGGTGAATACTATACTAACAACCTCAATTGTATTGTTAACACGTAAAGAGTTGGTAGTTGTTATGAAATAATTCTACTGGCATAAATAAGAGATTATACTGCTTTTGAAATGCTATTCTACATTAATTACTTAATCTTTTAATAGTGTATTGTGTTGTTTTGATAAGAATCCTTATGGAATTCATTTTGTTAATAATTGTATACCTATGCACTGAATTCAGTTTGTTCTTGTTTATCGCGCTTCTATTGTCACTAGTTATGCAGTTTCCTTTGTTTTCTAGAACCGCTTGTTTTCTAGATATATATTAAAATTATATATTTTAAATCAGTACTTTCGACAAGAACATTTTGCATTATTCATTCAGTATTGACGTAATTTAAGCGTCTAATATGTATAAGTTGGTTTAAAATATAATAAATATTTTCAATTTCCATCAAAACAGACTAACGTTATCTTACTTAGTTAACGTTAATAATATAAAATGGTACTGAGTTTTGTATACAATAACATTGAAAATTACTTAGTTCTCACCTTTAACAAAATGGAATTGTAATTTAAACCTAATAATAAATAATAATATGCTTTCTTTCATGAAGATTATTTTCCGATTAACTTGTCGTACTATTATGTAAAAATAAGATGGTATGTGTCTGTAACTCTATCACACAAGAGTCCAATTTACATAAAATTTTGCATAGATGTAGCTTATTTAACTGGTCGAGACGTAGCTAATTTAAATATGACGACTATTTTTGTATCCCCTAGCAAAGCACGGTTAATTTAACTTGTAATGTAATATGAGTAGTTAACCCTGACTCTTACTCATTCTCGTCAACCCATTATTGTCCCACTGCTGGGCACGGGTCTTCTCTCAGAATGAGAGAGTTAAGGCCATAGTCCACCGCGCTGGCCAAGTGCGAATTGGTGGACTTCACACACCTCTGAGAACTTTTTTTTTTCGGGTGTGTAGGTTTCCTCACGATGTTTTCCTTCACCGAAAAGCAGTGATAATTAATTTCTAATACGCACATGAATCAGTGGTGCGTGCCTCGGTTTGACCCTCGGACCTCCCAATCGAGAGGGCAAATTTCAACCATTAGGCTATCACTGCTCTTACTCAATAAAATAACGGAAGTATCTCAAGCATGAAACTGCTTTTGCATTTTTTTCACAGCAACTGTTCTATGACTTATCTGTTTTCTTTTTGTTTCTTACAAACCGTTGGGAATAGCAAATGTACTCGTAACATGGAATCGCTAGTACGTTTTTTCCATTATTGAAGCGTGGTCGTTGCCCCCAGTCAAGTGCCGCGGATTAATCAACCTGCCAGTCGTTTATCGCCGCTGAACTCCCAACCTTTAATTTTAACCTTGATATAAAATATTTTGATTCAACGTAAAGGTAAATCTCCTTTGATTGCTGATACATGTGCGTTTGAGACATTGCCGTGATTGCCTCTTCCTAATATCCAATTTTTGGGAAGTGACTATTATAATACTTTCAGAAGTCTGGTAAATTAGTATGGCTCAACCGAGAATTGGACATAATTATATGATTAGCCTGAACCAGTATCTACTGGTATCTTCTTGGATGGGGATGTCCATGGAAGGTAGTGCTTACTTACCATCAGGTTAACTGTATGAACTTTTGCTACTTCAATTTTATTCAATTCATAACTAAAGAGTAAATAAGTCATATTGAATTCTTTTATGTCAAAGTTATTTCAAAAATATTTAAGTTACATATTAACAACATCCATATTTAAAAAAAATATTAGTAGGGTAGTATCTGGTTCTTTATTAAATTCTTTAATTAAAAAAAATTTGCTTATTTCTCTTTAGGAGTGCGGTATTTGTATAAAGTTAATTCCCCTCACCTCATTGGTCCCTAAAATTTGAGAAAATATTAAAATTACAAATAAGTCGTGTGGTTGGATGGACTTCTCATAGGAAAACAACATTATTTTTTCTGAAGGTTCATTGGTAATCACCGTAGTGCGCGTGTAAAGGTCGGTTCAGGGTTGTGATATTTCCGAAAACTAAAATAACGGAGGGCATATTATGGTCTTTATTGTGGCATAGTCAAACTTCCATCATAACAGTTAAACTTAATCGTACTTAACACGCTATGCTTCGCCTTGAACGTTGATTTTACCTACTTCAGCTCAATATATTATATTATAAATTACCTCTAAGTTACTTGTCATTGCACTCAATAAAACATTATTTTAACTAGGTGGGTTCGTTTATAATATGTCGCCGTTAATGTCGCAAATAAGTTGAGTTACTACGTGGACGAAATTTTACGTATCAAAAATAGACAAAACATAAAACATTACTAAAAGTGCGCTGGACTTCGCCTGAAGATCTTTATGATATATAATTTCTATTTGATATAAGTAGGTATTTTTTTTCTTCTATCTTATATAGGTATATATTTCTGTAATCTAGTACTTGTCCTCCCTTTTTAGTAGTTAATTTTAGAAAAAATAAATTAATTATAGATGTTCATATCGCACAAGTTTTATTCTGGTAATAATTTCATGAAATACCATAAAAGATTTTCCAATATTGTAAAAAATACTTGAATGAAAGCCGAGTTAAAATTCACAAATTACTAAATGGCTGTTCAAAATTCATAGTGCCAGGAACATCAATGAAGTATCGACAGTTTTGCCTGATTGGATTTCGTAAACCAATTATCCATTGCCAATTTTAACAGACTTCAAACATTATGAAAGTTATTATTTAAAAATACTAATAGATTTAAAAGTCTTTTTATGTACTTTACTTCACTGGCTTAAACGAAACGTTAAGATATCTATATGTTAATATGCAAAGCATAAACTTGGTACCCCTTTGTAAGAAAATTACGCAGACGGAGGAGTATGAAATTTGGCACTGTTATAGTTTAATAGAAAGGAGTGCAAAATGCATAAAACTTGCATAAAAGCAATTAAAAATACTACACACGCTACCATACATTTGACTCAAACACAAAATATAATAAACGAACTGAAACGTTCATTGTTTTCTTACTATGAAAACACATAATGTGAAAAACATAACTTTGGCAAAACACCCATTATTGCTTTTAAATGTAACTTAGTCAATTAAAACAGTACATGAAAATGTTTTTAAAATATAATTTTATTCGATTAGATAACTATTCATGCTACTTTAGACAATATCAAGTTTAGTTTTTGAGTTGAATTACGGTCGAATATCCACCGTTGCGACGGGTAACTAGTAAATTTAATTACGTTATTTTACTCAGCGATACCACAGTAGTAAGTTGTACTGTGGCGATACCGTTGCCTTTGCAGCATAATTATGTAATGCTTACTAAAATATTTGTGAAGTAAAGACATGGATCCATTAGAGTAATTTACGTTATAATAATATGTAGAAAGCGCCTGTATATTAATTATTCAAAGACACATCCAGAACATTTAATTTCTAAATGGTATATTTTATTTATAATAAAAATTATAAATAAAATATACCTAATATTTATTTCAGTCGTGATCCATGTTACATTTTAAAACGGCATTGTGACATTTTAGTTTTTTTTTATGCAGAAATTCAAGTCAATTTGTATATGGATTACGAATTAACACATTTTTATATTGACCCGCTTAGGAGAGATGGTATTTTTCAACGAAATTTTTTTGTCATCAAGTAAAAGACTTATCAAAATTAATTGATCCATTCCCATGATTACACAAGTTAACACAAAAAAATAAAGATTGGTAGGTGCAATAGGTAGTACCTAATAACTACCATTCAAACATAAGTATGAGCTTTAAATTACAGCTATTTCAAACTTCAGTTTTTTCCTAATACTCAAGCAATTACCTACTTACATGCAAATTTCGTATGATGTTTGTTCAGTGAATATAACCGCCCTTTGATGACCTGATGCTCCGGAAGTCGATACTATCAGATTAATCCAAAGCGGTCGATTATGATGAAACAAAATGTTATCCGTAATGACATCGGAATGGGGACATATCAGCCATAAACTATTTAAATGCATTTGGCAAGGGTGGTGAACTATTATAGCTGATAACTATTCTGAAAAAACCCTTGCATAAGAGTACTTTTCGGTTCTAGATGCTAGGTAAGTACACTACTTGTAAGATCGATACTTAGAAAAGTATCTATTTTACCGTTTTCATCGGATCCTTTTAATTCCATAGGGAAATATAGTTTAGAATCAGAAATAAAAAAAACAATCTAGTAAACATTTTTGTGAAATCAAGTAAAGCAATGATATGTGTCAAGTTCATCCATAGCTTAGCTACCTCGCATATTCCTGGTGGACGGGCACACTATTGCTGAATTTCCATTGGCTACCATCGGTTGCAACTATAGGATAAGGCGACTTCCATCTAATTACTCAGCAACTATTTACTACCTTATACATCTATGTTTTAGCAATACTCTCAATATTTTCAAGTAAAATCAAACATGTATCGCTCGTCAGTTGCTTCAAGAAAAATACTGGAAGGCCCTCGTAGCAGCTGTTTAAGCAGGTAGTGGTAACTTTACCAACAATCACTAAAGCATTAGTAGCTAGTGAATAATCGGTATCGCAGATATTTCCAGCGTGAACCGATTCTTGCGTTTCAGTAGAAAGGTGTGGTTGCTGGCTTTTTATATTTTGAAGTTTGATATTTATTATTTTGCAGTAGGAAACGAGCATGTAGTCCACCTGATGGAAAGTGGTCAGTGCAGCTCGTGGTCATCTGTAAGCAACCTCATATAGAACATAGATTCAATCTGGTATGGTCAGATAAAAATATATATATATATATATAGCTATATTGCGATGAAGAATTTTGTACAAAAATAGATGTGTGCGTAAATAAAGCAAAAACAGTTGTTTACAAAACGTTCATGCCCTTCAATTTTGAAAGTGACTCGGTTAATGCTATATTTAAATGAACTATTAATTAGCTCACAGTTCATTAAGCAAGCCTGCATTTCGCCTTTCTTCATCTGTTAATTATTTTCCTTGAGGAAAATTAAGTTGCTGCATAAATTAATAATAATTTATCAATTATAATTAGTATTCCAACAAAATATATCCACAGTAATAAATTTTGTATAGCTGAAAAGAGTGTTTGCTTGACTCACCAATTTTTAGAAGTACCAGAAGAATCAATTTCAGCTTGATTTATTAAGGAATAACAATTACCCTTCGTAACGGTCGAAATTCAACCGTAATTCAACTCAAAAACTAAACCTATTGTCCAAAGTAGCACTAATATTTTTCAAATTCAATTAAATTGTATTATTTTTAGTTATTTTAAATACACCTGTTAAAGGTAAAAAAAAGTTTAATTAACTAAACTTCATTTATAAAACAATAGCTGGTATTTTGACAAAACACCTGACATTTTTGACGTTATGCGTTTTCATAAAATTGACGACAGAAGACATTGAATGTTTTATTTCGTCTATTATACATGTGTTGAATCAAATGCACTAAAGTGTGTAATGCTTGTATTATAGTTGATTTTATGTATGTTTTATGCATTACCTATTTGAAAAACATATGAGTATTTGGTACTCTTTCTCTACATCAACTATAACCGTGCATTTTTCTGCCCTTTTGTGTTGCTTTACATATTAATATAGATTGTAATGTATATATCTTACATATTTTAAGATACAAAGTTTTTAAACGTCGCTGGCATCGCGAATCAACACTAGTATTTTCTTTATAAGTTATGCATTTTATAAAGGTCGCTATATTGTTATACTTAATTAGCGGGTAAAAGAGAAATTTGCATAGCCGTCTGAGGCGAGTAAAAACAAGATCGATACATTTACGTTGCCTGGCTATACAGATAGGCATCAGCAGAGACGGAAGGCGTTACCTTCGCGTGTTGCATTGCTTTGCAGCGAGCTCCGTACAATCTACTTAAAAGTCTTAAACACCAAAGGCCGAGTTACGTAAATAAATTCTCCACTGTACTTGTCTCACCATGATTGCATAAAGATTGCATTTTTCGATATCTTTGGCGAGCATACAATAATAAATTAAATATTTTCCATTCATGAATCATTAAATCTGCTTTAATTTAAATTTATCTAAATTGGTCGAAATTTCTAAGTGATTGACATAAAAACCGGTTAAATTCGAGTCGGTAAAGTCGGTTCGGTTTACGAGATGCCTGATGACAGACAGACGGATAGACGGCCAGACGGACAGCGAAGTCCGGACAGCGAAGGACCTAATAGAGTTCCGTTTTTACTATTTGGGCAAGGAACTCTAAAAAACTAGTAAATGTTAAACGCATTAAATTATTTTCATATTAAATATTTACAAACCACATAACAAATAATACGAAGGCTTAAGAGTAACGAACGAAGCTATATTTTCTTATTAGAGAATTGTGGCCCTCTTTAGACTAAGTACTTTACACTGTTAAAACACGGCCGTTTCACCCCATTTAAGTAAACCAGTGAACTATTTTTTAGACGACTTAACGTTCACCCCTTTAAACCTTTACCGTTGGTTAAATGATGGCTCTTTAGAATGTTGCTTTTATGAACGTCGTAAATTAGAACGTCGTTATAATTAAAATGAAATAGCTTGACTCCAATTTCTATATATACATGGGTAAAATATTATATAGGAGTTGAAGAAAACCTGTTCTCCATTTAGATTATATTATAGAAATAATGCCTGATTAAATGGAATGAAATGTCTTTATTTTGAATATAGCTACGGGGGCACTTGCAAATTGCCAGTTACATTTTTTTCTTACACCACGGGATCGGAACATGACCTCAACTGAGAAGAGCTCTCAGTTGAGGTCATGTTCCGATCAGAAACACAGCGGGTTTGTCTTTTAAGTATGTTTGTTTAAATATATTTTTCTAAATATTAACAATCATGTTTTTACATGGTAATAAAAGCTAGACTCAGTATAGTCTAGTGCTCTCTGATTTTACCAGTTTAAATTGTATACTTAAACTAATTAGTTGAATAGTGTAACATAGGAATAGTATAGTTTTGAATGCGAATTCAACACTAAAATTTTCCTAACCTTGAGATATGCTTATTAGAAACGTTTGAAGTTAGCGAACATTATCACATGCCAAAATTATTTAAACTAGCTCATTCTCGCGGCTTCGCCCGCTTCGGTCACATCTACTATCGTGATGAGCATCCTATGTGTTAATGTAGGTCATAAACTATTACTATACCAAATTTCAACAAAACCAGACTGGTATTTTTGCGTGAAAGAAAAACAAACATGCATACCCTCACAAATCTTCGTATAATAAGAAATAAGAATAATTGGTAGAACCAGTGTAGTTCGACCGGGGAAGTAAAACCGCCACACCTATTTCTAGCGCGAAGCATTTCTTGCGTTTCGATGGAAGGGTGTGGTTGCTGGCACACTTTTATATTAGGCGACCATCATAGTCCTCGGGAGTAGCAATGCATCTGTGATTGACTTCAGATAGAACTCATGTATGAAGTTGATCACAGACGTCCATGAGCGGCAGTGACCACTTACCATCAGGTGGACAGCATGCTTATTTGTTACTTCAGTTAAATACAAAAAATAATATGTAACAAAATATTTAAGAACATAGGAATTACTTGTCAAAGATTCGTATTCAAATATCACAATATTTTTATTTACTTAAATCTATCTTTAATTGGGCACTATATTAACAACCCTACCACCAACACTCAGAAATTAATCATCATAAAAATATAGCAATAAAGTGTATTTAAATAATAAATGATCATTTTCACTTTATAGATGAAAATTAATATTTGATATGATGATGAACCAAGTAAATTCACACGAACAAACAATGAATGTCAATGTAATGGTTCACTTGAACATTCATGTACTTTCAGTAACATGTTTCGTGCAGAGCTCAAGTGTTTCATAAATAATAATGTTTAAAAGCAATACTTCCTTCTTTTTAAGGCGTACATTTATTCTTCGAAATGCACATTATAAACTTAACAAAAAGTGTTTAAACTCATTTACAGCGGTAATTAGTCATCTGCGCCGTTCGGTCAGGCGACCTCGAGAAGGACGGCGGATGTGTGATCGCAAAGACTAGATGGAGCGGTGCGCCCAACCGCACACCTGGGAAAAGCTCGATGGAGCAACGCGCTCAGTGGTCTCCGGTTGCGTTCCTTTGGATATCCCGGAATCATCTTTGTAGTGCCGAGGCCACCCATTTAGTAAAAAATCCCACATAACTCTGCGTCGCTTCCACGGCCTAGGGTACCTTTTGAAGGTTTGTCCCTCGAGAACAATAAAAAAGGAACGCCTTATTATACGTATATTTTTACTCATTATATAATTATTTATCGTTATATTGTTTTATAAATAAAGCATGAGTTTTGTTTACTCAGATTTTTATTTACAATGCTATGTTTACTTTGTGAAATACGTTTGTTGAAGCGATAAACATTCTGTTTATTTTATTGTTTTATACGTATTGGTTACAGTATGTGTAGTTTACTAGGTCTTATAAATAAATCGCTGTATAAAGTATGTATTATAATAGTTTATTAAAATAACTTTTTTAAGCTTTGTATAGTAAATAATTTGTAAATTTATCGTATGTTTCAAGAAATTCATACTTATAAAAGTAAACGCTTAAGCCGTTTTAAAAATTTGAAATTCTTGCAATGTTAATTCTATACTAATATTATATGGACAGAATTTATTTCGTAACGCCATCTAGTGTGGAGTAGCCGCATTTGTTCGATACGAAGGCAAGATTAAAACATCACGATAAGGATAAGATTCATCTTATAATAAAATGTTATTCATTAAAGAACTTCGTCTCACAAACAATGGTCTTATACGCAGCTATATCCAAGTACACAACGGGCGTCTTGGGTAAGATCGTAGGGGTTGCACACTGGTCGTGGATGTTAGAAAACTACATCACAACTGCTACTATAGAAAGCAATACAAATAAATATACAATATACAATACATATAAATATACAATATATACATATCCAGTATTATTTTCATAGTAATTGTTTTTACATTATTTAAAAACAAATAATTAATAATGGTACATCTACATGTCTAAACATCTTCTATCTGTTATTTCAACTTACATTCTAATAAAATTAACACCAAACGTTTTTATTATTATAATACTTAAAACGCAAAAGGGCTTGGACCCAAGAATCAATTAGTTTACTGGAAACATACTAATAATAATTATTCTAATTAACAACTATGTTTCCGTCGCTTAACATCGATTTAATAAAAATAAAGTGTATTTTGCTCGTTTTCCAAACTGAGAGATTTGGAAAGAACCGTTTTTGTGATATAAACATAAAACTTTACGAATTCAAACCACTTTTCCCATGAATCTGTTCCGTGAATCTAACCCCTATTATACTCAAATATGTTTCAATTTGACTTCAGGGTAAACGGTAACTACAGTAAAACTTCACCTAAAACCTCAATGTATTTTCTATATATTTTTTTTAATAATTGTCAGGTAGTAGGACCAGTGTTATATAAAAAAAATAAAAAAATGGATATAAATAACAAAAAAGACAAACCCGCTGAGTTTCTTGCCGGATCTTCTCAGTTGAGGTCGTGTTCCGATCCGGTGGTAGTGTAAGAAAAAAAATGTAACTGACAATTTGTAAGTGCCCCCGTAGGCCTATACAAAATAAAGTCATTTCATTTCAGTGTAGTTCCACCAGAGAGGTTAACGGTGGTTCACCTATTTCTAGCGTGAAACAGCTTATACTTTTCGATAGAAGGGTGTGGTTGCCGGTTCACTTTTATATAAGGCAACCATCCTAGTATTCGCCAAGCAACTGATCTGTTGCAGACTTTAAATAGAACCCCAGTTCTACAAGAAGTTGCTTACAGATATCCATGGGCTGCAGTAACAACTTACCATGAGGTGGAATACATGCTCGTTTGCTCACACACGCTTTCTACACTCATAGCCCCACACTAGGATTGCAATTATTATGTAAGTTAAATCTTATAATTTCCAAATAAATTCGTGTTTCAATTTGGTCCAATTTACGCCGTGTTGCAAGATCTCTGCCTTATCTACATATATCTCTATTGCTTATAACATGAGATGTGTCGACTTAATCCTCAAAATTAGTTACGCATTACCGATTTCTGATTGATTAAAGCGGGACTACATGGTGTGCTAGTTATATACATACTATTGTGTCAATATTGCAATATACTCGTAAGCTCCTAAAAATGGGTTTCTACATATTCATTTTTAATCCTTTATTAGTAAAATCTGCAGGTGGTAGAACCAGTGTCGTTCGACCGGGAAAGTACCACCGCCACACCTATTTGTAGCGTGAAGCATTTTTTTGCGTTTCGATGGAAAGGTGTGGGTGCCGGCACACTTTTATATGAGGCGCCCATCATAGTCCTCGGGAGTAGCAACGTATCTATGATTGACTTCAGATAGAACCCATGTTCTATTTGAAGTTGCTTACAGATGTCCATGGGCGGCAGTGACCACTTACCATCAGGTCGACTGCATGCTTCTTTGCTACTTCAATCATATAAAGAAAAAAAACTGCTGGATATGGGCCTTTTCTTTTATGTATCACTCTCATCGAGCTTATGCCTTCAGAATCCAGAGGTTTTAAGAAGTCTTCTTTAGGTCCACCTGTTCGAGGGACGTATTGCCTACTTCTTTTACTTAGATTTTGTCGGCATTCAAGACCTTTAAGGCCTGAGCTCATTGTAACTTTATCCTGCTAATTCTAAGATCTGTAACTTTCGTTCTCATACGGACTTTAGCATTATGGATTAAATTAATAGGCAAATATTAACACAGCTCACGTGAAAACTTTAAGCTTCGCATTTGACGTCATCACTGGCAGCATACGGAGCTACTGGAATATATTCGAATTCCGGCTCTGAGGTGTATTGGATAGAAGTTTCGCAATTTCCGAACACACTCTACATAAACAAATATATCTGTATATAGTTTCACTTTTTCTATTAAGCTCAAATCATTCCACAAGGCAGACAGGCGACAGTTCCAATCGATTGTCTAGGTAAGAATGCCGTGATTTATGCACGAGACACGCAAAGGCTCTAATAAAATTGTCAACCTAAATAAATGATCAGTACTAACGTTGTATATTATTGGTACGATGTTTTTGTTTTAACTTAAGATATTTCTTTGAAGGAGCTCAGTACATGTTGCCTTGATGTCACTCACTCCTACAATTCATATGTAACAGCTCTCTTGAAATGTAAAACGGACTTTTCTTATAAAAATAACCTTCAATGTACTTATAATACAATATAAATACAATTAACTCGTAAACTGTATAGCGGTAAGAAATAAAACAAAAAATATTTAATGAAAGTTAGGGAAAAGTTTTCTTGGCTTAGAAAAAAATGTATAGACGTAATTAAGTTTCTTATGGAATATAATACGTTTTTAAACGAAAGAGCTTTGTTCAATTTATTTATCGTCATTCATCCTTTAGGTGTATTGTTGAACATAAGCCTACTCTGGCAAGGATTTAGATGGTAGTTTTATATCTACCATCAAAATTATTGTAAGAACAAGATTAAGAACAAGAACTGATTTAAAAAAGAAATAAGTGTCCCATCCCATGTTCTGATATAAATGTCCTCATCGCCTTCTACGATATCTACGGAAAAAGAAAGATACGGTTATACCTTGAATTATTATTGACATTGACATTATTAAAATGTAATAGTTTTCACCGAAAATCATGTATTAAGACAACGACTGCCCTTAAATATTTTGTAACTGGTGTCACCCTCGGAACTCAAGGTTTCACCTCATTAACTCAAAGGGTCCTGAAAAGGATTGGAAACTTAACACACTTCATTACGCATGACTAATACAAAAGTAAACATTTGTAAATATTTACATAGATGTTGGGGTTCGCGAATATTGAATAATACAGGTGAAACTTCTAATGTATTGTTTCGTTTTCCATTTCCATTCGTTATTAGTTGCTTCAAAACTTACGCAAGTTGACAAAAAAATGTTTTTATCTGAATTCAAATTTTTCTCTGTATTTAACCTTCTGTCTTTTTAAATATAAACAGTCTATACCTGTTTAAAATATCTTTCGCATGACATATTTTGTTAATGTGCAACGTACCATTTTTAGTTATTCATCGGACTTTAATATGAAAACGTTAAACCCGTGTTCAGTGAACGGCCATTGATAGCGTAGCGCAATACAATCTCGATAAAGATTTATAGACTACCGTAGCAATATTGAAAGCGCTCGTTACAATTTCATGATTCTCATGTATGGCGCTTACTATTAAATAACTCATACAGAATGAGCTCATGGTTCTATAAATAACAGGTGCATGGTGAGATTGCAGATCCACACAATCTTCTGTTTGTGGGATACCCAATTAGTCGGTTATGTACGTGCTTCAATTTACTCGTAGTTTCCTCCGAGCACCGAACACGCGACAAGTTCATTATTCAACGAACATTCGGTCTGACAATATAATTCAATGTCAACTACTAATAAGGCCAAATTTAACTAAATATAAAGTATTATTGAATGAAAGTAGATTATACATGTGCTTAAACAAAAACCTTTTTAATCAGTCAAGTGTACCAAGCTTCAATAAGGTAGAATATATGTCATATTTTCAAGTATCTACGTCCATAACTTTGAGAATAACGCTTGCTCAGAAGTTGCGAAGTTTCTTGAAAAAAGTATGTGGAAACTTTAAGAATTTATCTTTGATGTGAAAATATTCGTATGTAAAATTTGTATTAATAATTTCTTAATATTACTAAACTCTGTTATTAAAATATAAAACTTTACCGGAAGACTCGTTTGTGCTTCAATTTCAGAGGTTCCACTGCCATATTTATTCCTGTCTAATAATATAACAGTAGTGCCAACAATGCTTTGATTTGACGGATGTGGTAGAAAAAAACTTCTTATTTTTTTATACGATTGAAGTAGCCAATGGGCATCCAGTTCACCTTATGGTAAGTGGCTACTGCCGCCCATAGACACCTTTAAGCAACTACATATAGAAAAGATCATGTGCAATCATAGATGTCTATTTGAAGTCAATCGTAGATACGTTTCCACTTCTGAGGACTAAGATGTTCCTATTATACGAAAGTGAGCCAGCAACAACACCCATCCACCGAAACACAATTACAGTAGAAAATGTATGTTGATGTTATCGCCCCAATCGAACAGCACTGGTTGTACCAGCGTCTAAATGTGAATGACGTGGATAATTCAAATCACCATAATAAATATACATAGATGCACTTAATAAAAATTCGTAAACAGTGACGTTCAGATATTTCTAGAGATCACGACTTTCGTTTCGTAGCATATCGATGATAAACTGAGTCAGAGGGAGCTTTGCCAATCATTATTCATATGCGGCGCGATGTTTATCGTCGTCCATGTGTGCGGAGTCATCGCTTCGTGTTTCTCCGTCTCTTGACGCATACCGGCTATTTTGAGCGGCTGAAAACAGTGGCGCTATTGTGGTTTGGTAGCTTGTCTTTAGTTTTAGTTTTCCTTAAACGAATTTAAGTGCTACTTTAACTTAAATCTAGATAAGGTAACGTTCGTTACTTTGGAATCCTCTGTCTACAGGTTGCGTGAAAAGGATTGCTGTAGCGATAACGCTGCTCTTTGTATAACATTTCATATAATTCGGTACATGTATTTCTGTGTACGTTTAAAATATAAACTATTTGGTATATATTACTTCTATAAAATTCAAAAAAATGTTACTAAGGCTCTGAATAATAAAGTATACGCATATTAGGATATATTAAGTTTGTACATTTTGTCAGACAGCTCATCAAAAACTTTCGCCCTCAGAGATCGTGTTCAGTCGTAATGGCAGAAAATAATAAAAAATATACTTGTTTGTAAAGGCTCAATATGGGTACATATTGACATTTGTTCACATTGTTCTCGTCCTGCGATTGGAGTTCACGTTGAGTACACATTTGAGTTCTCTCAAGTTTGAGGGTACTCGATCCGTGACCCGCAGGGGGTTAAATAAATTTATTTAACGTTACATTACCTTAGCTCCTGTATAATCGAAATCGGGAATCAACATCTTAACTTGATCATGATGAACTAAAGTGATTTCCTTGATTGTCAAATGTAGTAGCAAAACAGCTACATTTATTATAAGGAGTAAACCTCTAGGTTAAATATGTAGCTGTAAGGTTCTTTAAGATTAGCAACAAATTCATAGACAAATAAGATTATTATTGATTATAGTTTTTATTTAGATTAGATTTATGTTGTTCCTGGATGGTAGAGGTGACTTATCAACTGTGTAAATGTCTTATTCGCTACTTCGTTTTGCTACTTATATAAAACCTAGCTGACCAGGCGATCTTCGTTCCGCCTAAAAGTCAAAAATCTAAAATTATCAGTATTTCTTCACTATATTATACATGCATTATAAAATACATAAAAACCTTCCTCTTGAATCACTCTATCTATTAAAAAAAACTGCATTAAAATTTGCGTACTTTTAAAGATGTTACACAGCGGAACAGACAGCGGGAAACGACTTTGTTTTATACTATGTAGTGATATTGACACATTCTATTACATGGCATGACGTTACTTATTTAATTATCTGTAAATTGTTAGAAACAAAATAATCCACTAAATTGAGTTAATTTGACGGTAATCTTATTGAAATTAAAATCAATGAAATTTAACAGAGAATTTAAGACCGGGAATAATCCCTACGGGTACCGTTTTAAGTGGCCGAGTCAAGGGAATTGTATTATGTCTAGGAAGCAAGATGATATCGTCCGGATAAATATAGATAACTCACCAGATATACACGTAATGCGAATAAGTAGTATGTTACTCCAAAAATTACGTGTTTTCGCTTTACATTATATTTATTTCTAAATATTAAAATTCTTACTCGTAATATAATAGCACAATTCCTCAGCAATAACGTTAGATTCACGAACAGTAGCTAAAATTAAAAAATCATTAAGAAAATATGCATCTGTTCAAATTGATGTTAATGTCTATTCTTACTTCTATTAGTTCCTTAAATTCTTAATAGCACTTACATAAATTACAACAAGAATGGCCTTAATTAATTCAATAGCGTACTGTTATCGAACATAATATCTGCGGATAAACAATATGAACATAACTTATCACTAGAACGCATCACTCACTTTAATTATTCGCGTGATTAAGTATATGGTTCCGCGTGTCTCGTCCATTGCGTTGACAAACTGTACATTAATTAGCGAAATTAGTAATTTGCCAAGACAGATGTAGGGAACTATTTTGGCCAAGACGCGCCGGTTGTTGCGCAGACGCAGCCGCCCACGCGAGCTTGGAAAGCTCGGTGGAACAAAGCGACTTCCACGCCACTCAGTGTACTCGCGAGCTTGTGAACGGAAGCTACTCACCAGTTAGTATCAAAAGTGATTTTGCACTTACAGGACCTAATTGGCAATTGTACAGGTACATATTTCTTTATATTTTTTGTTGTTTTCGGTTTTTCGGTTAAATCAAACCGCGCTTCTATTAATAGGCGTTCTTAGAGTTACAAAACAAAAAAATCATTTCTGTTTAATCGGGCCGCTATATTTCAACATGGTGCAACATCTGGTACATGTTTGAATGTTTTTCTTTCGCAAAGTGTTCTTAAAGCTTTCACTTAGTCAAATATTCTTCAAGTCATGCATATTGCGGATTTTATTAGTTACTGCATATTTTTACTTTCTTAAAATTTACTCGAGAAGTTTTTAAGTCAAAGCTTTTAAGTTAAAAAAGTTTATAAGTCAAAGCCACAAAGACAAGCACAATCTTTTAGTATAAAACATTTTAAAAGTAAAATACTTTGTTAAGGTTTTCAAGTTTCGATCAGATATTCTTTATTTTAGGGCTCGGTTGTCGCTGTTAGCTCTTATTAGATAGCTAGCTGAAGTTTTCTCAATATATTTAAATTGTTTCAGAGGTATCGTATTAACTAAGAATTTAAACGTAAAACTGAAATGATAAAAACGCAATCTTTTCATTAACACATCCTCTTTCTCAAAATGATTAAAGCAGAATTCATAAATATTGTGTTAATTGCGATCCCAGTATACACGCGTTAGTTAATTATATTAAAGTTACCGAAGTGTATGTCTTAATATAGATCTATCGTATTTTGTATTATTTAGTAATATATTGTCTGTCATTTAAATCTATGAGAAATGACCGGTATATGCACAAAGTGACTTACTAAAGCTGACAGTTATTGTCCTGTGAAATGCAAATCAAGGAGCGGTTGTGACAGAAACGACGAGACACATCGCCGTTGTTACAATAGAATATTTATCGCTCCCTTCGAACCTATGAAACAATGAAACGGTGCTCTTGTACATTAGGAAATAAGAGTATCTCGAAAATTAATCACGCGGCCGGCTCACGTAAAACTAAATTCTCTTACGTAGCGAATTTGAATTCGTTTCAAATATTCCGGCGCTGGCTCAGTGCCAACTCACGGCTATCAATTTCTTACAAACCAGGATTTTTATTTTACATGCACCATGTTGAAGTATTTATTCCGAGTAGATATTTCCATTCTAAAATGTAAATAATATACTTATGACTATTTAGGTTATTTTATTTTTCTAAAATAAAACCAAATCTACGATGATCCGATTTTCAATTGACGTTATTTTAGGAAAACTCCAGAACCATGTCGGAAAGCAAGCAACTTGAAGCTGGACAACAGCTTGTCAAGAAGACCATGAATGAGGTTATGGAGCAAAGGCAGACCAACCAACAAATATCCATTCAGGCGAGACAGGAATTCCGTGAACATTACCAAGAGAGCTATGAAGAGGAATTTGAAGAAGAAACTTTCATTGATCAATTTGGGAATGAGACCACTAAAAGAGTAGAATCCAGCAGTGAGAGCAAAGAACATACTAAAAGCGCGGACGTTCAAGTGAAGGCCAAAGGATTAAATGCTGAACAAGTTAAAGCCCTCACCGACTGTGCGAATCAAGCGGGACAGCTCGCACTTGACTCCAAACCTGCAAATTGAGCCATGTAATTAAAACCATTATATCATTTTCTCACAAATCATCTATTACTCCATATCGACATTATTAACTAAAATATATCCAAAATATTCTCATACTTGTTCGAGTTTTACCTCAGTTAACTCCACAATATTCTTTTATACACCTTTCATTGAAATAATTTTGATTCTATAATAACATTACTTATTACAGACACAAGATTAGATAGTAGTTACTGTTTTTTCTAATAAAAGAAATAAATTGTTTCAGGTGTCAATTCAATACGCGTGTGGTGATTCAAAGAGTGATAAAGACTGTGTCCAGTGTTCCTTACTATAATTATATATATCGTAAATATAAGATAAATCTATGAATACGCAATAAATATATTTAAAACGTAAAATGGTGTATTAAATAGTGAAGTGTGTGAGAGAGTGTAGGATGGTTATATAAGCATTTTAATTCTCTAAAAATGGAGGAGGACGAAGACGAGAGAAAGAATAGGAGACCAAAACTTGCAGCTATTAGCTCACTAAATACACGTATAGTCCATTCCTCTTTAGAGGAAGGTCTCATTCGTCAGCATGCTTCGTCCGAATCAGCCGATGCCAATACTTCTAGTATTTCAACAGCTCAATATAGTGACAGAAGTTTCGTGTCCAAAGCTAGCACTTTTTCACGCAGCGGGACATCGAGCTCGAGTCAGGAAGAATGCGAAGTAGCACAAACCACAGCTACAAGTAGCCAATTCCTATCCGCAACGAGAGTAGAGACTGCGCGGTCTATGGAGAGCCTCCGTCCTAGCAAAGATACCTCTCCGGCGCGTCCTGCTAGTTCCTGCACCTCAGTTCGTGTCCATCGAAGCTCATTTCTAACAGCTAGTGAGCGCGATGTCAGGGAAACTCGAGGTGCGCCAGCCCGTCGGGCGCTGTCCGGGGAAGATATGGGTAACTCTGCGGAAAAAAGACGCGGATTATTCGCTAGCACTGAGCGACGGGCTCTGCAACAACTCAGCCTGCCACCACCAGAACGCCGTCTGACTATTCTAAGTCCGCACAGTCCGATGGCTACCTCCGAGCTACAATGGCCATCAACGTCTGGCATCCGAGGCAGGCGTAAAAAAGGAATGGTGCTTCCAAAACTGATATTACCCCGCAGCGACTCGGATGGCTCGGATGTATTTTTTGAAAGGTGCCGTATTCAATTTATAGATTTCTAGATAGTAGATACCACGTAAATTTACCTTGAAATTTTAAATTTTTTATTTTGCCAGCCTGTAAACTAAACATACTGTTACTGAGTTGTTTAAAACTTTGATATTAAATTATACCCGGCATATGAAATTTCTCAAAGCTATATTATTTCAATAAATCTTTTTGTGAAATTTTTACGTCAAAATCTATTATGTTAGAAAAATGGGATATATTATTATTAGCCCGCTTGCGTACCTACTGTCAAACGTTTACAGCATTGTTTACGCTTCTCTTTAAGCGAATTGTTTTGTTTGCATTCAACAGGGATTATATGATTTTATTTTGCTGATATTTTGGCCTACATTCGCTTAACTATTTACTAAATACTTTTTCTTGTTAGTGTTTGTCCAAACGTGAAATTATACCTTTCACTAAGACGAAAGAATTATTGTAACGTATAAAAGGATTTCTTCGAAACGATATCGTGGGAGGAAATTCCGAAAAGATAACACAGATTTATATTGCTTCATGTTACGGTTTTGGATTATTTCCAAACTAATTGTTTTTGTATACTTTCGACTGACTCATGAGCTAGAACATTTCGTGCACCGTAGAAAATGTTTAATGTACAGCTATTTATAATTTCTAAAACAAAGCGGGAATCAACGAGAACATCTACTCGTAAATCTTGATTCCCAACGTTAAATTTGACCCGTGCCTCGTACTTTACTTAATTAACTGGTTCAGAGCTAAATTAAAATGGAACTCTATTATGAACAGTTTTTATATTTTTTCTTTACCGCTCTGAATCTCAATGATAATTCATGCACCAGAATATACGGTTGCACAGAATAGATAAATGAACAATTTATTCTTTATGTGTTACTTTACCGAAATCGGACGTGAATACGCGAAGTGGTAAAATGAATAAGGTTCCATTAAGAGTAACCACTGCCACATAATTTTAGCGTGAATCAATTTTCTCGTTGCAGTGGAATTGTGTGTTTGGCGGCTAACTTTCATATAAGCGACAATCTTATATTTTTATATGACTGAAGTAGCGAACGAGCATGCAGTCCACCTGATGTTAAGTGGTGGTAACATGGGTTCTATCTAAAGTCAATAACAGTTGCTACTCCCGAGGACTATGGTGGTCGCCTCATATAAAAGTGTGCCGGCAACCACACCGTTCCATCAAAACGCAAGAAATGCTTCACGCTAGAAATAGGTGTGGTGGTGATGGCACTTCCACGGTCGAACGACACTGGTTCTACCAACTTCAATTCTCCGATGATTGAACTAAGATAGAATATCTATGATATATGAAGTTGGTAACAGATGTCCAATTCGTCAGTGAATACTTACCATGACGTAAACTGCATGCTTATTCTACTACTTTAATCATATGAAAAAGAACAATTATGGGGTGAAAATAAAAAATTACACAACAAAATTGATTTGAATCAGAAATGGTATGTAAATTTCATTGTCATTTTAACAACATATGCAATTAAATTTGTATTTATAATTATTGTAAACCTACTTTATAAACACGAAACGTATCTAGTTAACTATCACTTTAAATAAAGCTAAATGGATTAGCTATTCATGTACAAGCAAGTGTGATTTCTTTAGAACTGAACGTAACACTATATGTAACAGATTCCCAGATTCCAGATTACTTGTAAGTTAAACAAAACCGCAAGGTATAATCCTAACTAGGCATTATCTAGTAGACATGATAGCCATGCTATAAATAGCGTACAAACACGATTAATTATAGCAACTCATCAACCACGCTATCTACCTTACGCAAGCTCCTTATCAATTTTGTGATAGCGTGATCAGGTGCCATTGGGAGTGTTACGGCTACTTAAAATTAAAACGGGATTAAACATTCGATGTGCCTTTTTGTTTATAGCATTTTTTACCAAACTGCATCAAAAGGAGAGAAATATTTTTTTGCACGCCCTACATATGGTTTAAGACATTTATTTCTCATTCGAATACAATTCATTTAACATGAGAAATACAAATTACAAATAATGTAGGTACGGTACAGACGTAGATTCGAAATCTACGTCCCAAAATGATTGACAGATTTTGTATAATATATCATTGGAAGGGATTTCGATCGCAGTGACAAGTTATATAATTTTTAAATATGGCGCCTACAATTAAAGTAAAATAGGGGGACAAGGACGATTTTTTCATTGTCATAAAATACAATACAATACAAATATTTTTTATGTTACTATTTTGAAAAACTTCTAAAAAGTGTTAAATTAAGTAAAGTATATACAAAACTGCAAATTGTAGCTGTAGCCGAGATTTGTCGTCGTAGAGTAGCAAGCGAGTATGCAATCCACCTGATAGTAAGAAACTGCCAGCCATATGTAACCAACTTTATAGCAGTTTCATCTCTAGTCCAATTCAGAAGTGTTGCGAATCCAGAGGACTAAGGTGTCTCGTGGCAAATAAACTTTTCGTTAACTTAAACAAAAATTACTATTTATAATTCTAATTATTCGTATCTTTATTATTATAATATTTTTATTGGCCGACGATAACTACCTTAAAATCTATGGTCACAGTGAAATGGGTGTAAATTTTTACCTAAATTGACTCTTCCTACATTTTTTTTTTTAAACTGGGAGATTTATCCACATATCCGTTGTTCTGACAAATTTGATTTTCCATATCAAATTTAGTCTTGAATTGACATATTTGATATAGAAAATATTACTTATACTAAATGCACAAAAATATACACGTATGCATGTAGATAAACGTAAAATAAGTGTTTCTAAACTGTTATTTTCATTTTTGCAAAAGGCGTTTTACCTTACGTTTATCCATCGCTACCAATTCAATTGCTGCAAGTGAATATTGGCCTAGATTTTTTACTCCCGCTACAATTTCCAATTTAAATGGAGTAAAGTGAATGTTCGAACAATATTTTTTGCGATATTTGCCCAGTGAAATTCCGGCTGTGTGATTTCGTTGTCAAGACTTCTGAAATACACGTATGATAGGTACAAAATATAGACACACAGAGAACACATCATTTAACATTGCTGTTTTCAGACAATAGACGTAGCGGTGATGGATGCGGCGTCATCATCAAGTCTTCTACCACCTTGAAACTAACTTTCTGATACACACACATACGTTTATTTTAACTGAGGTGGCCACAGACATATTATATGCACGGCAGTTCAACACATCGCTCTATTATATTTGGCCAACCAGTGCGGTGTGAACGCTAATGCACAATATATGAAATAAACGATACAAAATTTACAGCTACTCAAATTATTTTGATGAACTCATAGTGAGTTCTAGCCATAGCCAAATATATGTGAAATTATGAAAGTTTTCTTGTCTATTTCTACATTTCTATATTGAAATAGCAAAAAACATGCGGTAGCTGCAGCCCAGATAACTGCAGTTAGTCCCAGATAAAACTTGAGTACTGCCTGAGATCAGCCAGATGCTACTCCTTAAAACTAAGTTGAAACGCATTATATAAGTATAAATTCCTTACTTCACTTCACTTCAGTAGAATTTTATATTTCTTCCCCATTTCAAAAGCATAAACGGCATTTGGCTTATAGAATTTTAACAACAGGAGAAGTCTTATTAACATATTATTATATGTTATAGAGAAAAAGAAATAAATAATGTAACTAAATTTAATTCAAGAAAACATCGTAGATATACCTACCCAATACAGTTGTAATTATCAATGGTTATGTACGTGAATCATAAATATGTCTCTGTGTACACAACTGTTTTCAATGCGACGTAACATGTTTTACTTACGCTTAAGTCCATAATAGGAACTATGCAATACTGATCTATTGGTAATGTATAGTATTTTTATACGATTAAAGTAGCCAACGAGCATGCAGTTCGTAATGGTATTGAATACTGCCGCCGAACATAATCATGTAATAAACTTCGTATGAAACAGGGGTTCTGTCTAAAGTCAATCATAGATGCGTTGCTGCTTTTGGGGACTAAATGATCGTCCCAAATGAAAGTGAGCCGATATCAACTGAAACGCAAGAATTTCTTCACACTAGAAATAGGTGAGGTTTATGACATAAATCTAATTTAACGACCAGAACATACACAATTCAAATTACATTACTCTTACTGCAATCCTCTATGATCGCGATGTCTTTAAATTTTAAGTAATGTAAAGCTTACATAGTTAAAATGTTCATCACATGATGATACATACATCTAATTAGGTTTTTAACATCTAAAAGGTTAGTTTTTTAAGATATTATAATATATGTAAAAATGTAGGTCGGTAAAATTTATAGTTGAACCCGTGTTTGGGTTGTTGTTGGGAAGATCCTTAGCAATAGTAGCAAATCGCTTTATTTTGTTTTTAATCTACACAGTAGCGTAGGGGGGGGGGGGCACCCCGGGCCGCACAATTTGGGGGGCGGCAAAATATTTAGTTTTGATGACCTGTTTTTAGACAACGACAATTTGCAGAGATAGGTGAAAAGAGTAAGTAGGGTTTGCAACTGTTTTTTTTTCGCAGACAAAAAATTGTACTTGTAAAATCTACATAAAATTGTACGGTAAAACCTACATATATATAATTTTTAGTTTTTATTCCGAGACAGAGGATCTTGGCAGATAAAAGGACGGGCAGACAGACAAGAAAGTGATGAGAAGAGAGAAAGTGTCCCTTACATGATCACTTTTTTGTGTTTTTCCTCTTAAGGGTCGAAAACGGAAAGGATCATGAATAAACAATGAGCAAAATTTTATCTGCTGATACTAGGTCTTTAAAAACATGGACACTTGCCGCCGTTACACATTAAAGTGTGTCTGTTGAAGGCTTGATCTTTGGTATTCCTGCGACTTAAACATATAGTCGTCAATATATTTTATGAGATAAAATATTTGTTTCAGAAAACATAACACACTCATTTCACATTCGTGCATACCTTCATTTATTAATACATCGTTTTGTCTGGTATTTGGCGCGCGTGGCATTGCTCAGGTATGCTGGTATGCAAGGTAAACTGAAGTCTGAACAATAGTTTGTAAGAAAAATATTTCGTCACACATCGCCATTAGTTATGCTTTATACAGTTACTACAATATTAAATTTAATGATTATAAAAACAATATATAAGGATTGTAACACTCTATTAGAATAGAAAATAAATTATTACAAGTGATTCTTTTTTCCGTAATTGCTGAAATTACACAAAATAAATAACTCAAGTAACCATCAAGCAAGACGCTTTTTTTTCTCGAGGGGGAAACCTTCAAAAGGTACCCGAAGCCGTGGGAGCGACGCCGGGTTATGTGGGATTTTTACCACACTAAAACCCCCCCGGTGGCCGTCCTCGGCGCCATAAAGAGAACTCCGGGACCTCCAACGACAGGCAGGGGACACCGTAGCCCTATTCTGATCCCGGAACTACAGGGACGCAAACAAGACGCTGGCTATTCGAATGACAAAACGCACATACACTCATATACAGTGTGTTAAACCGACAAATTTCGTGATAATACTAAACCATAGGTGATGAAATGCAACAAAACCGTAAAAAACATTAATAGAGGAATGAGCAGAAAGGAGAGCGCAATGACAATTTCGTAGTCTCTCATGAATGGATACCATAGCATTAGCGATCCAATATATTAAGTGCGGCATTTGTTTTTCGCGCAAGATTCCCTTATTTGTCATATGATCAACCGTTTGGCGGGGTCCTCGTCCCTAAATTTAATTTTGAAAGATTATACTATAAAAAATAACATTGTATGTTTAAGTACATTTAGACAGAATATAATAGGTACTAAACACTCATATAAGAAGAAAACAACGAATGATACAGCTGCATGCAGAGGAATAATGCTTTCTGTGGCGATTTCTACCAAACAACTGTCGCCGCAAACCTAATTAAGGACCTTCTTCAAAAAGTAAATGCTTTTGATAATGAGATAACATTTTCGGTAAATTAAATAACAAATTCTGTTAAAATCTAAAATTAAATTTTTAAAATTTAATTTTGCTTTTATTGAGTTATTTGCTTATTTTGAGTAATATCTTTCCGCGTACATTTTAGAAACGCGCATTAGTTATGATAAAGAGCCTCAGGATCCGTCCACGTAGGCGGCTTTATATTTGCATTTATATTTGAAACGGTCTTCATGTTTTTCAATTTTCAAACGACTCATATTTTATGTTTTATTCCCGGTTGTCTATACGTAAAATCGATATTAGCTACTATTTGTAGAAATATATTAAATGTAAATATTTGTCTAAGAATCTCAGGGTACTGTTTTAAAATTGGAAAGGGACGAAGTTTATTTGTTTATACAAGATTCACGCCAAACCAGTAAACTAAGTTTGAGATATTTTCGAAATTTAAAAGCAGCTTAACATAAATTTGGTGATACATATTCATTAAAATTTACTTAACAACACTCTTCAGCAGAAAGTATCATACGTCATTAATTGGCACCTTTTCCATTGAGTTGATGAAAGAGAGAGCTTAATAATTGGTAAAATATCTTATTAAAACAATAAAATATTGTCATTAAATGTAGTTTAATGACAATGTTATTTATTTTAAGTTAATGAAGATATGTACGTATGAGACATACATATGTGTCTTATGTTTAGTAATGACAAATATATTATCTTATGAGATATCCTAATGAGTTAAAGATATATAAAGTTAAAGATATTATATAATATATAATATCTTTAACTCGGCAGTAATACGAGGGGTCAAATATTAACCTTCAAGAGACTTTGTTTACATATTTACACATGACACTGCAACTAAAAATGTAAACAAGAAACTCTTATAAGATCAATATCTTGTTTTTTTTAATTGTTTGCCTGTTCGTTACTCTGTCAAAATCCTTTTATTAAGAACTCGTTAACGTATCAAGTTGAAATTTATGTCAAATACTTGGCTCTACGTTGTCTAAAAACTTAAAAATATATTGTCTTTAAACTACATTTCATGGTAAGATTTTTAAATATAAATTTAAGGCTTTTTTACGTGATATGACTTTCATGCCTTTGGCATACAATAAAATTAAAGCAATAAATAACTTGCATCGTCTATACGAAATAAAGTCCTGCTCTATTGAGAAAGTCAAACAAGAGCATTTTATTAAAAATGACTAGGAAAGAGACGTTAACTCGATGTCAACGGGATATAAACTCGTAGATACGAGAGTTACCTTTACCCCTTGTTTATTTATATATGACAGATGTCACTGTTACGACTTAAGGAAAAATATTGTTTTTGCAAAACAAATAAACAGAACCAGTATTTTTTTCAAGAAAATGTGTTGTAGAAGTTATGTATGTATGAATGAAAGGTAAGTATGCAAGGGAATATGGTTAAAAGTCGAAACCATCATTAACTACGCTTTTATTGGGTTCAGTTCTATGACGTGTATGCAATGGACCAAGTAAATATCACGTTCAAATAGTATTGGAAATTCGTTCATTTTCATTATTGAATTGCAAACCTTTTTTTTTTGTAGAGATCAATAAAAGATTTACACTTTGTTATAACTTTGAAGCATTGAAACTATCATGCAGTCCACCCAGTAAGATGAGTGACCACCCGAGGACATTTGTAAATAACTTCATATTCAGCGAGGACATTCAGCACATTAGTTCTCTCTGAATCAAATCCAAGATGCATTGCGACTCTCAAGAACTCTGATGATCACCGTGAGCATCTGGGCATCTGGGCTTTTCTACCAAATCGCTTGACATAGTTTGGTTTTGATACCCCACCTTCCCCCCTTGTCGAACCACACTGGTTTCTGGAATTCGAGAACGGTTATTTTAATAATATTAGGTATAATATATAAGTAGGTATATATATATTGTTATATAAAATATCAACACAAAGGTCTTAATTTATTTTATTTATTTTATAAATCTTGATTTAAAGTCTTAGTTGCTTCCAACTGTACCCAGAATAGACGCAGAATAGCGGTATTGTAAGTTCAAGACCCGACACCTCGAGCTGGAAGAAAATTTGTGACTTAATATTAAGCTTTTAGTTTTAGTTGTTACAGCTAGGACAGTAAAATAATATTATATTTTCTTGTCATTGACAAGGGAGGCAGCATTGTTTCACAATCTAACTGCTGTTTTTAACTTTAAAGTGTGTGGTAGCGATGCGTCATCTTAAGTCAAGTGCGTCTTGGATCTTAGGGATAGGAAGACATGCGTGACCAACCTCTGGAAAGATTAATCCTATCTGGGGTTCATTACTGATGTCCATGGGCAGCATCGGCCACCTTTTTTTTTACGAGGAGGAAACCTTCAAAAGATACCCGACGCCGTGGGAGCGACGCGGATTATGTGGGGTTCTTACCGCACTAAAAGGTGGCTGTCCACAGCGCTGCGTAGGAGATTCCGGGATCTCCAATGGAACACAACCGGGGTCCTCCGAGTGCGATGCCTATTTCAGGCTCTTCCCTGGTGAGCGAATACGCTCATCGCACCTTCTGATTTTTCGATGACATGCGACCACATATGCCACCTTCTTCCACACATCCTTCCCGGAGTCGCTTGGCTGGACGGCTCGACAAACGGCAAAGCCGAAATCCCCTTTTAGTCGCCTCGTACGACAGGCAGGGGATACCGTAGCCCTATTCTGTCCCGAGACTATAGGGACAAGCAATGGCCACCTACCATCAGACTTGGTTAAAATATCTTAAATCACAACCATACTTTTCAACGTCAATTCAACGATTTTATTTAAACAGTTTTGTTATCAAAGCGCCTCTTATCTCACGTCGGAAGATGTTCGCTATGATTTAAAACTCACTTGAAACGTAGGTTTATCCGATGCGAATAAAATATAAAGGAAAGGTCGACTGGTCGCGAGCGTATATCGTCCGGAAGGTCGGCGAATAATCCTCGTGTAGTTTTTATTTCTTGTTCTTTGTATATAAAACTAGATTTTGCCTGCGGTTTTACCCGCATGAATTCAATGCTTTAATGTATAATGATATACAAAGGATAAAGTCTTCATTATTTTATTATTAGTTGTAAATATTTATCATTTTTTTGTTGTCATTGACAATATCATTACTGTATTTTTTTATCATGTACTTGAAGTGCCACTTTATAAGTACAATCTTCCCTGTTGTAAACATTGAAGTAGCAAACGAACATGATAGTAAATGATCACTAAGCAAAATGCGTTAGAGAAATTCCATAAACTAAACCTTATGCCGAACTCTGAATTCACTTATGCCGAACTTGAACATCCACACTGTCCGTCAATAACGCATAACTGTTTTTTGGTTAGTAATACACTTATCTACACACGTAGCTACCTCCTCGGTCGAATTATATGTTTCTTCCATGTTTGTCATGAATTAACCGGAAATTGTAACTAACGTTATATTGGTTGTCGTTGGTTGATAATATTTGAAAGCGCCGTACACCTGAAAGAAGGCAATAAACATTTTATGTAGCTCCAATGTATATGGCGGGGAAAATTGAGTATACATCCGGTATACAATATTCTTTTATATCAATATTATTTAAAGATCTGTATGGAGTGGCACGTACATATTTTTATAATATAAAACGCCTACTCAAATAGATCTAACAGTTTAAAGTAATCGGTCTCCAAACATGTCGTCAACCCATTATTGTCCCACTGCTGAGCACGGGTCTTCTCTCAGTATGAGAGAGTTTAGGCCATAGTCCACCGCGCTGGCCAAGTGCGAATTGGAGGACTTCAGACACCTCCGAGAACTTTTTTTTAAAGAACTCTCGGGTGTGTAGATTTCCTCACGATGTTTTCCTTCACCGAAAAGCAGTGATAATTAATTTATAATACGCACATGAATCAGTGGTGCGTGCCTGGGTTTGAACCTCGGACCTCCCGATCGAGAGGGCAAGTTTCGACCATTAGGCTATCACTGCTCAAACATACAAATTGAAATTATTCTAAAATATTTAAAGCATAAAAATACTATATACATCAGTTTCTAAAAAATGTCTAAAATATTCAGACGCAGCTCTGTATAATTTTATAACTGAGGCTATAGTTTATTTTATAAATGCTGGAAAAGCTTTACCGTATCCCCATAGGATAAATCCTTTTTGATTTTTATATTTCATTGTCTATTGGCAATGTTGACCACTGGACAGACTGCATATCTATTCGCTACTTCTATTACAATGTGGGCTACATTCTCTTTTCCATATTAAAATACTTCATCGTTGACAAAGTAACGTTTACACCCCAAAGTTGCTTACTGAAATCAGTCATAAAGCAAAACCACACTAAATTAAGTATGCATATTGCAGGGCTTACCCGAGTTCAGGATAAACACATAAAGTTTCATGTGAGTCAGTCACGCCTCACAATCATAAAGTACAGCAATTTACGGTTTGTAGGTCACACAAACACCTGAACTGATCTTTTTTATGTTTCTTATGGTATAAGTCTGCCTGTTTTTAACCTATTTAATAATAAAGATTAGAGATTTATTGTATGTTTTCACGAAACGGCATAAACATTGTTGACATGATACTCGAGCACTCAGCACTGATGATGGACTGATCTGATGCTCAGCATATCTTGCAGCAGCAAGGCCTATAGCATCCCCCGCATCCACCACAGGGGCCGCACCTATCGAAGTTTTGGTGGTAAACTGGAAAAATAAAATAAAAAAAAATAGTATAGCAAAAAAGTGGTCGGATAAGACTATTAAAAATAATGGAAAATTTGTTCAAAGAATGAATATTAAAATAATCTTTTTTTTAACTTTTTCTGTTATGTGTACCACTGAAATAATTTGTTCGTACTGAAAAGATAAAAAGCATAATTTATTAATCAATCAGCCTTTGAGGTCCCCCGCTGGACATCGACGACCTGATATCGTCTTGCGCCACACCGCCGCAACTTGACGGAATTTTAAGTTGTTTTTTTTATCCGATTGAAGACGAACATGCAGTCTACCTGATGGTAAATGGTCCGTGCTGCTAATGGACATCTGTAAGCAACTTCGTATAGAACAAGCGTTTTATCTGAAGATAATCCGAGATGCGTTGTTATGCTCAAGGTTTAAGATCGTCTCATATAAAAGAGAGCAGGGAACCAAATCCTTCCACCGAAATGCGAGAATTGCTTCACGCTAGAAATAAGTGTCTTGGTACCCCCCTCGAACTTTATTGTTCATTTGGCATTGTGGGGTGTGATTCAGCTCTTAGCTTTTCAAACTATATCTTCTATTAAGACATCGAAACGAAAAATTAGAGCATTTTTACCTCCTTAATATCTTGTTATTAGTCCTCAAAATGGTTTGTTATAATATTGATTCTACTCCACCTCACAGGACGAAGAAAGTTAATTGCTAGTCGACTTCGGATGAATCCATGAAAGTGAACAATCTACGTGAATGTAGCCCCGGGAAAAAATAGTTATCGTATAATAATATTTGCTACGTCCTACCCAAAAAAGATTAAAAAATTGATTGATGAGCGTATTGCCTGTTCTTCCATCAGTAAAGTAAAGCTATTAATTAAGCTCAATCATGGACGAAAAATAGAGTGATAAATGCTCTTAATATTTCAGCAAAAATGTTACCAAATTGTTATATGGAAACTAGTATTCATAGATTTATATTGCTTTATGCTGATCATATTCTGCATAAATATTAACTTTATATTTTATTATAAAGTTCAAATGGTAAAATTCTAAATATTTATGCAATTGCCATTTCCAATTTTATAAAATCTATTCACAAGATTTCAAATGAATAAAACTAAAGGAAATATCGCCACTGTCCATCTAATGACGTGGCTTTTGTATCTGTCTTTGTAAAGAATAACTTTTAGAATACTATTTTATTTGCAGCATGTTCGTCAGTGTATGTGTGATATTATATTATAAATAAAAAGAGTAAATATCGTTAATCGAAATCCCCAAATGAATGTATAAAATATTGTCTTCTCGCACTGCCAATCTGTTGTTTGAATTCTATTGAAATGAAATAAAATGTTCAGTCAATTAATCTTAGTAGTATTAATACCCATTTTAAAATACGTTGAACATGAAAAATATAACATCAATCTTGAAACCGTAACTTTATTTAAATTGTGATCTACTGAAGTGGGAAGTTAAGAAGATAGCGCCAAGAATAAATCCAATTAGGATCAGATCAGACTGCTAGCCGTAAATTTTCTTGCAAATGGAATACTTTACTTATTTTTTACTTTTCATCTTCCAAGTATTAGATCTATTTTTAGCGACATCTGTATCCGATGATCTTTTTATAGATAAGTATGTATATGACGCATTTCAAATTGATGTGGAACTCATGAGTCTGTTACGAGCCTCGGGGAAACAGAGTTTTTAAAAAAAAGATTTATTTTGTGGCGACACGACCGGATGGTTAGGAAATAGAAATGAGACTGACTGGTCTGGATGCATCAACGGAGGGGAAGGAGAATAAGGGCTGAGCATGCAAAAATAGAAGTAAGGAGTCATCAAATAAGGGAACATAGAGCATCTATAACAGCTCCCCGGGGTAGACTAAACATCGGGGTTGAAATACGATGTTTAGGAAAAGAAGAATTATATTTTTGTCCTCAAAGGGGGAGAAGGAACATCTTTGGTTCTAGAACGACCTGCATTGGTCCTTGTTGGAATAGTAATTTCAGGAATTGGTATTTCCTCTGAAGGTGACTCTACTGGAACGGGTGAGGAGAATCTCGGAAATGTAAAGGAAAATCGGCCGTGCGATTTAATAATAGAATAAAGTTTTACAATACAAAATAAGAAAATAACACAAACAATAATAATTGTTACAATAGAGTAATGAGCCCCATATTGAATAATATGATGTTGATTTATGATTTTATCGGCTTCTGACGATATTGATTTTAATTTAATTTTTGATTCTGAAGCAAAGGAATCTAAATCTAAATTGTACAGGTGAATAGGAGACTCATTATTTATTTTATATTTAAAATTATTTAATACACAACAGGAATCATTAATAATATTAAAATCCGATTTCACAATAGTTAAATTTAACAAAAGGTTATTTAATTTAGGAATTAATTTTGTTGTTTTACAATACGCTCTACAATTAAAAGGAATATTAACAATTCCAGTGCCAAGAATATTTAATTCTACATTATTTTTATTAGGACATTCTATGTATAACTTATTCCTCTGGGATTGAACAAAAAATCCAATTATTATTACTTATAGGTTTCCATATGTCTAAATTTCCGTATATAAATTCAGTTTTACACTGTTTTGGAAGAGTAGTTTTTACACTGCATATAATTTCACTTTCACAATTGGGATTCACACTCGTGGGGAACACTGACGTCACGTCGCAGATGTAATTGTAACGCGTTATCGCTCTGCATTCCTGTAGTGATTCTAAAGTACAATATTCCGTTTTATCCCTGGTCATCGCTATGAATTTAGTGCTGGGTATTATAAAACTAAAAGAATCCGGCTTTACATTTTTATGCGGAATGGGTAAAGGTAAATTATGATATAAGGCATATTCCTTAGGAGAGACTAATGGAATTCTTAAAACAAAAACTAGCTTGTTTTTTAAACTGTAACTAATTACAATAGAAATGTTGGTTAAAATATGAATTTCGCTTAATTCTAAATTAATAGGTAGCTTAAAATCTACAGGTAGATATCTATAGTTATCAACAAGTTCCTGATAAAGTTGAGTAGGACTGAGAATCGACGGGTGAAGAATGTTTTGATTAGCGAGCAAAATTGCATTTGTTATGTCCTGCAGTTGAAAAGATAGGGTGAGTATGGAAGCTTCTAAATTATTCAGGATATTATTAATTTTATTCTTTACATTTAAAACATTTGAAATAAAAGTTAAATTCTTTACTGAAACAGAGAACTTGTCGATAGCTTCGTTTAAACTAAATTCATTAATCTTAATTTTATTTAATGTAACGTTAAATTGATTAAGAGAGGAAGTTGAAATTAAAACATTTTCCTTAACTAAATACGCTATTCCCTTTTCGTTATCTTGGATGTTTTGAATGGCATTATCATATTTAAGAGCGTCATTTTCGTCAAGAGTTCCAAAAATAGTTTTAGCTAGAGTGCCAATGCCACCTATCCACGCTCCTCTTTTGAACCTATTACTAACTAAATGAGAAATAGAAGAATACTCAGATACCATATCATTATATCTAACTCTGAGAGGTTCTAAAATATTGTTGCATTCCAAATCTTCTGAAATTTCAAATTGTATTTGATTACACAAATGACGCGTTGTTGCTAGAATAGTATTAATATTTTTAATATGCGGTTCAATATAAGAAATGTCAAATGCGGCTACAACATCTAAATTACCTACATTAATTTTAAGTTGACCAATAGGGTCAAAATAAATGCCAGGACTTGAGTTGATTTGATGAACATAATCTTGACAATGACCTTGGGCCAGTAAGCTGTAACGAAAGAGACATTAAAATTACATAATTAAAATAACTACTAAATAAACTAAGTTAATAAAAAAGGATTATCCTACTTTGTAGGAGGATCATGGATACCCTGGACGGGTTTCACTTCGTCGAAATGATGTCTCACATGTCTTCTATTAATGAGAAGAGATAACGTATGGTTCCCATGAACTTTGACTACTTTATACGGGCCTTTCCAGAGAGGCGATAAGGCCTTTCGTAACCTGAGATGGTTCTTTAACATAACATAGTCACCTACTTTGTATGTTACTGAACGACTGTGGGAATCGTAATAATTTTTCGATCTTATTTTTGAGCCGTATATATATTCGAGAGCCTTTTCACGTGCATGTTTCATGCGGTGTTGAAGCATTTGGACATATTCAGGATAGGTTATTGTATTCTCGTTGTACAAGGAATCTGGTATACGGGGCTTATGGCCGAATAACAATTCATATGGGGAATAATGTGTTGTAGAATGAATAGACGAGTTATATGCCAACATAGCTGTATACACATATTGAGGCCAGTTATCTTGGTTTTCATTTACATATGTTTTTAAATATTCTTTAAGAGTAGAATGTGACCTTTCTAATGCACCTTGAGTCTGTGGATGATAAGGGGCAGACCACAGCTGCTTTATTTTAAGGAAATCACAGGTCTTTTTAAATAAATCCGCCGTAAAATTAGTACCTTGATCTGTTAATATGTGTTTAGGTATTCCGAATAGGGATATAAAATGTACGAGACATTCACTGGACTCTTCCGCGGTGTTACAACGCAGAGGATACGCTAATGAAAATTTTGTCAAGTCGTCCTGCATGGTTAAAATAAATCGCAATTTTGCAGTTCCGGCTTCAGGCAAAGGACCGACAATGTCAATAGATAATTTTTCGAAAGGAGCCGTCGAAGTTGAAGTTATTATCATTGGCGCTCGGTTAATTCTACGTAAGGCTTTATTCGCTTGACAAGATTGACATTTTTTTACATAATTTTCGACATCACTACGCATATTCTTCCAATAGAATCTTTCACGAATACGGTTGTACATTCTAAGGTTACCTAAGTGACCTGCAATAGGAATGTCATGGTTTTCTTTTAATATTTTAGGGATTTCGCTAAGTGAAGGGTAAATAATATTATTATGATAAATATGTATTGATATATTAGTTCCGTCGAATAGAAAACCTAACATGTTATAAATTTTGACGAAAGAGTGTTTATCGAAAGGATTCTTAAAATCCGATATGCTGACGTCATTTATTGTCGAATATTCCATTATTATTAGATCACGAGCAAATTTTAGAGATTTGTATATATCTGGGTAAGAGACGTCATCAAAATGATGTACTTTAATAAATAAGAAAAGATAATTTTTATTTTCGATAATAAGGGGTAACGCAGTGTGTAGGTTTCTCTCTAATTTTAAGAATTCGTCGCGTCGGCTATCTGGACAATTACTAAGTACTTCTTGTACATAGGGCATGGATTCGTCCATGTCAATTGAAGTAGGAATTATGATTAAGTTTTGTTTACATTTTAATAAATTTTCATTATGCTCTGTTATCGAAGTATTATATGACCTTGTAGGGGACTTTAAAAACTTACTATAACTATCGTCGCATGTTCTATTTTGATTTTCAGGGGTTGGTGACGCTTCAGGATCAGAGACAGCAGGTAAGTTATTTTCAGGTGTCAAGGACAAAGGATCAAGGGCGTCGGATTCTCTTGGGGTATTAGGTATATCAGGTAAGTCGTTAGATATTAAGTTTTTTTCAGGATTACTAGGATTAGCTGACACAGGTAAGTTTTCAGGATTCTGCCTACTGGTAGAAGGTTGCGGGTCAGATTCGACGTGGACACGCGTTTCATCATTGATAGAGCTAAGGTAATCTAATAAATCTTTTTCTATTTCAGGATTTAGGAGGCCAGCTTCAATATTTGAAGGTGGGGATACTAGAAGACTTTCTAAATCATTTAAAATACCAGGTGAGTTCAAAATTGGTTCCTCTTCCACAGGGTTAGGATTATCTTTTCCAGGATAGACAGGATTTATGGGGTACCTTGAAAGGGCATCTGCGGCAGAGTTTAACTTGCCTTTTCGGTATTGAATATCGTAATCGAATTCCTCTAGCTTTAATCGCCATCGTTGGAGTTTACTACCTGGATCTTTGTGGTTAAATAACCACTTCAAGGGTCTGTGGTCCGTAATTATTTGAAACTTGCGACCATATAAGTAAGGACGAAAAGTTTTACATCCGAATAAAATTGCTAATAACTCTTTCTCCGTTGTATTATAATTAACTTCATTTTTATTTAAGGTTCGAGAGGCAAAGGCTATGGGTTGCTCTTTGCCAGGATCTCCTTGAGAGAGGATTGCGCTGATAGCGTAATTGGAAGCATCACATGTAAGTATAAATTGTTTAGTAAAATCTGGATAGATAAGAAGCGGAGGAGAGATGAGACGAGATTTTAGGGTTTCGAAAGCTAATTGATGTTCATTTTGCCAAATGAATGAAGTATCCTTTTTCAGGAGAGAAGTTAAAGGCTTTGCTGTCTTTGAAAAGTCAGGAATGAATTTCCTATAATACGACATAAGACCTAGAAAGGATTTAACGTCCTTAGGACATTTGGGAATTGGAAAATTAGAAACAGCTTTGACCTTTTCTGGGTCAGGTTTCACACCTTTATCTGTGATGAGATGACCTAGATAAGAAACTTCTTTACGAAGGAATTCGCACTTATCAGGCTGGAGTTTGAGGTTGTGTTCTCTTAGACGATCAAATATTAATTTTAGGTTTTTTATGTGTGACTCGAGGTCATATGAATATATTACAATGTCGTCGAGATACACGAAGCACCTGGTGCCTTGAAGGCCAGTGAGCACTGTGTTCATCAGCCTCTGGAACGTTGAAGGCGCATTTTTGAGCCCGAATGGCATGCGTTTAAATTCAAAGTGTCCTTGAGGGACATTAAAAGCGGTTTTTGCTGCATCTTTGGATGCCATTTTTATCTGATGAAAACCGGACGCCAAATCAAGAGTAGAGAAGTATTTGGATTTGCCAAGTTGATCCAATATTTCATTGATATTGGGTATTGGATATGAATCACCGATTGTGACGTCATTAAGTCGTCTGTAGTCTATCACTACTCTCCATTTTCGCTGTCCAGAAGCATCTAACTTCTTCGGGACGACCCAAATAGGAGCAGACCATGGAGACATGGACGGTTTAATGATGCCATCTTTAAGCATTTTATTAACTTGGTTTTGAACTTCTTGTTTGTGGCATTCCGGAAATCGATAGGACTTTACATGGATTGGTTCATTGTTCGTTGTATTAATTTCATGTTCTAGGACATTAGTGAAGGATAGGGGATCTCCGGGTAAATAGAAGATATCTGAATAATTTGCACAAATTTCGAAAAGAGTATTAGCTTCTTCACTATTCAAATGAGAAGCTCTGATTTGATTGAGAACCCCCTGGGTTCTATTAATTGAGTTATAGGATTGTAAAGTATTAACAGGATACTCTGAGGAATTATTTTCAGGCACTCTCTCTGAAAGGTTATTGGTGTCTCTTGGAATTAAGGTAAGTAATAAATTAGAATTAAGATAAATTGAAGATTCAGAGACATTCACAACAGATATGTTTATCCTGTTGTTAGTTTTTACTTTAACTAAACAATTAGCAATTAAGATGTCCTTGAATTGATTTTGATCTAATATGAGTCCTTCTTTTAACTCAGGATTCGAGACGGAGCACTCTATAATCATTTCTGATCTAGCAGGTATAGTATAAACTGGTTCGTGAAAATGCATTGGTATTTGAATTCCATTAATTTGAAGTTTATTTATTGTATAATTAATGTTACATCTGAACGAATTTAGCATATCCGTCCCTATAATTCCATCATAGGGCAGATGAATTTTATCAATTACGTGAAATTTATGACCAACAGTTTTTTTTGATTTTGAGTCAGATAAATTTAATTTTAAGAGGAAGTGACCACAGGTTTTCGTAATACCTGCTCCGGGTTCAATTCCTTTCAATTCTATCTGTTCATTAATTAATTTAAAAGGTTTTTGAATAGAAGACGATTTAATCAAACTAATTGCTGAACCAGAATCTACTAACAAGGATAGAGGCAATTCGGATACAGGAGAGTTAACAAGGACATGAGGAAGTAGAACTTTATTAGGATTAGTATTAATTTCAAAAATTTTTGTTTCAGGATTAGTAATCGATACAGCGGGCGAGGTAAGAGATGTGGTAGGGGTAGTAATTGTAGCGGGTACTGTGGATACAGTGGATGCAGTGGATACAGCGGATACAGTGGATACAGTGGATACAGTGGATACAGTGGATACAGTGGACACAGCGGATACAGCGGATACAGCGGATACAGTGGATACAGCGGATACAGTGGGTACAGTGGATACAGCGGATACAGTGGATACAGTGGATACAGTGGACGCAGTGGATACAGCGGATACGGTGGATACAGCGGATACAGTGGACACAGTGGATACAGCGGATACGGTGGATATAGCGGATACAGTGGATACAGCGGATACAGCGGATACAGCGGATTCAGCGGATACAGTGGATACAGCGGATACAGTGTTTTTCGGCGTGCCGATTTTTAACGGATGTCCCGTACGGCACGGGGACGAGACATTAATTAGTTTTTTGTAAGATTTTCCGTATAATATTCTTGTTCGTCATGTTTTTCGGGATCCTCGTCAACAACATTTTCGGATACAAAATTTAGGTTTCGGATTGGTATATGAACGTTTTGGAACTGATTTTTATAACGTTGATTATTGTACATGCGCTTGCGGCATTGTTCCAGGGTATGACCTGGGTTCTTACAATACCTGCAGGTAATAGTTGAATCATTTGTTCGTTGAATGAAATTAGGTTTTTGGGTGAAATTCGGTTGTTGCACGAAATTAGGTTTTTGAATGAAATTTGGTTTTTGAAGGTTATGATATTTGATTTCTTGACGTACAGACGGCTGAGAGTATTTATATAATGATTGTTGGATCTTCTCTTCAGAAATAGCTGCGTTAATCGCATCATTTAAAGTTTTTAACGACCTGCACCTGACAATATTGGAAATACGAGGGATTAGCCCCATCTGAAAGTGATGCAGCGCTAACTCTTCCATAGCCGCAGTACGGCCCACCATTTCACGACTCTTGTGGCCGTGTGCTATGGATATTTCAGTTAGTAGGGAGGAGAGACAAGTCTCCACCCTCAGGGCATATTGACTAACAGGTTCGTTGACTTTTTGTTTGCATTCCTGTAACTCCGTGAGCAGGTGAGAATAATGTTTCCGCTCACTGAACTGCGTTTTTAAGAAGTCTTTTAACTGCTGCCAGCTAGCGAATTCTTTTATAGAACAAGCGGTTTCCGCCTTACCTTGTAGTTGGCATAAAATGAATTTAAATAAAATATCTTTTTGCGAATCATTTGCTAGGTCGTAGGCATTATTACAATTGACTATAAATGAATTTAATGTATCCCTACGGCCGTCGTAAGGTTTAATAAATTTAAGTAGAATGGAAAGCTCTACTTCGGGTTTAGGAGCTGGTGTCCTTTTCCTAGTAGATCTTGTGGAAGGTCCTGGAGGAGGGGGACAAAGGCTTTCTCTGTCATCCTCGGTGTCTGTGACGGCTATCTCCGGCCTTTGTTCAAATTTTGGGCTTTGTGATCTACTTTCTGCCATTTTATAAATTACACAAGATAACGGAAATCGAATAGAAAGTACACACACAAAAAAAAGATAGACACAAATAAACACACAAAAATAAAGTAATATAGACACACAGTTTTTAAATTATGAATCTTATGCAATGACCAGGATAATTTGAGAATCACTTACAGAGTAATTATGATTATACTAATCATGTCCGCAATTCTCGCGTCGCGAAGTTGAAGAAGGAGACCAGGATGCAGTGAGGAGTAGAAGACTGGAACACGCTGTTTACGCCGTCGTCCGTCGTTACGTCGTCCGTCGTCGTCGTGTCGTCGATGTAGAAGAATAATGTCGACGTATCTCGTCGTCGTTGTTGTGTCGTGACGTCGTCAATGACCGGCTGCAGCACGAGCAGCGCGCAGCAATGGGTCGTTACGTGGCGTCGTTGATGGCCGGCTACAGCACGAGCAGTGCGCAGCAGTGGGCCTTAGTACGAGCACTTTTAAACTTTTTCACAACACACACAACTTTTTGGATATTTTACGTACTGGATTTTCACTCGATAGAGACGTACCGGGGATTTACTACAAAATCCCTTATCGCTGCCACCAAAAATGTTACGAGCCTCGGGGAAACAGAGTTTTTAAAAAAAAGATTTATTTTGTGGCGACACGACCGGATGGTTAGGAAATAGAAATGAGACTGACTGGTCTGGATGCATCAACGGAGGGGAAGGAGAATAAGGGCTGAGCATGCAAAAATAGAAGTAAGGAGTCATCAAATAAGGGAACATAGAGCATCTATAACAAGTCGCAACTCTGAAAAACTTAATCACAAACCGATATTATTTAAATACAAGGTTTATTATTTGTGGTGTTGTCTCTTCCTTCTAACTTAAGGCAAGCCAAACAACTTCTATTTCACAATGCAGCTTCTGAGTCCATAAGGTTCGGTACTAATCATTATATTCAAGTTTGGAGCGAACCAGACTGTCAGAAGTTTTGAAATCATCCGAGCGCTAAGGCGAAGCTAACAAACTCCGAAGTATTTTTATACCAACATTATACAAATATTATATAATAATACAGCCAATATTTACTGTTTTGTGGAAATTCTAAAGCAAGTTTAAAAGTTCCATGACCAATATTTTGTACTAAGATCAATCCGTCGTTGTTTCTAATTTCCTAAATCGGTTTTTTTTACTACCATTGGCCATATTTGTCGAAATCAAAATCCAGTTTGTGTCGCCTAGTTCAACTCATAACAGCAAAGCTTGTGATTCTGTTATAAACCAGGGTTATATAAAAATAACAGTAACTATAAAATACTAATGGAAACAATTAAGCTCGTATTTAATTTTAGCCGTCTTGTTACTTGTGTACATAAATACACTTTGATTAATTCAGTCAAAATTAATTTTTAATTTCCACCGCTCGTTAACAATTTCATTCAAAATTATGTTGGCCACAAAATTCGTGCCTTTCACGTTCGAATTACTCCAGATTCTTTCTAAGTATTTTATTGGATCTTATTTTAAGTTATGAAAGATTTACAAGGTTTACAATGATGGTACAATACATTGTTGTGAGCCAAATGCCACAGGCAATTCGCCAAACATATCGTAGGAAAGACAGATTGCTTCAGATTACGTACACTTTTATCAGCAGTTTCTCGTGAAGCTCACATATGATGTCGTTGAAGCTTTCTTTTAAGCATTTTACTAACTTCAAAGAGGGCCACAAAGAGGGCTCTGGGATCTCAAAAAGAACGCTACCGGAATCCTTGAAGCGCTCCTCCCAAAAGGGCGGCTGGGCCAGCGCTCCGTCTTCGCTGTACGATGGTATGCGACCACACATACCGCCGTCCTTCCCAGGGTCGCCTGACCGAACGGTTTGAGCTCCCACTTTAGCCGCCCACAACCCCGGAAGCCCCTTTTAGTCGCCTCTTACGACTGGCAAGGGATGCCGTAGCCCTATTCTAATCCCGGAAATACAACTATAAAGGTGGTAGAACCAGTGTAGTTCGACCGGGGAAGTACCACTGCCACATCTATTTCTAGCGTGAAGCATTTTTTGCGTTTTGATCGAAAGGCACCGGCACACTTTTATATGAGGCGACCATCATAGTCCTCGGGAGTAGCAACGCATCTGTAATTGACTTCAGATGTTCTATCTGATATCCATATTCTATTTGAAGTTGCTTACAGATGTCTATAGACGGCAGTGACCACTTACCATCAAGTGGAATGTATGCTCGTTTGCTATTTCAACCAGATAAAAAAAACTACTGGGACGGAGGCTGCAACCTTTTAAGGCTAAACTGACAAAACCTTGGATAAATATTTCGTTCTTTTATCATCAGAACCAGAAAAATAACTAGAACTCGTTATTAGACAGAATATTTAGTTTTTACGATGGTGCCTTCAAAGTCGAATAACAAAAGATTTTAATAAATCCTTGATTCCCATATTTGTCAAATGCGTGTACTAGTGTAATAGAGTCTTTGACAACATAGTGTATTTGAGTAAATTATATCGTTATATCGCTTACCAAAAGTCATTGAAATCTCTCGAAAATCATCGCTCTAACATTACCTGCACAATTATTGTTATTTTCGTAATTTACGTCTGTGTATGTAATGTATTTACTTTATTCTTCATAGATAGCAATTTTAAGGACTCTCCTTTTTGGTCAAATCAATTTTATTCTTTTGCCACGAAATGAAAATTATTTGCAACACTACATAGTTTTTTCAAATAAAAGATCCTGCACAAATGTTGCTAAAAACTCTCTTCAAATTTTGTCATCATATTTAACAACATTTTTTTTTAAACAACAATACACTCAAATATATTTTTGGCATTCGATTTAGGGATTTGGGGTCCATTTCATATTGTAAATCTCGTAACTAGCTTGTAACTGACACTAACAAATGCCTCCCATCCCTTCTAATAACGTGGCTGGACCTTTATACCTGCCTTTATTGCTAGAACATAAATTCTAAGCTTTGTAAAAAGAAGTCGTTTTTAAGTTGCCAAAAAAAAATTCTATAAATATATGTTTTTGGGATGTTTTAAATAAGCTTAAATAAATTGTTTTAACAGATTTGTAATCAAAATAACTAAAGCTATACTTCTGTTGATGGATTGGGGGCATTTTTATGGCTTAAAATTATGTGAGACTTCGTCAACACAGCCGGTTATCATTAGATATACCTGGTTCCTATGTGGACGTCGAGTGTATGACGGGTAAAAGTCAACATAGCTTTATCAGAACTTGCCTTGATTATGAAATGGCTTCGGGGCTTTCAGTCCAGTATCCGCAGCTATTGACGCAGCCGGTTCACCTAGTTTCACATGTATTACACTATGTTATAAACCTTACCAATGTTAGATAGAGCGCATGCGAGTCTAATATTTTAATATACACACAAATGGCTTTAGGGCTTTCTATGCGATAATATTTTTTAAAACTGTAAAACAGTTAAATATATCCGAGAAAAAAACACTAATTCTTGCTAGCACTAAACTTTATTACTAATATTACTCTAAATAAAAGTAACATTTTACTGTGAGCCTCATACCAAAGATCAGAGCTATGCTTGGTATTTCTCTACGCGATAGAATTCGTAATGATGAAATCCGTAGGAGAACGAAAGTTAACGAAACAGCTCTTAGAATTAGTGAGCTGAAGTAGCAATGCACTGGCCACGTCGTGCGTAAGACGGATAACCGGTGAGGTAGAAGTATTCTCTAAAGTAGACCGCGTCTGGGCAAAAGGAGAGTAGGCCGCCCGCGACAAGGTAGGCTGATGACCTAAAGAAGACGCCACTAAACCACTGGAAACCACTGGACTCAGATAGCTCAGGACCGTGTAAAGTGGTGCAGATTAGGGGAGGCCTACGTTCGGCAGTGGACTTTCAAGGGCTGATGGATGGATCGAAGCATGGAAATAAAAATATTCTTAACATACTCCATTGTCGCAATCGTTTTTAGTCACATGTATATTAATTTATCAACAATAAGGTTACTTTAATCACATTTATATCTATTTCAAGATTTTTTTATACTATTGAAGTAGCAAACACGCATGCATTTTACTTAACAATAAGTGGCAACTGCTCCTCATGGATACCTGTGAATGACGTCAAATCAGTCCTGAGGTCGGCCATAAATGCATTGGTACTCCCGAAGACAAAATTTGAATGAATATATGTTACTTTACTCACCTTACCTCACCGTTAAAAACATTCCGCCACCTTACAAGCTTGCATCCAGAATTCAGTGTGCCTATACTTTCATATATGTATAAATTTAATAACAGTGATGTGGGACGTCAAGGTTTTAATATAAGTTTGAAGACGAAAGGCCGCACGGGTTATATATTTGCATAAGATGGCGCACTCGTAATTCTTTTTAAAATTGCGCTGCAGTTCATTCGCTCCTTTACTTTGAAATGCAAATAGGAATTTTCTTTGCGCTACTTTCATAAGTTATATTCATTAAGCACTTGAACTTTTCTACAACACTGTTGCAAAAGTTTCTGGACGATACTCGTATTATTTCTAGTTCACAATATATAAAATTGTTTTACTTATTTTGACTCGTTACAACACGTGACTCGCAACAATATAGCGATAGAAAAGTCTTTGGAAGATCTATGTCGTACTAGCTCATATCAAACATATCTACTATACTAATAATAATTAGTTTCCAGCTATAGGATCTAATGCATTCAAAATTAAAATTTAAACATATCAAATATCAGCTTTAATACTGGCTTTTAAGTATATAGATGCTACATAATAGAGTCAATTATAAGATATTGAACTCCCTTAAATTCAAAATCTCACAATGGAGCTTTATTATTTTTAGTGTTTAAATAAAGTAAAGTATTTAACGATTTATGTAAACAAATTTCTAAGGTAATAATCACTACGATTAATTGTAAGTTTCTATTGGTGATTGGAGAATATAAAAAACTACGTAAAGCACTGTTACCATCATCTGGTTTCATTTACAAGGTGGTAGAACCAGAACAGTTCGACCGGAGAAGTACGATCGCCACACCTATTTCTAGTGCGAAGCGACCATCATAGTCCTCGGTAGTAGCAAAGCATCTGTGATTGACTTCAGATGGAACCCATGTTCTGTGTGAAGTTGATTACAGATGTTCATGGGCGGCAGTGACCACTTACGATACTGCATGCTCGTTTGCTACTTCAGTCAGATAAAAAATAACTGGATTTTTTTACCTTCTTTCGATAAAGAGAATCTGCTATCCGAGACTCAAATAGCAAATTCCCCCTCTTTTTGCTATACAATCTAAAAAAAACTTAAGTACTCCCGTACAAAGTAAACCCTACAAAACTGCCATAATGTAATCCTTATCGAAACAATCCTGTTTATGCGAGAGTAACGTCAATAATGGGCTTGAATTTCGCAATCTCATTACGTGACATTGGATTGACGGAGCCACGAAATTGGATCATGTAGAATGGAAGTTGGAGCAGTCAAATACAGATTTCGCAGCGTTCGCCGTTTGCTGTTGTCATTCGGAATGTTGTGTTAATTTTTTTAACACGCATCGACCGTATATATCCATCGTGTAACGGAATTTTTGAACGCGAATTTGACCAATTTTGAATTATCGGATTAATTTGCATACTTATCAAGGACCGATGACAATGCAATAATTAAAAAACACCCCGACTTTTCCCCGGTATCTAAAATAATCAGTGTGTCTCTACTATATTATAAGCGTATAATACATAAAAAACTTCGTTTTGAATCAGTCTATCTATTAAAAAAACTGCATTAAAATCCGTAACATAGTTTTAAAGATCTAAGCATACATAGGGACAGACAGCAAGAAGCGACTTTGTTTTATACTATGTAAGTGATAAATAACCTTTTGAAAACTATAAATAATGACATATTGTTCCAAATTTAATTGTTATCTTTTTATCTAACTCGATAAATGACAAGTGGATATGTAATCCATTTATTATCAGTTAGTATTAATCAACGAAAATTAAGTAAACACAAGATAAGGGATGCCTCGGTTGGCGTTTCCGCCGATTTGGTATCAACCTATGCAAATTGGTTGATATTGCTGGCTTTAATAGGTATAAGGATTGAAATAATAATTGTGAGTTTAAAAAAGAAAATATGGAAACAGATGATATCAGTTACATACACTTATCATATTTATTTAGAATGCAAACTATTATTATTAATTATTTTTGAAAATATTAATTAATCAAGGTACTTCTACTTACATATATATATATACTAGTTAAAGTAAGAACTTATACCATAGATTCCGATATAATGCATCCTTACTCATAATTTAAAATGTGTTATTTATATATTTGTGCTCTTTAAACAGATTGAAATGAATATGGCTTCACGAATATATGGAAGCTTCTAGAATTTTCAATTACCTTGCGAAAAATCATTAAACCTACAAATTTTGAAATTGTTCAATATATTGATTGTTAAACATAGTTTGTTTTAATACTCGCAATATTGAAACAAGAGTTTCAAGAACAGTTGAACACCGCAGACAAACAATGAGAAACCGTCATTAGACGAAACAAAGCTAATCCGATGAGAACAGCTCTCATACAAAACACTGGAACGAAATGATTTACGGTTCAGAAGCTTTATACGAGAAGCAAGTATGCTCTAATTTTTGTTTCGAATCTTAACAATATCCCCGGGATTATAAACGCAGTTATCTTTGTAAAGGTAGGAGTCCAACAGGCGCGGTGGTTAAAAAAAATGTTATGGCTAGTATCAGAATTTTCTTCTCACTTGCTTACTGAATAAATAGAATCCGAATATTTTCGTCAAAAACTTCTGTTGAAAGTTATTTTTCCTTTCTCGTCTATCCTCAGAAAGTAAAGGGGTTCCGGACTCCCTAAATCTTTTTTTATATACGCCTATAACTCCAATTATAAGCATACAATTCTAGTAATAAGTAGGTACCTACTTTACGATGCAATACAATTACGTTAAATAGGTCATTTACAATCAACCAAATAATGAATGCGGTCAATCACAATCTTAATTATGCGGAGGGTCCTTGCAAACAAAATTCGATAAAAATTCAAAGTTAATGACATTAAAATATTCACGGTCCTCATTTCAGTAGAAATTGTCGACGTAGAAACCGTCGGTTTATTTTCGTCCAAAAGAATTCGTCAATCCACAAGCGTTGTTCCGCACATGTAGTTGTAAAAAATCAATATGCAAATCCCTCGTCTGCTGTTACACTCATTTAGCAGTTTGCATAAATTAGTACAGTAGGTACTTCAAAAAGTTATTCGCAATGCTTTGAAATGATGCCATTAAGTATATTTTTCTAATATATAAAATTATCGTGTCACAGTTTTTGTTGCCATACTCCTCCGAAACGGCTTGACCGATTTTTACCAAATTTTATTTGCTTATTCAGTAGGTCTGAGAATCGGCCAACATGTATTTTTCATACCCCTTAAGGGTTGTCCACCCTTAACATTTTTTTGTATTTTTTATATGGCAAAACAACGTTTGTCGGGACAGCTAGTATTATATAGATATCTACATATTGGTTGAAATGTCTATACCGAAATACTTTGAAATCATTTTTCGTATACCAAACAGATTGTAGATTGTAGATAGTCTACTTAATGGATACGGAAAATGTACATATTCTTACTAAACAGGCCTATGCAATAACTTAAAATTGTTTTAAGTTATTATATTTATCTGTGCTGAATGTTATTCTCTACAGTGAATTGATACAGTCCTACTACTTTGGGGCGAAAGAAAAGATCGTGAGGAGACCTACATACCTGAGATTTCTTTAAAAAAGTTCTCAAAAGTTCTCAGTGATATGGGCTAAAGTCTAAAAATCTCTCAATCTAAAAGAAGACCTGTACCCAGCAGTGAGATCTTCGAAACTATACATAACAGAAGCTTATATAACATAGCGTATAGTTTATATAATTTCGCTTACGATCCTGCATTTCAAGAGACGCACAGAAGTAAAAGCAAAGTTCTAATATTCCTGCAAAGCCTCTTGTGGAATTATGAAGACCAAAACCGTGCGTAATGTGAGACGGACATTTAGAAATTGGTAGTTTCTACCTGTTTGTCATATACTTTAAATCCGCCAAGAAATTCAGCGAATTTACTTTCTCTCCGTTACCATGGTCAAATAATATTTTTATCACTATTATTGTTTTGACATAAAAGCATATAATAATGAAGTAGGTTCAATACTTTGCTTGACACTCGAGAAACAAAAACTACTACTCAAAATCTTTAAGGTCTTTAAGGTTTTGTTACTTCGAGTTTCTTTAAAACTAGGTAAATGTTGAGATTTTTTTAGATTTATATTTTTGTTAAAATTTTATTAGTAAAAGTTGGAGCTGTGTCAACTGCCATCATTAAAAACGAGTTATTTAATTACCTACTATACTCTATTACTTTACAGTCACAATATTTGCAATATCAACCTATTTTTCTAATACTAAAGTGTAGAACGTATTGAATATTCAACAGCAATTTTTCCAACCTACATGTGAATAATTGTTACTGTAATTGACTTAAGGTCCTAGTATGTAAAGTTTATTACTTTAACGTGGTTTACCTACAAAATAATTTCGTCAACCCATTGTTCGAGAGTTTTGAGGTAACTTGGCCCTCAGGATTGGCTACTGGTGCAACGCGTGTTTTATATAGAGTTGAGTACAGATCTCCATGGACAGTGCGCACTTGCTACTTCATTCTCTTGAAAAAATATTTTTAATATAAAGGAGTATAAATTAATTATATGAAACTTTCAAAAATACCTTTTTAATAACACGACGTTATGTATGATTTTCCAAATCTCAGCATTTTTCGTTGAAGACCCGTATTATCTAGTCGAACAATCTCGGATTTCTGTTATAGTTATATAACGGATCGAGAGGCAATTTTCCGCTTCTGATAGGACCTAAGGGATACTTTAACAAAACGTTTCTTTCTCCACACTAGACAATACGGTTATAGGGCCTAAAGGATGTATAGAAACAGCCCCAAGGAGGTCGATGAATTCTATATTGTTTGTGTGTTTTCATATAAATCATTTAGTTTTTGCATCGTCTATTATATAAAAGTGCTTATACAATCTTAGCTGTATATCTAAAGATAGGTACATACAGAATGCATTGATAATAGGTATTACGCGGATTAAACTATTATCATGGGGTCTTGCTAAATGAAATCTGGCTTGATCAAAATGAACATGCAAATCAAGCTCGATAAAGTAGATGCCCCAATTTTGGTACAAAATAAACAACAATTAACTCTCATAATATGATTACGTAATGAAATAAAATTGGAACAATTTCTCTGTGAAATTTAAACCCCTTAATTGACTCAAATGAGTACTTGTCGACCTCGCACACAGGTCCCTCGAGATACAAAACTAATTAATATTTTGTATGTACGTAAGACCCTTTAAAAGCTCTATGGAGATTTAAGTATTTCCTTTTTGTATCATTCAAATATCAATTTAAAACGTAACGTAATTAAAAATGTTATTTAGATAAAATAAATCAGTTACTCAGAATATAATGAACTAGTATTTCACTTTATTAACCTATTTTACTTTATTTTTCAGGTAAGTCCAGTTTGGTCAACAACAAAATATGCAGTATCAAAATACTGCAGTTCAAAATTCATGGGAATTAACTGAAATAGAAGGTAAGGTGTATTAAGGTTCAATTTAGTCTTAGATACATTGATTTTTTTTAGAATAACAAAAAAAAACATTTAAATACTATATACTTTTGACAGTATGTAACGGAATTATGATCAATTTCGTAGTATAAATTGTACTCGTACATCCAGTACGACTACGATTTTTATTACTTACAATGCTACACGTTGTAACTTATAATATTTAAGTTTTAAAAAAGTATTTTAAAAGATTAAAATCACAGAATTGATTAAAGAGCGTACTTACGATTACCTATTTTCCTATCACGAAATTTTGAAACAACTTAAGCTTGTTTAAGTTTTAGTGTGCTTTGAATAATATACTCGTAGGTACTAGAGTGAATATAATATACCCATAATACCTGAGCAAATATCATGCGTTCTGTACTTGCACGCGTGATCCATCCGCACGCATGTTTGAAATCCGTGCGTATGACGCATATATTACAGGAAAAGCACTTGCATCATTGTTTTATAGATAAAACTATAATGCAAGTGTTGTGCATGCGGACTATGTCTGCGTACAAACACAAATATGCGTGACAGGAAAATGGCTGTAAGAATAATGACAGATAAAGATTCTGTGACCTTTCGTTGACATATCGTAAGGCAAAAAACAATTTCACATTTATCCGATTTATTTTGAGCCAATAAAACTATTTCGCTGTTACACAAAACACTGGGATTAAAGATTTCCTATTGTGTTACACTTTTATATGTGGATTCTTATATCTATATAGGTGGATTTTGTATGTGGATATTGTCGTACCTACCTTATATATACGAGGAAAATCTACAGGCAATAAATTACATGTGCTACAGCATTATTGCCGAACCAACACGTTTCGGAGTAATTGCGTCTATGTGATTTGTTACTATTATATTTTAGATTAGAAGCAATTAGTTTCCTCAATTATATGACACGGGTGTATAATGCTCATTAATACATAAATCTACATTTTGATTTTAATGACGAACACGTTATACTACATACTAGCTGAACCCCGCAGCTTCACCCGCGTTAAAAAAAACCGATGTATCGATTTTTCCGTGGAAATTAGATATTTTCCCACAATAAAAAGCCTATATGTGAATCCAGAGGGTCCGCTAACTTCTTACCGAAATTTATGAAAATCGCTCCAGCCGTTTAGACGTGAAGAAGTAACAAACATACACACTCACAAACTTTCGCCTGTATAATATTAGTATGATTATTATACTATATTAGCTTTTAGTAGTCGCTTTACATTTTTTAAAAGTGTCAAACAATACTCTTTTATTTGACACTAGCAGAATCGACGCGACTTCGTTCGCGCAGACTATAATGACGCCTTGTATATTCTAGTAATAAAAATAGCCTATGTTGCTCAGCGATAATGTAGCATTTTAATAGCGAAAGAATTTTTAAAGTCTGTTCAGTAGTTTTTTAGTTAATTCATGACAAACATACAAAAATACTAAAATACAAAGTTTTCCTATTTATAATATTACTATAGATATACTAATCATATAACTTACTTAATCGCAAAAAATAAGGCAATAAGATTGATTACATTACAGACGATAGAGGAATAATTTTGGGATGACCTATCCATGTAATGAAATTCTACTAAAAACTTATTAATTATTCATGTTCGGACAGTATAATGAAAACATGGTATTAATGAACGTAGACATAAAACAAACACTGTATTCAGTTTGTATAATTAAATTCAAATAGTTCCATAAAATCGACTCAAAAATGTTACCGAATTAATGAACTAAACAGTTGATAAGTTAATTGTTTTACCTTTGTGATATTCTCTTTTACTTTATGTAATTCCATCGCATATAACCAGCGGCCAGCAACTTTTAACTTTACCTAATGTGAGGGCGGATCGCAATTTGGAAGTACACCTATTTCTAGCGTGAAGCATTTCTTGCGTTACAATAGAAGGGTGTGGTTGCCGGCACACTTTCACATGAGGCGACCATCATAGTCCTCGGGAGTAGCAACGCATCTGTGATTGACTTCAGATGCAACCCATGTTCTGTATGAAGTTGAATACAGATGTCCATGAGCGGCAGTGGCCACTTACCATCAGGTGGACTGCATGTTCGTTTGCTACTTCAGTTAGATAAAAAAAAATAGTTTCTAAAATTTGACGAAACAAATAAAATATGGCCAAAAAGACTATGGCTAGGATGATCCGCGAACCATAAGAAGAGGTCGCGTGCCGCGGTTTGCAGACCTCTGGTATAAAGTCACATAAAATACCAAAGTCACATATGATAACGTCGGCGTTAGTAGGCTCATTCAAAAGCCTTGGGCGCTGATGGGTTGAAAGAGATACAGGTCTACACTACTTATCTAGATCAGCGACTTCAAGTATTAATCTTTAAAAAGCTTTTGCAACTTAACCTTAGCCTCTGAAGAACCACTTATGTTCTATTGCATTCGTTTTTGAAGTATCTTAAGGATACTATCAGACAGATTACACTTTTGAAAGTAAGAAGTTCACTGAGAATCCATTTTATATACCATTGTGATATAGAACGTATTTTATTGTTAAATCTCATTCCATTCGGTTGCTATTATGGCGACCCGCGTGGCATAGCGTTTACCGTACCGGTCTGACGCGTGTGAATCCTACTGTGGGGCTATGAGTGTAAAAAAGCGTGCGTGTGAGCGTGTATTACTTGCCCTTGTTAACTACTCTTTTATTTTGGTTTGAAAGGGTGTGTTGTGGTATAGCAGATATGTGCTTCGAATGACCTTTCGAAGGCTTTCCAATTTAGGCCTCGAGGATAGCAATGCATCTTTGGCGTCTTAACGTGTACTATTTACAGATTCGTTGCCACCTTCTTGGCCACCCATCGGGTCGACTACATGTGAGTTGCTATCCCTATGGGCTAAGTTGAAAAGCCTCAGACATTATGTCAAACCACGGTGGTTTCTATCACCTTTAAAATAGTCACAAAAGGTGCCAGCCAACCAGATATGTCACCATAGATAAATTCTGTAGGACACTAAAAAAAATAGTACCTAGGCATGATTATTCAAATCGATAAACATTCTTTAAATTATGAATGCAGTAAAATTTGTACACTGAAGCTTCTAAATAATAACGTTAACATTACACGCGTCACAGAATCAATAAAATTAATTTATTTCATTACGATATACATAAATAAATATTTTGTTACGATATTGTAACGATTGGTCGATTTTTTAAATCATATTTTTTAAGATAAAATTTAAGCCGCAAACGTTGTAAAATAAAAGTAGTACAGTAAGGGGCAACTGCCGCCCATAGACATCTGTAAGCAACTTCATATAGAACAAAAGTTATATCCAAAGACAATCACTGATGCGTTGCTACTCCCGAGGACTATGATGGTCGCCTCTTATAAAAGTGAACCGGTAACAAAACTCATTTACCGAAATGCAAGAATTGCATCATGCTATCACACCTATTTCTAGCGTGAAGCGTTTTGATGGAAGCGTGTATTTGCCGTCACACTTTCACATAAGGCGACCATCATAGTCCTCGGGAGTAGCAACGCATCTGTGATAGACTTCAGATGGAACCCATGTTCCGTATGAAGTCGATTACAGACGTCCATAGGCGGCAGTGACAACTTACCATCAGGTGGACCGCATGCTCGTTTACTACTTTAGCTAGATAAAAAAATGCTAGAAACAGATGTGGCAGTGCTACCTTTTCGGTCGAACTACACTGACTCTACCACCTACCGAATACACACAATGAGATGAGACACATTAATTTTCAAAGGTACATTAAATATCTTCGAAACAAAAGTGTATTTCAAACGTTACAATACTTCAGTTGCATTACTTCTAATGAAGTTAGAAACTGATTCATAACTTGTGTGCTCAAGTGCCGTTGCCTCTTTGCACCGACAAACGTGTAGGACAAACTTTGACTTTATAAAGTAAATCTTTTGAAGTAACTAGTTCCTAACATGCCCTAATGCATGGCAGAAAATAAATTTGAACTACATACAATGTAAAAGTTTACGATTTGTTAGATAAAATTACGAAGTTAGAATGAAAAAATAAGGATAACTTATATTGCATAGGAAGGTTTGCAAAACTTTGTTACAGAAATCTGAATGCGGGTCACCGACAATACTGCAAATAATCTTTGTTTATTGCACTGGGGAACGGTGGAATAACGGATAAGATTTCTATCTTAAAAGGGTGTAGGGATATTCTTTTTTGTCATTGTGGCGCCCCTTTCGGCATGAATCTCCTTAGCTTTCTGCTAAGCAGTTTCGTTCCTTGTTTATTATTGCACAGATAAAAGGGCTTTTCGGTTTGTTATAAACAGTTTCATGACCAGTGAAGTCTTTTTAGAAACCAGAAACAATATAAATTCTTTTCAATTATTTACTTCATTTATTCAATTTAAAAAATGACAATATATGAGGAACTGGTCCCAAAATATATGCAATTTTTTTTAAACAGTCCTAAAACTTAAAATCATATCGTCATACTCATACAAATATTATAAAGGTGAAAGTTTGTGAGAGTGTATGTTTGTTACTTCTTCACGTCTAAACGGCTGGATCGATTTCTATAAAATTTGGGAGGGCGTTAGCTGACACTCTGGATTAACATATAGGCTACTTTTTACCGTGGGAAAATATCGTATTCCCACGGGACAATAGATACGTCGATTTTTTTAAAGGCGCGAAACTGCGGGACTTATCTAGTATAGTATAATTACAATACATTGGGTTATTCCCGCAGTTTCGCCCGTTTCTGTCACGTCTACCACGGCAAAGAGTATCCAATGTATAATTCTGGGTCATAGCTTCACTAAGCAGTGATAGCCTAATGGTTGAATCTTGCCCTCTCGATTCGAAGGTTCAAACCAAGTCACGCACCATTGTATTTTCTAAAATTATGTGCGTATTATATTATATTATATTAATACGTGAAGCAAAAACTTGTAACGTATTTTAAGTAATATGTCGCGGACGGATTAGTATGAAATTTTGTACGGTTATAGTGGACGTAGACAAGGAGTGCAGAATGTTCATATTTTTTCAAATAATACATTTAACATACATAAAATCAACTAAAAACACATTACACACACTACCGTGCATTTGTCACAAACACATAAATAATAAACGAAATAGAACATTCAATATCTTACTATGAAAACACATAACGTCAGAAATGGCAGTGGCTTTGTCAAAATATCCGCTATTGCTTTTAAATGCGGTTTAGCATATTAAACCTCTTATTATATTTAACGGGTGCGTTCAAAATTACTCGAAAATTATTACATTTTATTTGAATTTGACAAATAATTGTACTACTGTGGACAATATGAAGTTTAGTTTTTTAATTTAAATTACGGTCGAATTTCGACCGATGTGACGTGTGACTAGTTGGAAAATATTTATAGCTGCTTTTCGGTGAAGGAAAACATCATGAGGAAACCTAAATACCTGAGAGTTCTTAAAAAAAAAACAAAGTTCTCGGAGGTGTGTGATGTCCACCAATTCACACTTGGACAGCGCGGTGGACTATGGCCTAAACTCTCTCATTCTATGAAAAGACCCGTGCCCAGCAGTGGAACAATAAACTCTCATATTTTAATAAGATAAAATGTACCTATAATAGAATATAAGAAAGTACTCTTTATTGCACACTAGAAATATGTACTTAATCTGGCCGTTAATATTGTTACAATTAAAAATAAATAAAATATTACTTTTGAATTTGGAATCTGTTATTTTATACGATTGTTTATTGTGTTATGTTATTTCGATTAATTAAATAGCAATAATAATAAATATAATATAAATAATAAATATAATATAAATAATAATATTTTTAGGAATCAGAATAAAAAGGGTTTAAAGAATGACATTTATTAACTTAAATATTTTTAAACAAAATAATCTGAACTGATAAATACTATTAAACTAAAAATTTACTATAATGGTAAACACCAAATTTATAACCAAAATCGGGCAGAGTAGCTACCGCGCGGGATAAATTATTATAAAGACTGGATTTTATAACGGGTGCGTCTCCCTTTATATAGACAGCCGGTGACGTGATTTCATTTTTTCATCGGCTGACATCTATCACGGCTTCTCCTGACACTCTGACGTCCTCGTCAGGATGAACACAGGAAAAGACGACAACGGCCACCCGTGGCCGCCCTCAGTTGTGGATTCCGGATGGCCCAGGCCGCACATCATCATGGTTCTCAGAAAGGTCGCTGCTATTGTCATCATCGTAAGAAGCTGTAAATGAGTGAAAGTAAACATCATTAGTGTTGCATTAAGTTAAATTTAGCCACAGTGGTTAAGTTTTTGTTAATTTCGGCTATGATATGGTTGTTAAAAACTATTTTTTTTAAATACACCTATAAAAGGAAATAAATTAGAGACTTGTTGACAAGCTTTTGGCCTCAACATTCCCACTTAAAATTCAATCACATATAAACAGATCTGTACACACTGCACACTGTAGGACAATCGCCTTCACAGTGTCTGGAAATTCACACCACAGGCAACGCTCTCGCAGTGGAATTTTCTATGCATTGCAGGTCTAACGCGCTCGCAATGACTGACCACACATACTGCAGGCTACGCTCTCGCAATAATAGAATAAAACCCCCATACACTGTAGGACTATCGCGCTCACAGTGATGGCTTATTCATCACGTATAATGGTACCACTCACTTTCAAAGAAGGCAGCACACGTTTCAGGGGTCCACTCGCCCCTCCAAGGAACCATGAACTGAGAAGCATCGTATGTTGTCTTGCCATACGCACCAGCAATGAGTTTTAGTTTGTATCGGTCATTTGGAAGGACTCTGATGACCTTATAAGGTCCTCTCATTCCAGGATCTAACTTCCCCTGAGACTGTGCGTATTTAATGACAAATACCATATCATCCTCTTGAAATATACAAGGAGATCGTCGGTTCTGATTGACAGCTTCATCTTGAGAAATTTGATTCCTTCTCAACCGTTCGGCCGTCCTTTGTCTTAGCAGTTCTCGATGAGCTTCACGGTTAGCCATTAAAGGATTAACTGCAACATCTCTTACTAGAGCTCGTATAGCTGGAGTGGCACTTTCATAACCGATTAATAAGTTTAAAGCAGAGGCTTGAGTTGTTTTCTGCTTTGTCAAATTTAGGATAAGCTGCAACTGCCAGATCTTGTCAGCCCACATATCCTTCTCGTGATTAACCACGATTCGAAGCATATTAAGTACGGTGCGAATATAACGTTCCGCCTGGCCATTTTCTTGGTGCATTTCTGGCGTAATATAATGTAGCTCTAGGCCTAGAAGCTGTATCCATGACTTAAAACTCGTTGATTCAAACATCCTTCCCCTATCTGTTATTATTAACTTTGGTGTTCCAAACATAGAGATAACAAGTTTAAATACTCTTTTTAGTTCTTCTACATCTTGACGAGATATAGGCATTAAAAAAAAACAATATTTAGTAAATGCGTCGACCACAAGCATGACATACTTATATTCGTTACATTGAGGCAAAGGACCCAATACATGTAAAGTATCAAATGGAACACTCGATTTATTCCAAGAGGCTATGGGTTGTAAAGGCGCACATGGTACTCGCTTGTGGGCGATGCATGTTATACAATGAGCTATATATTTCACAACAAATGACCTAAGGCCCGGAAACCAAAAGTGTCGAAGTATCAGATCTATAACTTTATCAGAATTAATGTGACTATGTTCGTCATGGAAAATACGAAGCAGACTCAAACGATGACCATTCGGTATGTAACATAGAATCCTTGTATCCTCGTCAACAGGAGTATACTTGTAATAAAGAATGTCATTTTGTTTAACATAGCGTTTTGGGTCTAGTAGACCTTGTTCTAAGGATTGGAGCAAAGTTTGAGTCTCCTTGTCCCCTGCTTGAGCAATCTGCGCCCAGTTACGGGGACGTTGAATACTGTTTACATTGCAAGGATTACGACTAAGATAATCCACGTGTGGTATCATGGTTCCCTTCCGAAATATCAAAATTATAATCTTCTAAGAAGATCCACCATCTTGCCACACGCGGTAACAAATCACGCTTATTTTGTGTGGCCTTAAGAGCCTTACAGTCAGTAACTATTGTAAAATGCACACCAATTAAATAATGTCTAAAATGTTTGAGAGCTTTAACTACCGCTAGTGTTTCGAGTTCATAAGAATGGTATTTCGCTTCGGCTCCCTTCGTTACCTGACTATAATAAGCTACCACATGACGATTACCATCCTTATGAAGCTGTTGTAAGATCGCGCCATAACCCAAACTACTTGCGTCCGTGTGGACTTCAGTGGCTAAGGTTGGATCGAATATTACAAGAACCGGTTCGTCAGTCAAAATTTTAATTATATCCTGGCGAACCCGCTCCTGCTCAGTACCCCAATGGAAAGTTACATTTTTACACGTTAAGCGTGCTATGCAGGTAGTTCTCATCGAATAGTTACAAATATATTTTCGAAAATACCCTGCTAAACCCAGGAATTGTCTAACTTGTTTTCGGTTTTGTGGAACAGGAGAATTTACAAGAGCTTGAATTTTACTTTTAGCTGGTTTAACCCGCCCATTAGATATGTAGGGACCATGTAAGTATGAATGGCTGAGTAAGCAAGTTTGTATGCAAGTGTGAAGTATGTGAGGAGTCGAGTTAGTTACTGCGCACTAACCGACGCGAATGCATGTGTATTCGTTTCGGGGTAAAATTGGAAATACAAAAGTGAACTATATTGAGATTTGGACTTTAATTTAACATCCTGGTGGCAGTAACTCCCAATGCAGGAATAGGGTGGGACACGTGGCCATATTAGTCCCACATTGGTGACCTCACGACGTTTTAGAACTGAATTCGCGAGTGAAGTAGTGTCGAATATCTAAAAACTTTATCGGTGTGAATATGAATTCTACGGTGCCTATTCCTGCAGCGGTCGAACTTAGTGGCGAATTATCGCAAATAACAGTGTCATCACGCATACCGGAATTCTGGACGGATGCTCCACGGCTTTGGTTCATTCAATTTGAGGCTGTAATAGCGAACCAGAAACTCGGCGATGAATCCAAGTACAATTTGGTTATCACAAAATTGACTAAAGATAGCATTCAGCAAGTCACTGACTTACTATTGCAACCTCCGATGAAAGATAAATACTCCAGTTTAAAGGACAGACTATTAACAGTGTACGAGGAATCTGAACTACGTCAAGTGCAAAAATTATTAAGCGAAATTGACCTTGGTGAACAAAAGCCGTCACAACTACTACGTCGCATGAGAGAATTGGCTCGTGATAAATTTTCCGGCGACACATTACGCATATTGTGGACAGGACATCTACCTTCGGCTGTGCGCGCCATCCTAACCGTCAGTGAAGTTAAAGATCTTGAGAAGTTGGCGGAAATAGCGGATAAGGTTATGGAATCATCCAGAGTGAGTAGTACTATCGCAGAAGTTACACCGACAACCTCATCAGCGTCACACGACTTTCTGGTAGCTGAGATATCCAAGCTTAGTAAGTCGATTGAGAATATGCAAAGAGGTAGACAGCAATGGCGGCATCACTACAACCAACGTGGTAGATCCCAATCGCGAGGTCGACGCAACACTTCGTCACACAGGCGTAATCCACAATCACCTGACTGGTTATGCTTTTACCATTTCCGTTTTGGTAACCGAGCTCATAAGTGTGTACAACCATGTAATTACAAGGAAGGCAAGGAGAGTAAGGAAAACTAGAAACGGTACAGTCGTCGGCGGGATACTGTACTGACTCCGTCAATAACCGCCTATGCGTTACGGACATTAACTCTGGCTTACGATTTTTAATTGACACTGGTGCAAATGTGTCAGTTTTGCCCGTATCACAGAAGGTAAAAACCCAGAGTGAGTGTAATAATTATAAGTTATATGCGGCCAATGGAACTGAAATTCGTACGTATGGTATTAAAAATTTAGTATTAAACCTTAATCTTAGAAAACCATTTCGATGGCATTTTATTGTGGCAGATGTTAAACAGCCTATAATCGGCGCTGATCTATTACGTCATTATGGGTTGTTAGTGGATCTGAATAATAGAAAATTAATTGATAGTGACACGAATTTGTTAACACTTGGCAGCATAATTTCTTGCACTGACCCATCAGTGAACACTGTTGAAGCTAATCATCCTTTTCTTAAATTATTATCTGAATTTTCAGAAATTACGAAGCCTATTTCATTTAAGGAATGCGAGTCTGATAATGATGTTTATCACCATATCGAGACCACGGGAGTTCCAGTTCAAGCGCGAGCACGACCACTTCCTGCTAACAGGTACCATAAAGTTAAAGAGGAATTTAGGCTAATGCAAGAATTAGGTATATGCAGACCGTCAAAGAGTCAATGGGCAAGTCCATTACACGTCGTCATGAAGAAGAATGGGGATATTCGGCCTTGTGGTGACTACAGACGTCTTAACGCCATCACCAAACCGGACATGTACCCCGTGCCACGTCTGCATAATTTTACATACATATTGGCAGGTAAGAAAATTTTTTCTAGGCTCGACATTAATAGGGCATATCATCATATTAAAATAGCACCGGAAGATATTGAAAAAACGGCAATAATTACAGAATTTGGCTTATTTGAATTTTTACGACTTACATTTGGTTTACGTAACGCTAGTCAAACTTTTCAGAGATTCATGAATAACAACGTATTAAAAGGTTTCGATTTTCTTTTCAATTTTATTGATGACGTAATTATTGCAAGTGATAACTTAGAACAGCATAAAATACATTTACGTAAAGTATTTGAACGATTTAGAAGTTTTGGCATTACAATAAATTTATCTAAATGTGATTTCGGCAAGACTAGTATTGAATTTTTAGGATATCAAGTGTCAGTCGATGGTATACGACCACTTGACCACAAAGTTCAAGCTATCGTAGATTACCCTAGACCGGAAACTGTCGAACAATTACGACGTTTTTTAGGCATGATTAATTTTTATAGAGCAAGCATACCTAACGCGGCAGAATGTCAATCAATTTTAAACGCATTTTTAAAAAATTCTAAACGTAAAGACAAATCTAGTATACCCTGGACTGAGGAATCAATTGACGCTTTTGAAAAGTGTAAATTAAGCCTTAAGAATGCAGCCATATTGTCACATCCTATCCCGGATGTACCCTTATCTCTTATGACGGATGCTTCGGACAAATCGGCTGGGGCAGTTTTACAACAACGGATTAACAATAAATGGTTACCATTAGGTTACTTTTCCCGTAAATTTACTAAAGCGCAAGAAAAGTACTCAACCTATGATAGGGAATTGACTGCAATATTTATGGCTATAAAACATTTTCGATATATTATAGAAGGTTGTCAATTAACTGTATTTACGGATCATAAACCATTAATTTATGCTTTTGATAAATTACAAAGTAACAGCGAAACACCGAAACGGACAAGACAATTATTATTTATTAGCGAATTTACAACAGACATTAGGTACATTCAAGGTAGAAACAACGAAACTGCTGACGCGTTATCGCGCGTGGAAACTATACACTGTCCTACGTCAATTGATTACTCGGAACTGGCTGATGCTCAGGAATGTGACGAACAACTGTCGCAATTGTTAGATGAAACTAAATATAATAATTCTTTAAAGAAAATTTTTATTCCTAATAATAAAAAATTCATTTATTGTGAAAATTCAACTTCTACGAGCAGACCATATATACCCGAAAACTTGAGACGAATTGCTTTTAACTCTGTTCATGATTCTAGCCATCCTGGCATTCGTTTGACGCGTAAATTAGTAGCGCAACGATTTTTTTGGCCTGGTTTAAACCGTGATGTTGGACGGTGGGCGAAAGCCTGTATCCAATGTCAACGATCTAAAATTGGTAGACATACTATATCCGACTTTGAAGCCTATCCATATGCTAACCGTTTTGAGCATGTACATATAGATATAGTAGGTCCTCTTCCGACATCGGCGGAGGGATATAAGTATCTAATTACTATGATAGATAGATATAGTAGATGGCCTGAATGCATTCCAGCGAAAGATATTACAGCGGAAGCTGTGGCTAGAATATTTTATGAATCATGGATCATTCGTTTTGGGAGTCCAATCAAATTGACAAGCGATCAAGGACGTCAATTTGAAAGCAACTTGTTTACAGAACTTTTAAAGTTAATGGGTATTAAAAAGTATCGTAGTAGTCCGTACCATCCTCAAAGTAATGGTATCGTTGAACGGTGGCATCGATCTTTGAAAGCAGCACTTACAGCACGGTTAATAAACAATTCTTCTTGGTACACTGAGTTGCCTACTGTGTTATTAGGGTTACGTGCGGCAAGTAGAAGTGATAATGGTGTAAGTCCTGCAGAATATGTTTACGGTCAAACCATTCGTTTACCTGGAGACTTTTACAACGTGTCAGATAAACGAATCGGTGACGATTTTACTTACACGACCCAGATACTCAATCTCATTGCACAAGAATGAACACTTTTTTAAATTAATAGAAAAACCAGCTCTTGTGAGAACTGACAATACCTTTTCCAGAATCTGTAAACATTCCTCAATGGAGGATGAAAGAATTAAACAGTCATCTATGTACACTAACACATTTCCATCATTGATTAGGTTATGCAGAGTTTTACTAATAATGCGTTGGTAAACTACAGGTGCATTTGACAGTCCAAAAGGCATTGTTACATATTCATAATGTCCTTTCGGCGTTACGAAACCTGTTAATGGAATAGAAGTTTCGTCTAACTGAATTTGGTGAATCCCAGTCGCCATATCCAACATAGTGAAATACTTGCCTTTCCCCAGACGATCGATATGGTCGTCGATAAGGGGCAGCGGGAATCGATCTTTGACTGTAATTCTATTTAATGCGCGAAAATCAGCACACATACGGTCGGAGCCATCTTTCTTTTTAACTAATAAGACAGGGCTTGAATAAGGTGACTCCGATTCACGTATGATGATAACCGAAGGTCTTCTATAATGCTACGTACCTTTAATTTTTCCTCATACGGCATCTTGTAAGGACGATAATGCACTGGGGTGTCACTATTAACTCGTATACGCATTACTCCTGTATTAACGGTAGATGTTGCTGTCCCAGAGATCATATAGTCCGAAAAATTATTTAAAATACTTACTAAAGCTTTTAAATCGTCACCTGTTATAGAAGTCTTTACCTCAAGTAACAGCTCATGCACCTGTATAGCTGAAACATGTTTGAGTTTAGAATCGTGTATTATTCGTTGTGAATGGTTTGTCCTGATATAAGTAACACCCTCGCGGTTAAGTACATCTGTGCCTATAATAACAGGAGCATTCATACACTCATTGGGTACTACCAACAAGTCTACCTCTACCGATATGTCCTCTAATTCAATAACATAGGAGTTTACGTAAGTTATCGACTCTCCTACGCCCTTAAGTTGTTGGTGTGTAGATTTCTGTTGACATTCTAAATGTTTTACCACAGATAAAGATATAAGTGATACACCTATAGCGCCACTAGAGTTAAGCCTTGATTTTTTCCCTTATTAAATTCACTTTTAAAAGGAATAGTTAAACTGTTTGGTTTTACCTTCTTAGGGCAGTTAGCGATCCTATGACCCAATTCACTACATAAAAAAACACTTCCGTTGGTCAGATCGGAATGTTCTTTTTATTTTGTCCTTGTCCGTTACCGGGCGGTTATTTACACGAGTGTTTGAATCACTTATTGAAGCGCTGGGTTTAATAAATGTTGAAAGATAATACACTAGATCGTTTGGGGTGAGGTTAGCATTTATAGCAGATGCTTTAACATGTGGATCCTTAATGCCGCGAAGGACAATAGCCGTAATGAGTTTATCACTAATGCCTTTGACAATACGTAAACGTAACATGCATTTGCGTGCGTAATCAGCATAAGTATGAAACTTATCAGAGTCAGTGCACATAACATCAAACAGAATGCTGGCCATGTCTACCCTTTTTACACACAATGGCTTGAAATCAGCTTTAAAATTACTCCAAGATCTGTCACTAGTGACCCATTCATCCAGCCACACCCTAGCATCCCCCTTTAGACAGCCTCCAACGCGAGACAAGCATTCTTGATCATCCCATCGATTAGCCACCTTAGCTCTTTCCACCTCGCTAAACCATAAATCCACATCATGCAAGCTAGTATCGAAATTTGAAACATAATACTTGTAAGTACTTACATTTTTAACGACTCAATAGCGGCCACAATTTGGTCGGCCCCATTTGCAGGACCTGTTGAACCCACCGTTTGTGTGTGTGTCTCCAGAGCCTGAAGACGTGACATGATGGTATCCCATGAGTAACAGCCCCGACGGTCACAAGACTATTTTCACGACGGTGATTTGACCAGTCATGATTTCGGCTGCGACACCTGTTGTCACGACGACGTTGATGATCACCGTCATGACTACGAGATCGCGTAAATCGTATCGATGGTCCACGTAAGTGACGTGAACGATCTTGCAAGAGTGGTGATTGAGTTCGTGAGCGGCTTGATGTTCCTCGCGAACGGCGCGGTGACCTACGCAAACGTCGCAGTGGGCTTCGTGAATATTGCGAGCGTCTCCTACGCGGGCTTAAACTCGAAGTATAACGGGCGCGAAACGGCCTATCCATATTAATAGCTTTACGGATACTAATGTTTAAAACGCGTAGTATTTTACATTAACGAAAATGTTTATTTGAATTTATGTGGGTACGCGGATCCTATCCCAATTCTGATTTTAGGAATCAGAATAAAAAGGGTTTAAAGAATGACATTTATTAACTTAAATATTTTTAAACAAAATAATCTGAACTGATAAATACTATTAAACTAAAAATTTACTATAATGGTAAACACCAAATTTATAACCAAAATCGGGCAGAGTAGCTACCGCGCGGGATAAATTATTATAAAGACTGGATTTTATAACGGGTGCGTCTCCCTTTATATAGACAGCCGGTGACGTGATTTCATTTTTTCATCGGCTGACATCTATCAATATAATATAAATAATAATAATAACTGATTTACATTTACATGTCGCAGAATCCAATGGATTACTATATGAATGGTCGCCATCGTCGCCCAAATCATCGATATCTGTTTATGTCAATTCAGTGTGCGTATTTCATCACAAAACCATTAAATGAGCTACTGACTGATTCTCTAATAATGAAAACTAACGTGATAAATAATCTCATAAAGTAAATGAGTTCATATACCCTGGTAAACTGAATAATTATCTCTAACATATATTAGAAATTATAACGGAATACTTATCGTGGAACCTCTCCGCCTTAGTCGTGCAAAATGCATCCAATTGCAATCAAGGCATTTAGTGGATTAATTCTCTCTAATATATAAGAAATTATAACGGAAAAGTTATCGTGGAACCTCTCCGCCTTAGCCGTGCAAAATGCATCCAATCGCAATCCCAATAGGCATTAGTAGTCTATTGCTCAACCGGCCGTGAATCTTTGTGCTGTGCTTCCTCTTGTTACGATGACAATTGCACGTTCCGGACCAATAAGCCTATAACGAGTGTGTTCGCTTTGCCGTTAAATGAAATAATTACATTTGCAGCTAGTATTTATCCGTACATATAATAAAAATGAATATTTACCGTATATATACAGCGAGCATATTCTGAAAAAAATATGTTAACTTATTATTATCAATATTATAAATGCGAAAGTTTTTGAGGTCGTAGATATGTACATGTATTTGTTACTCTTATGCGCAAAAACTGTTGGTTGAATTTCGCTAAATTATTATAGTAAATAAATATAATCTGTGACCTAGATTAAAACTTTTTTATCTGATTGAAGTAGCAAACGAGCATGTAGTCCACCTGATGGTAAGTGGGTACTGCCGCCAATGGACTGCCAATGTGAGCAACTTCAAACAAAACATTCTAAAGTCAAACACAGATGCGTTGCTACTCTACTTGAGGACTATGATGGTCGCCTCATATAGTAGTGAGCCGGCAACCACATCCTTTCATCGAAACGCAAAAAATGCTTCACGTTGGAAATAGGTGTGGCGGTGGTACTAACCGGCGGTACATGAGATACTCATTATTTTGGTAGATTCAACCGAGGCAGGCCAAGTCACGTGAATAACATAGTATTCTTATAATGTTCGTTCCTTTACTATCGTTCGTATATCCTAAAGCAGCTTTTGAGGAATCTATTTCTTTAGGTTCTACGTTTATTTTTCTTATACTACAACTTGGAGAACTAGAAAAAATATATAAGAATGTTTGTTGCATGTTCAAGCAATTTTCGGGGTAATTAGGCACGTTCCCAATTGCCTCCTGACAATGCTCCTAATTACCTGAAACAAAAGTCCCGTACTCCTAATAATAGGTACTAACATTCGCTGGAACTACAAAATGGATCGAATTCTATTTAAAAAAAATACTTTTATTTTGTCCATTAGAAAAAATAGAAGGATTTCAGCTTAAATAACAAAGCTAAGCTTCGGGGGCAAAGAGGGTCAGATGAGGCATAAAAACTTATGAATTAAGCACTCTGAGAAAATGAGGAATTCGTAACAGTTTCACGTGACATGCCGAATTACCCTGCCTCCCCCAAACTGAAATATCATACGATAAGTAGACATTCTCAAACGGCTTTATAATTAGGAACTTTTAATACTGGCGTTAAGTTATTAATTAGCTAGGCAGGTTGTAGGTACTCGCGGTTTTGCTCGCTTCATGTTCTTAGTCGTATTTATTATTTGTATTAGCTCTATGCGTTGATCAGAGTGGTATCTTTTAATATTAAGTCGTATTTATTTAGAGCAGTGGTAGTCTAATGATTGAAACTTGCCCTCACAATCGGGAGGTCCGAGGTTCAAACCCGGGCACGCAGCACAGATTTATGTGCGTTTTAGAAATTAATTATCACTGTTTTAGGTGAAGGAAAACATCGTGAGGAAATCTACACACCCGAGAGTTTTTTAAAAAAAAGTTCTCGGAGGTATGTGAAGTTCACCAATTTGCACTTGGCCAGCGCGATGGACTATGACCTAAAACTCTCTCATTCCGAGACAAGACCCGTGCCCAGCAGTGGGAAAAAAATGGGTTGACGATATAGTATTTTTTATCAAATTGTGTGGTAAACGAGCATGCAGTCCACCTGATGATAAATAAATACAGCCGCCCATGGACATCTGTAAGCAATTCACATAGAACAACGTTTCTATTTGAAGTAAATCATATATGCCACTCCCTAGATGGTCGCGTCATACAAAAATGAGTAGGCAACAACACCCCTCCACCGAAAAGCAAGTTCTCCTCCACGCTAGACATATATATGTGCAATTGTGGTACATCCCCAGTCTTACTACACTGGTTATACGACCTGGTATTCATTTATACAATTTCAGAAACATGACTTGACTGAAATAATATATTTTAGAACGGCCTTACTTCAAGTTCGGTCTTGTACTTAATCTATGTTTAATTTTACTTAATGGTCCAAGCAATACGAACGCAGTTACCGACTACATACCCCTTAAGCTATCGATGATACCTAATTATTTGTTATTAGGTTCTTCGTTACTTTCCGAGATTAAAAAATAGTGTTTAAATGTACGTATGTGTTATTGTATATTATATTACCATTTAATTGTAATTGAGACATCTATGATTAGCCACGGATGCGTTATTACTCTTCAGAGCAAGTTAGGACTATTCGAATATGGACATGTGTCTCTTTTACCACTTAATTGTTGTCTTATTAAGCAGAAATGTGGCAGTGGTTGCTCCTAGTGGAACCACTGAGGTATTATACCACCTTTAAGGATGTACCGTTATTATGTAAATTGTAGAAATATCTTTTATATTATGTAATACACTAATTGCCGCATCATCTTTATTCACCTACAATCAGAAATGTTTCAAGGTAATTAATGCCTACTGCCTATTACGATTTGGGGGTCTAATGTTTCACTTCAACTGAATGACAGCCCATTCAGCCTAATGGTCTCATATTACAAATATATTTTGTGTTCTTAATTACTCGGGAAATGAAAATCGATCAACCTACTCATTATAGCTTGAGTTTTTCTTAATGACTATTAACATGCGTGCATGCAGTCCATCTGATATCGGTTCATACATGGCTTTAGCGTACATGACTGTGATCAGGTTCAGTATATGTAAGTAGGTAGGTACATGCATACATCCTAAAGTAATTTAGATAGACATGAAATAATAATTACTTTTAAGGACAAAGTTTAAATCCTTCATTAAACTAGTCTTACTACAGTTAGAATGCTATATTTTTTTTACTTTAACGATAAGGCAGACGGGCTACCTGATGGAAAGTAGTTACCGTCACCTTATGGACATTCGCAACACCAGAGGAGTCGCCAATGCATCGCTTTGCTTTGAAGGAGAGCTCTTTTCGCACCTTTTTTGAAGAACCCCATGTCATAGCACTCAAGAATACCTCATAATAAACCACCACAAAGAAATACTAGTAAAAATACGCGTTCTTATTAACTTCAACATACAGAAGTGCGCCCTACAAACACTTTATTAAAAATATCAACGAAATACAGGATCGGTGCAGAGGCTTGTTAGTGTTGTTACATTAAAGGCTATTCACATGAAACGGATGTCGGGGGACGTTTTGACAACACTCTCCTCCACCCACAACCGGTGGAGGGTAACATTAGTCGGTCCCTACTTCCTTAGTAACGTGAAATGCCCAGGGAATGACATTAGATGAATCCCACAGGAAATCGTGATGACACCTAAACAGTGTTAATAGAGAATCCTTTATTATTTACGTATTTTGGAACAAATAGATTTTTACTATCAGCTTTAAAGCTGATTCGATAGAGTCTAAAGACAGAATTTTTCGACTCTACGAATTTATTCGTGATAATGTCATTATCATTTTTGTTGGACATAATGCTTTATCTTGGTTCTTTGCCATAATTTTAAGACTTTGATTCATTTGAATTTCCTGAGCAATCATAGGTTACATATAAGTGTCCATTGATCACCCGTGGATATAATGACTTAAACTAATAGGCTACTTCAAAAAATTCTTATTTCGATTTTATATGTGAGAGTATTTTAAGCTAGGTATGGCAAACATGGCAAAGTGCCAGCCCATTCAGAGGAAGTGGATGATGGCTGGGAGTGATTAAAATTACCTATGAACACCTACGTGATAATATCCACATGTGATCAAAAACTACTTATGACCACCCAGTTAAACGGAATCGACCATGTTTTTTATCTGGTTAAAGTAACAAATGAGCACACAGTCCACCCAATGGTAAATTGCCGCTGCCGCTCATGTGCATCTATGAGCAACTACAACAGAAAAGATCACAGATGCGCTAAAATGACACGCCCATCTACTGAAATGCTAGAACTGCTTCACTCTAGAAATAAATATGGCGGTGGTACTTCCCCGGTCGCACTACTGATTTACCACCTTTTTTTTCTCGAGGGGAAACCTTCAAAAGGTACTCGACGCAGGGGTATGTGGGATTCTTACCGCACTAAAACCCCACGGTGACCGTCCTCGGCACTACAAAGAGGACTCCAGGATCTTCTAAGGAACGCAACCGGAGTGCTCTGAGCGCGTTGCCCCATCGGGCTCCTTACACATGGGCGGCTGGGCCCACCGCTCCGCCTGGTCTTTACGACAGTATGCTCTGGTTATATTAAGTCAATTGACACCTTTGAATTGAATTAAATTGAAGCAACATCACATGTTTACAATTTAACAGTTTTAGAGATGCAGAGAGCAGGCACCGTAATAAAAGTCGTAATAAGTAACAATTAAATAAAGTAAATTGGACAATAATGCTTTGCGAAATATTGTTCCATTAATGTTATCCTCGGCTAATTAGCCCGTGTTGTGTTTTACTGGATTTCGTTGTTATTAAATTAAAACATTTAACTTCGCAATTTTAATTTCGCAATTAAAACGATAAAGGTACGTACATATTGTTACTGGTGGATATATGAGGAGCTAGAGGTTTATTCAAGCCCCCTCACCCGAAAAAAAATCCTCGATCTGCCAATATCTATATATTTTCATACTTGTAAGTTAATGTGTTTTTCTGTATTTAATTAAAATACACAAAAAGTTTGTAAATTAGGAATATGATAAATATGCACAAGCCAATTATAGTTAGGTACACAAAGTAAATTACGTCAAAATTTCTATCATAGAGAAAATTTAATCCAGTTATATTTCTATTTGCCACAAAAATATTTTATTTTTTATAACTGATAGACACCTAGTTATATATATATGTTATATGTATAGGTACTGTTTCCATTTTATTAATAGTTATAATTTTATCTCTTTATGAGAGCTATTTTAAGTAAGTTATCATAGACTTCCAGAAAACTGTGATTATTATTTACCTATATTAAATTTCATTTAACGTGTTTTCTGATGATAATACTGTAAAGCTTCTGCAGCGTTGCCGACGCCATCTATCCAGGGCGTATGTAAACAGCAACTTTCAGCTTTCAAACGTTTCAGTCAGCTGAACGTTTGTAATAGTATCGTGAAATGCCGGCAGATGGCGCTACTTGTACTACGAATCCGATGTCCTACATTTTATGGCTTTGTTGTATTTTCTTTTGCATTTTGTGTCATTAATATATGTATCTTAGTTATTTGTCAAAATAATTAAATATATGCTTCAATAGTAATCTAGATCCAAAGGTAATATAGTCAATTTAATAATTTTGTATCACAAAATATTTCGATACAGAATAAGCATACCTTTCAGTCGACAGGTACCGCGCCCCGCCTTCAGGGCGTTGACGTCACACGGGTGACGTCAGCAACTCGCTACCCGCCCTCCTTTCGCCCCGCTAACCGGAATTTTAATGTTGCCCTCAAAAGAACAATGGGTCCCTTTTTCCACAGTTCTGTGATTTTTCAAAAGGTAGCAATATATTTTGCTTTGTCAATAAAGTAATGAGTATAGGCAAACATGTGGAATTCGACACAATTTAGTTGTTTTTCCGATGCTGTTATAATGTGGTACGAAGATTTAACCCTCTTGTTGGGGAGTTTTAGTGGTAATGATAACAAATGAATTCTTATGTGACTTCCGAGACAAGGAAATCCAAATGATGTCGTACAAGGACCAATCACTTTGAGAGTTGCATATTTTTTTTTGTTTAGGTATTGAATAATTGAGTAATTAATTATTAGGTATATAAAGGTATTAGTAATAATTACTCAAAGCATGAAAGATATAATGATTAAATATTCTATTCATTATACATAATTTATTACAGAGGCAAATATAGAAGAAAACTATTATTAAATTATTCATAATTTAATAAACTCTTTTTGTAATTAGATAGAGTTGTAACATACACTTTTACATATAAATTCGTCATTATCAATTACAAGGTTTTTCCCTCTATTTTGCCTGCTTCGGTCCCGTCTACCATATATTATTCTGTCTATTAATCTAGGTCATAAATTATAGGTGTCCCAAATATCAGCAAAATCTGATTCATAGTTTTGCTTAAAAATTAATCAATACACATTTGTATCTTCTTACAAATTTACGCATTATATATGCACGGTATACTCAAAAACTAATTAATAATTTGTAGGTAACATGTAACGAAATGTTAATTGAAACCCCATCACGGGAGCAATGCTACTTGTAACCCCAACATTTGCATTGGCAAGGCCCGGGCAAGGTCAGCACCGGGTAAAACAGCTGGGTCACGAGATGTAATATAGAAGAGTGTACGCTGTATGTTTGTCAATAGGATATTAGCATTAGGAATTTCAATGTATTCGTGGTTTGAGTTCTGCGGCTTCTCTGCCACACGTAGACTTTTGCTTGACTGCATCCAAAAATGGTAAATGATTTTCGAGACTGTGTGCATGTACGTTTGTATGTATTCTACTAACATAAACTCATAATATGGGTGTCAATTGAAAGTTTATAAATATATAATTTATTAACTTTATGACGAAAACTCCTTAAAAACATTAAATTAAATAAATTATTATAATAACAAAAACATCCTTGTTATTAAACTAAACATATCTAAAATATATAACAGGCAGTTGAGTTTTAGTTTATAAATAATTTATTTAATGTAGGTTACAGAAGTAGCAACTGTATAGAGTAGTGTTAGTGATAGTGATAATAGGTCCGAGGTTCAAATCTTGGCACGCACCTCTGATTTTTCTAAACATGATATACATATTAGAAAGTAATTATCTGTGCCTTGCAATGAAGAAAACGTCGTGAGAAAACCTTAACTCCTAAAATTTATTTAAAAAATGTACATGTGTTACCAACGCGCTGTACTATGGCCTGGAACCTCCAGAAAAAAGACCCTTGCCTAGCATTCGCACTATGATCGATTGTCGGAGAAATAGTAAACAATTGATCTACTTAATCATACGTGGTGACAGCGACCCTTTGAGTAGTACTGTTACGAAACCCTTCAAATAAAAACAACAGTAGTTTGACACTACTTTTCTTAAGAATTATTGGGCGTAGCGGTCGCGGCTCTGGTGCTAAAGCACGAAAGATCCTACCGATTTATATACATATTTATGCTTTATCCCAGCAATATTGCGTTGCTGTGAGTGCTTTTGAAGGTCACAGAAATTACATACACGTTCCATATTAAACCTTAGGGGGTACCTCCCCACTCTGTATAATCATCTTAAGGTAGAATTTCCGCTTTATTTAGATTTGAACGTAACTCATTTTATTAGGGGAAGGCTCAATTTTTGTTTATCTGTCTGAAATAACAAACGAACATGTAGTCCACCTGATGGTAAGTGTAATCAAGTTTATACAGAACATGGGTTCCATCTGAAGTCAATCACAGATGCGTTTCTACTCCCGAGGACTAAGATAGTCGCCTCATGTGAAAGTGTGCCGGCAACCACACCCTTCTATAGAAACGCAAGAAATGCTTCACGCTAAAAATAGGTGTGGCGGTGGTACTTCCCCGGTCGAACTACACTGGTTCTACAACCTTGAGATTATTAGATTATTTCAATAAGATTACAGTAACAAACGAGCTTGCTGTCTTCGTGATGGTAACTGGTTACTGCACAAGTAAGCAAGTCCATACAGAAAAAGGGTTCCATTTAAAGTCAACCAAAGATACATTGTCTTTCCCGAATCCCGAGTACTAAGATGGTCACCTCATATAAAAGTGAACTAACAACCACACCGCACAAACTGTTTAACGCTAGAAATAGATGTGGTGGTGGCTTTACCTATGTGAAGTGCAACGCCATTTTGTTACATCACTACATAGTAGAAAACAAATTCGAATTCCGCTGTCTGTCCCTATGTATGCTTAGATCTTTAAAACTACTTTAATTCTAATTCCAGTGAATTTCTAAAAAAAGTAAGTAATTACATCTCTTTTTATACGCTTTTTATTAGCTTCACTTGTATGTCAGTATGTCAGTCAGTATGTCAGTATGTCAGTAACTCTCCGTAGGTAATTTGCGCGCCTGCGGCCTTACAATGAACGATAGTATGAATATTTTAAATAATCAACGAATAATAGTTTAAATAACTAAAAAATCATGCTTTTATAAATAAACCAAACTAAAAAGTAAAAAATAAATAATAGTTTTAAAAAACTAAAAACGCGCTTTTTATAGAAAACCGAAATAAATTTAAATTAAGAATAGTGTTAAAAATTTTAGAAATTCATATTATTCCAAGTAGCACGAATATTTCTCAAGTCAAAAAATTGGAATGATTTTGTTGATTAAAGTTGATTAAAGATTTTATTAACTAAGAATTTAAAAGCAATAGCGGATATTTTGACAAAGACACCTGAAATTTTTGAAGATGTTTTAATAGTAACACTTTGAATGTTTATGTATTTATGTGTTGGTTTCAAATGCAAGGTGTGTAATGCGTTTTTAGTTAATTTTACGTATGTTTTATGCATTATTTACAAAAAAAATTAACATTTGGTAATCCTTGTCTACATCAACTGTAACCGTGCATAATTTTATCCTCCTCCGTCTGCGTCAAGTATCTTAAAAACGAATCCCAAGTTTTTGCTTCACGTATTAATATATAGATTAATATACATACTTTCGCTCGAAAAACACTACCCTTTCTGATGCAGTGTGGTAAAAATAATATTAAACAAGTACATTGTAATGTTATATATCATTAAAACAACAACAAATACTTAACAATAATAAATTATCTATTTTAGCACAATCCTAATTATTATACTGGATGCAGTGTTAAATACATTTGTGTATATAAATAACAAAATGACGACACAACGACTTTGTTAAGTTTATTGTGAAAAGGGCTTGGGCGTAATTCGTAAAACAAATAGCAGCTTCCGTACAAGCAAGCGGTTGTTAGGGCTACGTTGCCATGTTTAAATAATGTTTTACGCGAGTTGTTTAAACTTTATAACATGATTTTTTTATCACATTATTTAAAATATATTTTATATTTGATTAATAATTGAGCTTTTTGAAAATGATAAGCCAAAATACGCTATTATAATAATTTATTTATTTTCATATAAATAATCTTTTTCCGGAAGTATCTGACTGATATATACGAGTACGTGCTTCATAAGACGTTTACATTTTTAAAAAAATACTTTTTATTGTTTTTATAATGCAGTTACACTGGTTGCCTGAGCCTTAAAATACTTCAAAATATAGTTATACGCAAAATACAGTTTCTCTTATGATATATTATGGTAAGAAGAGTAATAATTTCAAACTACAAGAAATACAAAAAACATGCTGATATTGATTATAAAAAAATCTAAAATACAATAGCTCTAAACATTCCTATTCTAATCCTACTAGATGGGAACACCAATCCAACTTTAGATTAAAAAAACCGGAAAGCGACTCTCGCAAAAGCAAAAACAACAATTTCGATTTTCCTGACATGCTATTCCTACCTGCCAAACATTTCATGTTCGTCCCGTCGTTTAGAAATCAGTTTTAGTCGTTCAGAAATCAATTTTAATTTAAAAGGGATTTTTTTTTTCATTTTAATCCATAACGGGTACTCACGGCATGCGCTTTATGAATTCTTAAAGAATTTTTCTTGCCGATATTTCGACCCAGTTGCATGGATCGTGGTCACGGCCAAACTCCAACAAAAAAATATATTTTTTTTGTTTGAAATGTCAAATGTTTGATGTTTGCCCTGTCGTTAGGAAATAAAATAAATTTGAAAAGAATTCTTTAATCCTTTGTTTTTAATATTTTTGAACTTTTGAAACTTTTTATTCGTTTGTTTATAATATTTGACATAGACAAGCAACAATTTCTACGCACGCTCGCACGTATAATATTTTATAGATTTTGGCGGGTCTCTGGGCGTAAAAATGGCGTTGTCTCGGTTGAATTTTATTTTTACGTGTATAATGTGAAAGTATATCACGCAGTAAATTAGTGTGTTCGCGTCCAACAATTGCAGAATTTATACTGGAACATCATTATTGTAAGTTCAGATGGCTCCAAAATAGTAGTTAAGTCAGAAAAAAAAAACATATTTTACAAACAAAAAATATGTATGTCGATCCCTTAATTCCCATAAATCAACTATATTTAATCTGTATTGTATTTGTATTGTAAGAAAGTTCCAAATTAGAACCGTACTTTACCAACTTAATTTGCAAGTAAATTTTTTACCACCTTTTTATATTAAAGTTGAAAAATTCTACAATTATTATTCAACTTTATTTGAGCAGCACAAGTTTGCTGGGTCAGCTAGTTATCTATAATAATAATACAAAAATACCTTTTTTTACATAGGAGCCCCATTAAATATTTATTATATTCTGTTTTTATGTCGTTTTATAACAAAAAAAGAAATATATAATATTTGAAAAACTGAACTGTGTAGCTATCACGGCTTATGAGATGCAGCTTGGTAACAGACAGACGAATAGACTCTCAGTTATAGGAAAACTTGAAAAAATATTGTAACTGACAATTAATAAATTTACCTTAAAATAATATACCTATAAAGCACTATATTTTTGTTTGCATTTCTGAGGTAAGTAACTAAATTAAATTATATGCCATATTTATAAATTTATAACATTTACTTTTTATAAACATCGCCTATACATACTTATATTAGTAATATCTATTTATATCTTACTATTTTAATTAAAATATATCTGACAGAAATAAATATATATTTCTGTCAGTGTTAAGCGCTACATTTTTCTGGTTTGAAGAGCTTATGCCTCTTTTACAAGGCGCTTCAATTGCTTATCTGTGGTAGGTACTCCAACTTGGTATTCAGAGTGTACCAAAGTGTCTGTTTTCAAACTCAGATAAGACTAAAGGAAAGTTGGAACATTACATAAAAGTTATTGTTTAATTTCGCCAAGAAATAAAATAAATAGCACCATTTTTTTCTACTAGTACATTTTTTTCTACATATATTATAAGAAGCTATTTGATTTTTTTTGTATAAAAAGACTGAAAATAATAAATAAAATAAGGCTATAATATTAAATGATGTCGACACCAGTAATCTACCTGCCATCATTTTCAATACTGTCCATGTGCCTATTACAGACAAAATTAAAAACTTGGGTATTTACATGGACAGCTTCCTGTCGTGGGTTTCTCATGTTAACGAGGTGAGCAGGAAAGTGTTTTCAGCAATGGGTTCACTTCGGAGGTTTCGTAACTTCTTACCAATTTATACCAAAATCGCACTTGTAATGACTTTATTGCATCCCATCGTTGGCGATGCAGATGTTTGCAATCTAGATTTAACCGATCCACAAAGCCAAATACTAGTTTCATTGACTCTGTGTCAAAGAAAGATGTCCAATTTTCACCTGATCATGTATAGACATGAAAAAAACTTGAAATTCAGCTAACATATTTGCATGTTAAACACGCATATTACTAAATGAAAAGAAACGCAGGAAATAAAATTATTTGATATTTTCTACATGCTTAACAAAGTAAAAATTAAACGAATTACATGTTTTGAACGCAACTCAACTATCATTTCATTCACTATGTTACATTTAACTCATTGCTATTTGAATAAATATTCTTTTCCATTCTCTTTAAAGTAAATCTTTGTATTTTAAAAATGTTTTTATAACAATTTATATGCTATCACGAAATATTAAAATTAAAGACATTATTACATTAATTCAAATCTCAAATCAATCAGTGCATTCATGCAGTATAAATTGAAATGGTTTTGTTTTGACATTTGAAACTGACAGTTCCGCAAAATGTCAGTATGGCATGAAAGTTATTTTAAACTTTTTCATATTTTTTTAACTTCGCTGCGTTCTTATCGTAAAAATATCATATCGTAAAAAGGAATATAAGACAATATTTATTACTCCATCCACTATCAATTATATCTATACATCCATTTTCATTACCAGGTTTTTAAATGTATGGGAAGTGGGCATTGTTCTTGTGGGATTTCCAAAAAAACTTTCAACCCCATTTTACCCTCTTACGGGTTATTTCTCCAGAAATTGTGAAATCGGTTTTGAATTATATCAAACCAGAAAGCCAAATACTAAGTTTTATTAAGTAAGCATCAAAATTGGCTGACTTTCATACAAACTTATCGATAAGTGATAAAAATTTCAATCTGATCGGTGAAGCCGTTTTTAAATTACAATGATCACCGTTACATTAAATCGTGTATATAGGCTCTTTCGCTTTCGTAGCTGCTCTAACAGCGAGTTTTTAACCTTTGTTGAGCTAACTCAGCCACTAAACTAAGTACGAAAAGACCGTAGATAGTCTCCGGTAGTCATCATAGTCATCTCAGGTAGGCGAGCGCACAGCTGCCGTTATCTGCCTATTTTTATGCGTTAGAGTTGACAAATTTATATAGCTACATAAAATAACTGTCCAATCTGCCTGGATTTTTTACAAAAATTTTGAAATATTGCACTTACAGAAAATGCTTAAAAGCTTTTTCAATATTCTAACTATACCAGCCCCTTAATTATAACTTGTATGTATGTGTATGTGTTGTATGTATATCAGTTTCTTTGCCACGCGCTGCAGCCCAAACAGCTAGACGGATTGAACATAGGAAAATATAATTAAAATCAACTCAGTTTCTAAAGTGACATTGGCCATATTAATTTTAAATATGGCGCATAGGATGCGAGGATACGAGGGAGAGAGGACCAATTTTATTTAATATTCCAACCATAATAGACCATTAAATTACATATTGTATTACTTTAATATTACTCTTCTGATGCAAACTCAAAAGAAGCCTTGAATTAAATAAATTTATGTAATAATTTAAAAAAACAGCAATTAAAAACAATCTAAAGCAAAGAAAATCGATCGTTCTCAAACAGTTGAACTTTTTTTAAATAAATTTAACGGCGTTACTTATTTGCAGTTATTTCTTAAAATAAGAGTACTCGAAAGGAACACGAATATATATTTTTTTATTATATTTAGCCAATCGCAAGGCCAAAATGATCGTTTGTCACCTATATCATACAATAGGTGATTAATTTAATAAATTATTTTTTTACACATTCGAAGACAATGGTGGTAATTAATTTAAATAAAAAAACATTATATAAATAATTTTAATTTATTTTTGACAAACCCATTATAACAATAAGATGATTATCACATTTTATTTATCTATTGTATTGTTTATTTATATTATTATGATGAAATAATCATTTGTAAAGATTAATTTCACAACCAGGCATATAATTAAAGATTAATGCAATGCGACTGTACTAAGAACGGTTGATAGCTTCTATTGTGCTTGGCGTTTACGCAATGCGTCTCTATTTTTTTGGAGTATATTATCATACTTCATATTTAATATACGTAGAACTTTGCTCATTTATCTAATACTCCACCCGTTTCATGCTACATTTCAAAATGTTAAAAAAAGGATATGTAGAACAAATCTACTCCCCACAAGTTCAATAAAAATGCATTTGTAATCCGTTTTCCCGCATTGAAGTAGCGCACAGGGTTGGCAGCCTCACACACAAAGCTCATGCAGACATTTAACTTTTCTGTTTTGAGTTAGCGACATACTAAACGTAAAAAGAAAATTAGTACAAATCATAACGTTACTAAAACTCAAGTCTATTTACGTACATACGTTTATTATTCCTAGAACAGGAACACAAATATGCCCTGTGTATTTCCAAACTTTGTACGTTAACCTTTAATATAGTAATTTCTGTCGGGATTTCGTAACGAACTAACTACATAAGTATGCAAATATTGTAATGAGAAAGCGGCAATCTCGTCGCGCAATCGTTTGCGTACACACTGGAATTTAGACGACATTCGCCGGGCTACGTGCGTAGGCCCGCGTAGACGTCGTAGCACTTCGTAGCCAGATTACATCATACGTCAGGGTTCATTAAGTTTACATTAACTTCACTTTAATGGTACTCTCCTATAATATCTTCCATATTCCAGAATACATTTAACAGAAAAAAATCCAAACTAAATGTCATGTGACAATACAAATAGATATTTGCATATAAAAATATTCATAAAGTAAGCTGCCAAAGTAAAGGATACATTATATTAGAAAAAATATTTTATTTGATAATTAAAGAAATTACTTATATGATTCAATATACAGCACTGTATAATAAGTAGTCTTATCGTATGTTAGGTGTTTGCTCATTTTGTAATTTTGTTAGAAGGCAGAAGGTTAGAAGTACAGTATTAGTAATATTGTAAGTTCACTATGGGTGATGCACCTAGTTCAGTCATTTATGGTATATCGAAGATATACATGTATTTAAAGATCATGTGATATAAAGACTAATTAAATCCAGGAGCAGGTACACTAGTGACCGATACCTAGGAACTGCAGCTCAAAAATCGATTAAGTTCCAAACCGGAGTTGAGGTCTTGAGGTGGAGGGCTCTCGTGGAGTTTTTGAGTACGTTGGGGGTCGGCGGGGGCGCATGCGCGGGGCGGGGGCACGCGCTGACGTCACGCGGCGCGCCCGGGGCGTCGCGACAGTGCCTCCCGCGACCGCGCGACCAGTCACGCGCGACTCCCGCCCCGAGTTGTCTCAACACGATCACGAGCTTCCGATGTTAATTCTCAACAAACAACCAATAAACCAGTAGCATAATCGCTGTACGGTCGGCCATACCGGCACCGCACCACGTGAGACGGGACGTGATGTGATGGTTACGAATATTGTGGCGCGCTCATCTTGAATACTAAATCATAAGTATTACTAACTATACACTAGTTTAGATACCCGTAAATGTAGAGCAATGAATATCCTCAATTAGCGGTTAAGTTATTCAAGGTTACGGATAGACTATACGTATAGATAACCATTTTGTACCTTATGACTATAGTGCATTGAATACAGTTCTAAAAACTATAGTAGCTCCTATTACCGGCTTAATATATTTATATATTTTCTGATCACTGTATATTGATAGTGTTTACAAAAGTATCAAGAGTCAGTGCACCAGCTTGCAATGAAATAAAAACAGTAATAAGGTATTAATTATCAAATATCTAATTATAAAATACATTTTGTGATATATAGTACCTACATATTATACCTTAAACATATATATTAATTTATTTTGTATACGTACGTTTGTATACGTATAACTTTCCATGTTGTGATATCTCATCTGTGGTTGATTAGAGAATGTTGCACTGCGCACTACATTAGAGTTGCGCAATGTTATATGCAGCTTTATGCATTAAAAATTATTGTAATTATTCTATACATTGTACAAAGGATTGTCTTATCATATTCTATGATATAACAATCAATTGTTTCGACTGTTTTGCCATTTATACCGTACGGGATAATATACACAGCTTTGAAAACAAATATGTATACTTTTAATTATACATTGCCTCTTTATATGTAAAGATTAAAAGATGTAATTCTTTTATATAGTAACTGTTAAACGTCTTTCTACTTATATTATTATAAAAACGTATTCTAAACATATATTTACGTGTCATCAAATTTAGAAGTGGTTACTATTAAGTTCGTTGAACTCAAATTCTAGCACTTAACATACATCAGATCGATATATATAAATTTTATAGACCCGGTTCGTTGAAATATCTTCCGACGTTAAAAGTGTACCACTATATTTGAAACGCTACAAATTGTCTTTATGGCATCAATAAAACATGAATATTTATTTGCTACATACGCGTAGCGACGTTTCATCACTCTATCCAATTTCGTTCCTTTCCTGCCCTTGGGCTTATTACAAGGCAAGTCGGGATGTATTTGTGCGAGTCAGCAATAGGCCGTTGGCTAACAAGGGCTAAATCCATCTCTGGTTCATGGCCTCGCGAAATTTTCACAGTAGCGGTCACGGGATCGGGGGATAATATCTTTATGCGTTGTCGAGCAAGAAACTTTTGTCAAGTTTGGATTTATGAGCTAGGGATGCTTGTATTTTTAGTTTGCTACTGTTTATATTTCAAACTTAAATAACAGTGTACTATAATTTCCAAATATTAAGATATGTAATTAAAATATTTTATGACGCTAAGCTAGCTTTGTCCAATAATCCATATACAGTGATCATTCGTAAAAAACTTTACAGATTAACCAAATATGTTTAGTTTTAATCACCACCTTCTAAATATATTGTATTGTCAATGTAAAAATGAAAAGTAATCAAAGCTTTTATTTACATTTGCAACAGTTACAAAACATATTAATTGAACAATTACAATATTGAAAGATTTTGTGAAAAGAAATGAATAACAAATTTACAAGAGGCTCTGAGTTTATGTTAGTACTAGGATACTAGGATACGTAACATAATAATGTAAAATAACATAATATCCGTTTGAGTTTCGTTTTCCAATACTTGGCAATACAAATAATAATATTTTTGTTACAAAAATGATCCGTGTTTGCCTCCAAAGCGTTGGCCCAATCCGCGTTCATGATTTAAGCGAAACCCTTTTCCATCTGACTGTCACATTTTGACATACCTGTAATCGATTTGAAAAGGTCAAACGACGGCAGGGCCTTGCCTCGTGTAAGGGACGATATAAATTTTATCCTTCGTATTTACACACTGTTGTATAGATTTAAAGTTTGAAATATTTGCAAGAGCATTTAGGAAATATTTATTTTAAAAGTACTTACATCATCTCTATATGTAGACTAAGATATGTGTATAGACATAGTTACACATGGTAGTCATGCTAGCAGTTTTTTTGTTTCTACCCTTCCTTATTATCTGTAAGTAAATCCCGATGTTATAGAAATCTTAACAGAAACTAGCCTTCAGGTATTTGAGGATGTTCATATAAATATCGTGAATAATACATATAAAATGTGTTAAAAGTAACATATTACTTGTTAGATAAAATACTTAAGGTTATTTATTATTGTTGTAAAGATAACAACGGAAGCTCGTGCTAGAAGTACAAGTATTGTAATAAAATGCAATTCAAAATGAAGTGATATTACAGTGCCACTAATGTAATACAATGCAATAAATAATAAACAGTGCCAAAAAACTACTATAACTGCAAGCTCAAAATTGATAAAGAAGAAAATGATCTGATTCCTAAACAAGAATCGTCGTCAAATTTGTTCAGAAAGAAAGAAAACTTATAGACCAGAAGGGAAAAAAATCACAAAAGAAAACTTCGAAGAATAAACGAACTATTACTTCGAAACAAAATACTCCTAATAGTCCAAGCAAGAACAAAGTCAAAGTTACACTAGTAATATTAATTAAATTTACCCCGAATACTCGACTCATGAGCTATCGTATTTGATGTTTCTACCTTGAAGATACCATGAAGACACTATGAAGCGCAAAACCGTTGATCAACTTGTGCAAGGATAGAGAAGTATGGGCAAGGAGTGAAGGAGCTGCGCGCCCTGGGCGGGGGCGGCTCCCGGCACGCCGGCTGTGATGCGATGGGCCAGGACTGGTGCTTCCGCCGCAAAAGAAAACGCAGCAGCAGCCAGGATGATACCCACCCGCATCACACCCGGTAAATAGAACTATTTTGTAATTTTTATTTCTTTCGACTCGCGTGCCGGAGCGGCCGTTTTTCAGGTCTAGCATGAAGTGGGTTCTGGGTTCGATTCTTGGCGAAACAGGTATCTGTATGATGATTTTAGATTTCTTTTCTGGGTCTGGGTGTTTGTATATTCTTCTTTGTTATCCATGGCAACCACGACACAGAAGTAAATCCTATCGTGGGGCTGTGAGTATAAAAAGTGTGGATTTGTTTATAGTCATTTGAAAAATGTATTCATGTTTCATTTGTGCACTACTTCCACAGAATATTTTGAAATCATAGAAGTAACGAACATGTAAGAATTAAAATAAATTTAGAACCCTTCTTGGTTCAACTCTGAAGGCAATACCACCACACCTATTTTAACGGCAGTATTAAACTTTGCTATGTTTAAAGGATTTTGTAAGGTAGCGAAACTAACACGAGGCGCTCTAATTTAGTCCTTAGAGCGCAATTTATTTATCGTCGACCTTATGTAGGACTTCAATCTAGTCTATGGTTTTTGGCAGATGTCCATGGGTGGCAGTGACCACTTACTATCAGGCCAACTTTATGCTTGCTATTTCAATTTTATAAAACAGTGAAATCCACTTTTGCACAGTTGAAATAAGTCTGAAATCCTATCTCATTAATTATAAATTCATTGCTGATCTTGAGAACTGCAATCCCTGTATATGAACATATGTATAGTACTGCATTACGTACTTTCGATAAGGAACACAGTCAATTAAAAATAAAGCCACTGAAATTGATATGTCTATGGTAGTAGTGTTGACTGGCAATCACTCTAAATAAGCTGTACATTACATAAACAGAACATTTTATATTTGTGACCCGAAATTAATTAAAATCGTTCAATGTCCATTATTTAATAAACAGTGTAACAGACTAACCATATAGACAGGACGTATCATTCATAGGTCGATGATCGCCGTTATTCTCGCACACTTGAGATAAATTATCACTTCAAATAAACACAAACACAAAAGCGTGACCATTGAATGTAGTATCTTTTCAAGTGTTACCTTCAGAAATCAGGAGCCGATAAAGTTCTTGAAATAAACGAAGAGTGTTCAAGTACACGCGAGATAAAGAAAAACTCAATCATACACGTACTGTGATTATTTTGAGCATCTGTTTGTAGAACATATAAACAATCTTCGACGTGATATGTAACCAAACATATTCTGAGGCATCTTATAAGATGATTGTTATTAAAAGTGTTTCTTTACGGATAGGACAGCGTGCAAAGAGCTCGAAAATTTAAGTACATTTAACATTTACAATTTAAAATCCTAATTAATACAATATAAACATAGTATCAATCATAGTATGAATAATGTTATTTAATCGAATTAACTTGGGTTAATATGGTTGGCTTCAAAAAAGATATATTTTCTTATCAGGTCTTCAGTTATTTTTAACTAGTTGTATCCTGCAGTTTCATCCATGTTTAATATTGCAATACTATTTTAAATTGTTAATACTTTTGATAGATTAAATGGATTTTTATAATGTAAGTTTATCCTGAAGTCCATATCTTATAATATTTTTTGTCATTAATACTATAAATATATTTGGAACCCTTAGCGTAAAATTTTGTAGTGACGGTTTGTGGTGATTTCAAACACTTAGATAAACAGATCAACAAAAATTGTAGAAAAATTAAAATTAATATTTAACAATTTATTTTTATATAATTTTTGGTCTCCAAAATATTTTATTTGCAAATATAAGTAAAGACACATATATTGTGCATATCAACAGTAGTACACATATCACATACACTGCATACCCAGTAACAGTATATTTTTTATAACGGCATATGTCTGCAATTACGATTTATCTAAAGTCTGTCTTAGCGTTTCTAGTATAGAGATGGATATTTCAAGGTAACCCTAGCGTCGTGGACAGCCGATCGGTCGACACAATGCAATTATCCGCGCTAATCCATTGCCGTTAACGACAGTGTGGCGATTCGTCTGTACTTAAGTCTTTATCTTATCTACTATCTTAATCGTACCTTCTATCAACTCAGTATTTCTTTAAACTAGTCGCCGTTCGCAACAATCGAAATTCGACCGTAATTAAATTCAAAAACTTAACTTGATATTGTCCAAAGAAACACGATTATTCCTAAAATTCAATTAAATTGTATTAACTTTCGAATTATTTTTAAAGCAACCGGTAAAGGTAAAAAAGGCTTAATTGGTTTTTATTAATCTTAAGTTCTCATTTAAGTGAATTGTAACCAATTCTTTTAAGAATAAATGATCTTTAACCGCAATTGGCTAAGCTGAAAATCAATAACAGGTATTTTGACAAAGACATCTGACATTTTTGTGTTATGTATTTTCATAGTGACATTGAAAGTTTTATTTCATTTATTAAATAGGTATGTGTTTGTGTCAAATATCGTACATTTGTGCGTGTAATTTGTTTTAGTTGATTTTATGTGTTTATGCATTATTTAAAAAAAGTATTAGTATCTCGTACTCCTTCTCTACATATACTACATATAACCGTGCTAAATTTCATCCTCCTCCGTCTGCGGCACTTATCTTAAAAATGAAACCCAAGTCTTTGTTCACGTATTAATATATAGATAAGTGGAATATTACGAGTATCGGCAAATTATTAACTTGACCTTGATATTAAAATCTCCCAAAAAGGCTTAGCGCCAAGTGACCAAGAATTTTTAGGCAATAAAAGATAATGAAACCATCACAATTAAACGTTAACACTTAATTTTAAACCAAACTACAGCTACTTCCGTGCTTATTGGCTCTACAAACATATCAAATGTTCCTTAAGTTCCTACATCGATTTACACTGCAATCAAGCACAGACGTAGCCTGTAATTGCCTCTACGTACAATCCACCTCCAATTATCTACGACCACAACCTTAATGATAACGTTGTATTATTTTGTACCGACATGGGCTTACTGCGTCGTCAAGGACAACGGACCTATTATGCTTGTCAATTTTAACGAGTCAGTAATAAACACGTCACAAGATTATGACGTATGGAATAATTGATATAATGTGGAATTATATCGATTAATGGTATAAATGAAATAAATTATTTGCAATTAGTCGGCTGCTCAACCAGCGATAGTGGTTTTAAAGGAGGTAGAATGTACGATTTTAGACTAATATTATCGCGGAATTGACACATTTTAATACTTAACGGGTACTAACGATATGCGGTATTTGAATCTTTTTCGAATTCTTTTTGTCGATAGTTCGACCCAGTTGCATGGATCGTGGTCACGGCGAAACTGCGGTGGCGGGGAGAAACCGTTGACAAGTACACTAGTAATAGATTCACCAATCTACCCTATGTCTAGTTCGTTTTTCTTTTTTAGGTTCCATATCACGATACACAACACTAACTGTATCCTTACGCACCGAACTTTGAACTCTATGTGATAGACATAAACTCACCACTGGATTCCACTTTGGAGGTAGAATGTATATGGTTAGGCCGGTGAGGTACCACCGCAACACCTAAATCTAAAGTGAAGCAGTTCTTGCGTTTCGGTGGAAGAGTGTGGTTACAGGTTCACATTCACCAGTATATCAGGCAATCATCTTTGTCTTCGGAAGTAGCAACGTATCTGTAAATGGTTTTAGATGGAATGAATAAATTGCTCACACAAGCGTAATGGGTGGCAGTGTCCACTTACCATCAGGTGAACTGCATGCTCGTTTGCTACTTCATTTTATATTTAAAAAAAACAATCAAATTACGGAGGGTTACATTGGGATGCCTCGTGTGTCCCAGTTTATCACACCCCTCAAACCAGAACTCGTCGTCAATCCATTATTGTCCCACTGCTGGGCACGGGTCTTCTCTTAGAATGAGAGAGTTTAGGCCATAGCCCACCGTGCTGGCCAAGTGCGAATTGGTGGACTTCACACACCTCCGAGAACTTTTTTTTTTTTTTAAAGAACTCTCGGGTGTGTAGGTTTCCTCACGATGTTTTCCTTCACCGAAAAGCAGTGATAATTAATGTATAATACGCACATAAATCAGTGGTGCGTGCCTGGGTTTGAACCTCGGACCCCCCGATTGAGAGGGAAAGTTTCAACCATTAGGCTATCATTGCTCCTAAACCAGAACTCAGCAGCGCTGAATACTGTTGCTATAAGACATGAATAATTGTGGCATTAGTGCCTTCCCAACTGTATTCCTACCTAACAATTGTTTTATTACGATGAGTTGTTTTGACATGATAACTCGTTCCTTTTAGACAAGTCATACAATTATCGCTTATACCTCGTGACCACTTAACATCAGATAGGCAACATATAGACAGAGCAATGGTAGCCTAATGGTTGAAACTTGCCCTCTCAATCGGGAAGTCCGAGGTTCAAACCCAGGCTGATTATGATGACCCACTGATTTATGTGCGTATTAGAAATTAATTATCACTACTTTCCGGTGGTGGAAAATCTTGAAGAAACCTACACACCCAAGATTTCTTTAAAAAAAGTTCTCGGAGGTGTGTGAAGTCCACCAATTCGCACTTGGCCAGCGCCATGGACTACGGCCCAAAACTCTCTCATTCTGAGAGAAGACCTGTGCCCAGCTGTGGGAGAATAATGGGTTGTGCCCAGGCAACTTATTCGTTTCTTGCTTCTTTAGCAAAAAATAATAAAAGTAAGCATATTACATCTATTGTAATGAGTAGGTTGCATCCGCGAGTAAAGGGCACAAGAGTCACGGTCAAGTTTACATACAACGCGCTGGCAATCAACACCAGTAAATAAAATCATCTTCAATTCATTCCCTATTATTGTCTTTTTATATCATACAATAAGTGAATGAGCATACAGTCCATCTGCCGTAAGTGGCAACTACCTTGTAAATATTTGTAATCAAATAAGATTTTAATGCCACTGTAATAATATAATTAAATTGTTTACTTGATGCATTACTACCCACGAGGACTAAGATAGAACGCCTCCTATAAATATTTTTTTAGTAAAGTCCGTATCCTTTAAAACAGAAAATATAGATGCTAAACACTAGAATTATAAGTCACAAAAAGGTGTAGTGGTAATACTGACACGAAGTCCAGGGTCAAAGAGATCTACCCTTCATTGCTACATGTCCACTCCATTTATGTGAACTGATATCTCATTATGTTAATTTCATATAGTGTTCATTTCATCTCCAAATAATGCTCGAACGCTCACAATTTTATTTTATCCGACTGAAGTAGCTAACGAGCATACAGTTCACTTGACGGTAAGTGGTCACTGCCGCCCATGAACATCTGTAATCAACTTCATAAAGAACATGGGTTCGAACTGAACTCAATCACAGATGCGTTGCTTCTCCCGAGGACTATAATGGTCGCGTGTTGTGAAAGTGTGCCGGCAACCACACCCTTCGAACGAAACGCATGAAATGCTTCACGCTAGAAATGGGTGTGGCGGAGGTACTTCCCCGGTGAAACTGCAATGGTTCTACCATCTTGTGATATATCTTCGATGCAACTGTTCCCTGACAACGAATTTGTTGCATTCCGTAACAAGTTAAATTGTTAAATTATTAAAATAGGAACCTTTAAGTACCATTAATTTCGTTCCTGAAACGATTGAATACTTTCTTGGATTTGCGACAAAACAAAAACGTTAAAGTGTTGTATAATTTTTAAAAAAGTCTATTAACATTAATTTGATATCCATATTGTTATGATAATAATAAAATGGATCTCACCTCGCCCCCTCTTTTCTCTGATCATATCAGTCACTCTACACACTGAGTCATTGTTAAATTATTAAAAACAGCTTTCCGGCACACTTTCACATAAGACGACCATCATAGTCCTGGGGAGTAGCAACGCATCTGTGATTGACTTCAAATGGAAACCATATTCTGTATGTAGTTGGTTACAGATGTCCATGGGCGGCAGTGAGCACTTACCATCAGGTGGACTGCACGCTCGTTTGCTACTTCAGTAAGATAAAAAAAAACAAATGCCTGACTGCTTAAAAACGAAGTAATCGCTTTTTTGGTGTTTGTAATATAATTTGTTTAATTTAACGTTTTTTGACATTTGTTTTAAAATAATGTATTATGCACCATGCATATATATTTTTGTAATGGTTTACTTACTAACTTTTATTTAATTCCAAATGGATAAGATAATAAAAAAGCGTAGTTGTATTTGAGATTTGAAGATCGAAGTGTCCTAAGGCTGCAGTAACAATTTGTAATCAGGCACTCTGCATAAATAAAGATATAAGTCACGAAAAATATTAAAAATTCAGTATACAAACTGCAGAAAATATTACTAGGTATAACTACCTACTACTTCGATTTTAATTATAGTTGTAACAAGATAATGAGTAATGCTCAAATTAAATTTCATATTTTAATCATAAATTTTAATTACCATGCATTTGTTAATCACTTTTAAGTAATTAATTTATATACGAAACGGAACAAAATATGCCCGTGCAAATTATATCATAATTAAGCCTGTACGCGTACCTATTCATTTATTTTTGCGATAAAATATTCAACTGTTCATCTACCGTACTGAATAACAACTAAATCGGCTCCGTTTAATGTTTAGTTTAAATGAGAATCTTCAATGTATTTTCCTATTACGTTCTGTATCTGTACGATAAATATGTATCATTCTTTACAGAAAACGTACAAAGGTAACGTAGAGAATCGTAATCTTATTAAGCAATGTTGTAGTATTTTCGATGTCAATGTTGTAATTCTTGCGCCGCGTCACTTATTTGTTCAGAATATTTTCTTCTTACCTATTAAACTGAAATCAGTCAATTTCATGACAAGCGGCTAACTTCAGTTTGCTAGTTAAGGTTTTCGCCTGACCTATATAAGAACACACACCGTACGATTTGTTAAAACGATCCTTGAGGCAAAGGTGTAAATACGGATTCCGTAGAGCGCCGAAGCGACTTGCGTCGTTTCCTACACGAGGGTTGGTTGCGTGCCGGCGTACGCATGCGGCTCGCCCCTTTCGACCCCCGGCAAAATGGCGGTGCCAACATGGCCGCCGGGCAGCCGCAGGATGCTCCGCGGCGCTGCTCCCGTCCGAAACAACGTTAGCACGATTTTTCATCGAACTGTATACCTTGACACGCACATCAACACAGACCCCGGTGTGATCGATTTATCGTTCTCAGTGCATCGACACAGCTTTTTATACAATACGCGCGTGCAACAAGTGATATCGGCTCGAATCTTGACGTGGAGGACGCACTAATATTTTTTTCTAGTAGTGATGTGATTGTGGGTCGCCTTTAAATATAGAACGTGCCCTTTTACTGAGTGGCGGCGCGGGTGAGCCAAGGTGCGAGTGACGTCGACCGCTTCTGTTCCCCGCGCCGCGCAAACGTCAACAGTGCGGCGTCATGAGGACTGATCATCGACAAACCAAAATAATATAAACTTACTCGCAACAAACGGATGTTAAAATGTGTTTATAACTCGTCACACATACCCCATCGTGGGTAGCGAGCCATGCGGTCTCATTACATTGAATGGAATTCGATTACGAACAGATGAATGGTAGCAGATAGATTCGCTTAGTTATTAACTATAGATATAACGATAACATGAGTGTATCAATCGTAGCGCGCGTGGCGGCGCCTTGATGTTCCCAGTAGAGTGCCGGTCGCGTCCGCGTGTGCCGATCGCCGCGACGTGTAGCGACGCACGTGTATTTCATGTTGGCAATGCAGTGAGCCGTTCCGGGTACGGCGTATCTGTCGCGAGTGACTGTTGCGTGTCGACAGACGTCAACGTTTAAGTGTGAACTTGCACCGATGCACTTGTCACGAAAGTGTTTGTGGAGGGCGGGCAGGAGACGCGTGCGGCGTGTGGCTCGATAGCCGCTATGCTGACACTCGTATTCGCGGTGTGGTCGGCGGCCCGCGCTCTGGGCTGGTCGTGCGATGCCGTGGCTTCCCCCGAGACGGAGGAAGGGCCGGTGCTGCCACGGCTGCGCTCAGCTCGCGCGTCCAGCGACCTATCCACTCTCAGCACCACCACCACCAGCTCTAGCCAAACTAGCAGCGGAGATCATAAGAGGTCTACGCATTGTAACTTTGCCTATTTGGAAAAGATATTCTATACATATTTATTCGAAACACATGACTGTCACTTACCGCTATCAAACATTACACAAACACACAAAACAACTAGTACAATTCGAAACAATAGCTAGAATTTGAATACCTAGTGAAATATACATCAATGTTCACATACTTTCATATTTTTTACCTTTGATCAATAATATCTGACATAATTATTTAATAATAAGTTTAGTTTTGTACTATTAAAAATGTTTAAACTCCGAATTATAAAATCGTATATATATTTATCAAATTATTTAAAATTAAATTCCCGTATATAAAAACAAAATATTAAAATATTTTTGGCGGGAAATCTTACTGTTGTAATTAAACTAATATAATTATGGAAATTAAAGATTTTTCTACCGTAAACAAGACCAGTGCCTCATTAATATGCTACCCGAGAAACAAAAGAAAAACAACTTTTTACATTTTAAGAACATTGTTTATTGCTTTAACTTCAGGGTTTCGAAAACTAAATATTCATGAATAAAAATATAGTTAAATCTACTAGCAGTTACTTTAAATAAGAACGTATTGAAAATATATCATCTTCTTATTTAAAGTAAAGTGTGTAACTGTTTTAAAAATGCAACAAGCAATACCTTTATCTTTTAGACAAAAACGTATATCATAAAACAAGAACATTTATTATAAAACAAGCAGGTTATTTTTGTTAACTAGTAAATATGAAAACTATAACAATAATATATCGACGCAGAAAATCGAAGTTATCGTACCTCGAAATAATACGAATTTAAGTTATATGTACTTAAGATCAATCTCACTAATCTTAGAAGTGATTCATAGATAGATATTATATTTTTTTAGTTTAAAATTCCATATTACACAACACAACATGCTAGTAGTTAAACATTTAGTTTTAGTTATTAGAGTTCCGTACTCAAAGACTAAAAACGGCACCCTATTACTAAGACTCCGCTTACCGTCTTTCCGTCTGTCTGTCACCTGGCTGTATTACGAATCGTGACAGGTAGACTGTTTTTCACAAATGACGTATTTCTGTTGCCGCTACAGTAACAAATACTAAAAACAGAATATTATATATACATATACGTAAGGGGTATACAACAAATGTAATGGTACGGAACCCTTCGTAACCAAGCCCGACTCGCACTTTACCGGTTATTATTATTTTTTTGGCTTTGGTGTAAAGTTGCAGTTTTGAAATACGGCACATTAGATTTTCTCAATCGATGTGTACTCCTAGATACGTAAACAAAATGGAAAACGTATATCATAGTCGTATTTTAAAAAATATTCCTCAAGTACGTCCAAGAGTATTAGAAGTACAGAAACGTGATGCGATACAATTGTCTTGCGTCAATTACACTTTATATTGTTATCTCTAGCTCGGATGACGTTGATTATTGCAGAAGGCCGTTTAATAAATTATCAAGCAGATAAAACAATGATGCATATAATCTTTCTCATTCATACCTATTGGAATGTAAGATTACCACTGCCATGATAAGTAACATTATAGATAAATTATCTCATGATAATTGTTACTAATCAGAGTAATAGACATACGTCATGAAGAACGGTCATGCGTACTTGCCCAAAGCATTCCGGCTTAGTCCACAGGTGGAGAATTTTTATTCGGTCTTAAGTAGGATTAGAATATTATCTGGGCTTGATAATAGGTGTCCATGGGCGGTAATGCCCACTTACCAGATGCGCGTTCCTTTGCTACTACTATAATAAAAATAACACAAGCAAGTACACAAGTCGTGGTAATATTAGGTCATCATTCTCAGTTTTCAACGTGTTATTTATTATTAACTGTAAAATTACACTAGTCTTCATATTTAAGTACTCATGTACCTACATTTTATCGTTAGCTCTTGTATTCTGTACATTATATTAGTCTTATAATCTTTGGCTACAATATTGTTATTTTAAACGGTTGGACAAAATATAAGAAGTTAAAGAAAACTACTACCTTTAGTCTATTTTATTTGTGCAATATTATTTATTGTCTTAGGTTTTTTCACTTAGGTACTTTAAATAAGATAATAGAACTTTCAAGGTGGTAGAACCAGTGCATTTCGATAGAAAGGTGTAGTTGCCGGCACACTTTCACATGAGGCGACCATTATAGTCCTCGGGAGCAGCAACGCATCTGTGATTGAGTTCAGATGGAACCCATGTTCTGTATGAAGTTGATTACAGATGTCCATGGGCGGCAGTGACCACTTACCATCAAGTGGACTGCATGCTCGTTGGCTACTTCAGTCAGATAAAAAAAGACAGCATATATTCGTTTTAAGATAATATTCAGATGACTTTGGCCTTTATTTTGCTACATGATATAATATTATTGGAACCTTGCAATACATTAAACTCTACTTTGATTGAACGATAGTTAATCTACAAGTTGCATACTTTATACATTTTCAATATAACTTCAATAACTTATTGGCACTCGTTTGTTAAACAATTATCCTTTATGTAATTTATGACCAAATACTCACAATTTTATCTAGCTTGTGTTTTTTACGGATCCGTAGATTTCCGGAATAAAAAGAAGTATAAATGTATTCTACAATGTAATCTATCTTTGTGCCAAATTTCATTCAAATCCGTTATGCCGTTCTGGCGTTTTCTTCCATCGAAATTTACAAATTAACTGTATTAAGTACTGTATGATGACCCAGTTTAGACTATTAGGTTAAATTTAATAATGACGGTATATATGTAATTATTTTAATACATTATATCAAATTCAAGGTTAGTCGCAGTCGCTGCGTATTTCATTTCTATTATCTATAATGTGTAAAAGCCCAAATTGTATAATCGAGTTTGTTTATTTGTGAATCGAGGCCAGAATGTATCATAGCCAAGTTATGCAATGCAACATTTTTCTTGGCGAATTTAGATATAGATGCGCTATATTCAGAATCCAACTCAGATACCTACCACAATCAAAATACACTTCATATTTATTTTCGAACAATTAACTCACTATTATCCCGATTATAGATATGACATAGACAACATTTATATTGAGAGTAAGTAGGGTCTAAAAATAGGTCGAAATGTAAAAATGTATAAAAAAAATTGAATGATCGTTTGAGAAATCGCTAAAGCAATAGAAAATTACTTCATCAAAACTCACAAAAATCAATGTACCTCAAATTCCTACAGAGATCACCTTACGTATGACGTACGTATAGCAAATACTTACAGTATGGGGTTATTGTTTACCACCTTGCCAGATAACCTACTATTTTACTAATTTTATATTCCTCTTATCTTATGACACAAATACATTCTAACATACAACTGACCTAAGAAATCCAGGGGTTTCTAGGATCGATCGAATTACTTTGATGCCCTCCAGCGGCTTGGTGTAAGCCAATGTTATCTAGGCAGTCATGACTTCTGATAGAGATATCTGATAACTTCGAACTTTACATAGGTTCAAAATATTTATCTGTCTGCATTTCTTTATATTGGTCTCTTGATGGATGGCAATCTATCCAGAGAAACAATAATATCATACAGTTTTGAGTAATTGTTCTTATAAAAACTATTTATTCCGAGCACCAAATTAGATTGCTAACTTTATTTACTGAATTTATTTTATTAGATATTGTTTTCGGAGTTATTTCATATAGAAGACCAAATTCTGCAAAGTTTATTAACTCTGTTTACAAAATTCCTAAAACACTTTCGTCTTAGACTTTAACTTACTTAAATACACATATGAAAATCAATGTACACGTAATATATCTCATTGTACACATAACATATTTTATAATTTTGAAAATAATATACGAAATTTAAAACATGAGTAAGTGACGGCAATGTGTTTCGACAAATAAAATTCTTGTCTAAATAATCCCTATTGATTCATTAGCATGGACTAATCTAACATGATTAGATACTTTCGAAATGATTAAGCTAAGCACTTAATTCACTTTGAGACATATGTATCAAAATTACGTAATTTACTCCTTACGTTTGTTCGTTTCGTCTGGCTTTGCTTCTAATGTTACCTATAAAAGACTATCATTTTGTAATAAGCATTGCGTTTTATACGAATCAGTCGAAAAAAACCGAGCTTTTTGGTTGGTGGTGCTGACATCCTTGACGTTTAGGTGGAGTGAGACGCCGCGACGGTGGAGCGCTCGTGGCGCGTCCCGTCGCCCGCTGCGGCGGCAACCAATGTCCGCTAGAAGACGGACCACGGGCAGGTACTTGTATAACCTGGGGCTTATGTTCTCGCCGAAGTGTCGTGAAACGTCCTCAAATTTCTCTATGAACTTTTGGTACTCAAAGGTGATAGAAAAAAATGGTTTCAGCAAATTTCTTGCGTGTTCTCGCTTTTTATTAAAAGAGCGCGGATGCCGGCTAACTTATATATGAAGCGATTACGGTAGTCCATAGGAAGAGCCACGCAGCTGTGATCGAATTCAACTAGAATAAGTAGAATATTTGTACCACACAGAATCGGTTACACTTGGACTTGGGATTCTATAGAATAAGTAGACTGCATGCAAGTTTGGTACTTCAATTTGGTGAAAAACACTGCTGAGCATTGGTCTGCTCTCAAAGTAATATAATAACTTAAGTCATAGTGCACCATGCTAGCCAAGTGACAATTGGTAGATTACCCTAACCCTGGAAACCTTCCCTCCATTAGAGCCCCCAACCCACGATCCGGGGGGACGAAATTGATATATTAAGCAATTCTTTTTGTTTCTGTAAAAGAGGAAATATTGCTTTGAGGAGATGTTCCCATATGCGACGCCAAAATAAAAGAATTCCAATGTTCAGGTTTTCTTTATATATCTTCCTTATTCCTTTTTAAATCCATTTGGCGAGAAATACGCGTAACACCATTCTTTTCCAGTAAGAAGTACATACATAACTTCCGTAATCCCTGGTGACTGCCTGAAATGCGGCTTTCTTTTAAATTATCGGTCTTATGATTCCGCTTAAGGAATGGAATTTGGATATGAAAAGTGCAAACATAACACAAAAACACAATTTAAATGAACATTACATATCTATCTGGAAATTCAGGCTTTATCAAAAAGTGTAAGAAGAAAGTATAAATAAATCATTATTTCAATTCACTGCTTCACCACATGATTTCTTTGGTTAAATATATCACGTCAAGTTAAAGTTTGTAATGAAACCGCTACCGCAAGTAATAAAATAAATCGACTCATTATAATTTTACGCTATAGTGAATAACCGCAATTGTATTAATATTTTATTTTTAAATTAAGCTGTAATTATGGAACCTGAAATTAAAGTACTTTTTGCACAGTTTAACCATAAAAACGATATAAATATTCCCCGTAATATCTTGTTGGCGGACTCGTGGATTATAATTATTGCAGTAACTATAGAGCTAACTAACTATAACACATGTAGGGTTCTATTGCTTAATTTGCAAGCAGAATTATTTTTAATTACTGCCTTTTCTAATAAATTATATACATATATTCATCTGTTCGGCAATAAATTTTTAATTCATACGTACCTACATATATTATATCATATATTTGTGATCAATAACAAATTCAATATTTAAGAGGAATTTAGTAATATTCTTTTGTACACGAGTTATTTTGTAATTTAGTAAGTTGAGTAATTTTGTAGTCTTCTGTTCAGTAACGTATGTTATTTCATATCTTTTTGTTTCAATTATAAATCCTGGCTTGAAAATAGTATCTTAATTTGTATTTTTCTTTATAATTCCGGACTCTTAAATCAGACGTTATTTCTCATTTATCTGCTCAGTAACAAACTCTGAATTCTAAGTGTTATATGATTTCATTTATTTAACAATAACTCTATTCCTAATACGTATGTTATTTCGTATTCAATACCAAATCCCGATTCCTAAGACGTTCCACTGCTCTGAACTTGCCCCACTCAACAGTTCATTGTCACGCACTCTTATCGCAACGGGCAGGCGCTTCAGTCTTGCCAACAATAGATTTACCGATTTGTCTCAACGTAGACGAATATACGTTTGATACAGTGACAAATGAAAGAATCTTTATTTGTTTACAACATCTTTATAACCCCAATAATTAAATAGCTTTCATCCATTTAGTCGAGTATTTGTATGACTTTGGAAAAATGTACTGCGTAGTTGGGTCCCGTTCATATCTGCAGATATTTAACGTGCCAGAGATGGGCCTAAGGTAGACAAAGCAATATATTTCTATACAACGTGTATTGATTTGACCGTGGCAGAGAAAATCATATTATTCTATATCAATAGAATAATATGATTTTGCCTTCCACGGTACACGTCCCTTCCCGGGTACATTCAATATATATAATCTAATATCTACATCATAAACGGAGGGTTCATTAAACTTTACATCATTTATCATTGTATCGCATTGGGATATAGAGACTTGGTCTCGAACCGCTGTGAATTTAACCACGTATCAACTCTTAACGATCGAACACACTATCCTTCAGTGACGCACAGGCAGAATTGCAGGCATTACGAGATAATGAGGATAATTGACATAAATCATCTGTTTTTGCGTGATAATAATTGTTCACGTATCATTTAAAATTGTAAGCCTTGCCGACCTTTTCAATGCAAATGTTCTTGCCCACTTCCTGAGCGTAGTATGGCACTGTTAATTTATTAACCGTACAGGAGTCGATGTATTAAATAAACATTGTTGTCATTGATTGTCATTCACGCAAATGGATGCTCTGAATTTCTCGTAGACGGAAGCCTTGCTCTAAAAAGAAAAATGAAAATACACTATTATGTTTTGGTATAACTTTTAGAAGTAATTGCACTATTAGGGTCAGGAATTAGGTGCGTTGTAAAAGGCAATCATTAGATTGTTATGAACATATTTAAAAAAAAAAAGCCAGCAACTCCGTACGCGCAGACGACAAAGCAAAAGAATAAAGGCATTTAGCCCCTTTTTAAATGCTTTAGGGATTATAAATGAATCTTTACCTAAATTTCGTAGTTCAAGCTTTAGTATCAGGCTTTAAAATGATTAATCATACGTGAGTACCAGGTATTCTAACGGTTTTTTTTTTTAAAGGTATCCTAACGCTTTGATTTATTATGGTTATTATGATTACTTATTACTGATTATAAAAACCGGTTTCTTATAACAAGCAAACCTTATGCATAGAATTTGCTCATTTAAATATTTTTACTATCCGACAACATGCAACAAAAAATGTATTATATCCTTTTTATACAATCAGCTTTATTAACTAAACTCTATCTTAAAAACGTATACAATATAGCATAATATTATTTAGATTCCTAGGACAAAGATATTAAAATATAAGACGGGAATTAACAAATTATTATAAAAAGCCAACCGCTATAACTAAAATTTGCAGTCAATTTTTGTTTATAAATAATTTATTTAATTAGCCTTCATCAGAAGTTTGTGTCAAAATCCAATATAATATAATAGAATATTTTACCAGTCGTTTTACTAGTTTCGTGTATTCATATTTAAAAATAAAATATAGTCTACGCAACTCTGCAATCTGAGTAGTTTTCAATCATATGTCATGTGTTAGCCGTAAGCCGTAATCCGTCCAGCCATTTGGGGTGTAGCGCGTTACCAAAAACGGACACACATACATAATAACCATACATACATTACTCTGAAGCAGCCGGATAATAAAGACATTATGTAGTATGACTCCGAATATCAACAGACAGTGGCAATAAAGGTGATTTGCTTTGTAATGCAAAGGAATATGGTACACAGTTCAGTACGTGAGAAAGCAAATATTAAATTGAGGAAGTAAATATCAAGAATGTGGTTGTAATTATAATTAAATAAAAACATCTTTTATATATAATTATTACTTGAATATAAATTTACGTTAGGTTACGTGCCCGTAGTACGCAATTAGATTTTTTACCGATATGAATTTCTATTATCTTTCTTAGACATCGGAACTATAAATAAATATAGTAGTAGTATAAAGAGTAGGTTATATTGTTAAGGATAATTCTATGATCGTGTGCTGTTTGTTGTGTATTAAAACTAAAAAAGTTTTAATACTTATCCGTTTATGAGTCCACGGAACTCACGACAAAGACTTTCTCTCATAAGTAACAAGATAATAATGTTTAAAGTAGGTTTTTTGTTCTTCATGTAATAATATAGGTATTTTAACGAAAATGTATACTCTAGATATTTATTTTATTATTAAAGAAAAGCACTTTTCTACATTCTTCCTAATTGAACTAAAGTATTTTATTAAACGCTTTATTTAACTTACAATGTTTGTGGGCATGTGTGTCTCGGTCAAATCTTCTAACCTAAATTAAACCCACTTCTCAGTGTCCTTATTGAGCTGAAATTTGAAATATATGTAAAGTTCTGATGACAATGGAATTATATATAGTCAACATTATTATTAATTCAAAATGGCCGACGCAACAAAACAACGGACTCCATATTTTTGTAGAATCCACCCAATATGGGTATCAAATAAAAGGACTTAATCTCTAAAATACAGTACGATATGAAATCCAAATTCACTCCACTTCCATTTTACATATATTTGTACAATACACCCAATATAGATATTAAATGAAAGGGCTTAATTTGTAGATCACATAAACAACGAAAAATATTCAAATCCAAGATTTCCGCCGTAAAAAAACGAGATTATATACTTTCACACAACTTATCCAATATGGGTATCAAATAAAAGGGCTTAGTTTATAGAAAACAAAACACTAGGAAAAAATCAAATCCAAGATGGCCGCCTTAAAAAAATTGAAGATTACAGATTTTAGTCCAACCCACCCAGTAAAGATATCAAATGAAAGAGCATTGGGTTCTGGGACAACTAAAAAAAAAAGAAAACAAAATAATATAAAAAAAGTTATTTTTATCACATGCTTTTATTTCAATGCACTGAAGAAAAAATAAGTTTTGTAGTAGTCAAACCCATCATTTTGTTGCATCGTAAAATTTTCTATCATATAAAAGCTTGTCGCGAGATTGTTCACAATAAATTTTATATTTTTTAATATTATTTTATTTCTATATGTTATGATATATTACATTCGTGTGAAAGTAATAAATTGTCTTTGATTTAGAAAATAAAAAAGCTCTCTAATACTCCTACTGCTTTGAGAGAAATTTAACAGACGATACTAACCTTTGCGGTTAGTATCGTCTGTTAAATTCATGTCATGTCATTCCAGCATTTATTATCTAAACTTTTAGGATAATTTTCGGGTGTACGGATTTCCATTGGGACGCGTGTTTCAAATGCACGCCTACTATCAATTCAAAAATACTATTTCTGCCATGACGTGGTCGTAGTTTGTTTTGTTAAATAACCCTAATTGTTTGTTTAATAACCCTAATTTCTTTAAAAAAAATTGATGCTTAACAACCTTTTGCTTTAATCCTTTGCAACCAGTCACGGAAAGTGACATTGTTGTCATTATCTTACTTTTTCTTTAAGACCCACATTTAACATCATTTAAATCAATTTTTTTAGGAACATCTGCTATTTCCTATCATTATGAAAACACTGCAACTCTTCATTTACAGCTTTAATCCCATGCTCTCTCTCAGGACCTTGTAGAGCTTTCGAGATTTCTGTACACATATTTGGAAACCATACCAATCTGGCAGACGTTTTTGTCTAGCCGGCAAGCTTTTCACTACACTCTTCGTAGAACTGTCTGAACTATCTTCTTCAGTTGGTACATATGTGATATCAGAACCATTATTTATTGAGATAAATGACTCATCTGACTGATTATCATCCCCCACTAAATCCAAACTCTGTTTTTCATCATTTCTTTGAGTTTCTGAACTTTGGGTTTCAACTATCACTTGACTGTCATTCAAACCCTTCTCAACAATAATAACATCTCGACTTATTGTGACCGATTTAGTCTTAGGTTTGTAGACTCTATATCCCTTCATATCTTCAACATATCCCACTAATATCCACTCTTCAGATTTTCTGTCCCATTTTCCTATATCTACATCGGTTACGATCCTTACCCCACATCTGTTACTCCAATCCCTAGCACGCAGCCGTCTATATAAACATAATTTTGTTGAACTAATTTTCACCGATGCTAAGCCAAGGTAAACTGTGAAAATAAAACAAAACCCTTTGATGGATTTGTCATCCATAGTTTAGCTACCGTGCTTAAAACCTAACCTAACCTAACCTAGCCTTAATAGAGGATGTTGGTTTACTTCTAATGAACCTGTGCTAAAGATAGACAAATAAAAAAGCATACCTATATTCATGGAGTTTCATCGAATAATGCATTTTCATTATAATGATTGCGTCATTGTTCTTTGCATCTAGTTTATTCAAAAAGATTGCTTTTTCTCTTCTTATTATTATAGTTTTCGATAAATCAGATGTTATATAACTAGGTACTTATGAATACAATTTGTTTATTCACATAAACATGTACATACTTATATGTTACGGGTTAAAACACCGGCCTTACAATCTACGATTGTTACATTGTTCAAGGTGTGATTATAGTTGGGTACAAGGTACAATCCATTATTGTCCTACTGCTGGCCACGGATCTTCTCTCAGAATGAGAGATTTTTAGGTTTTTTTTTATTATAGTATGTAACAGTAAAGGTTATATTTGTTTGGATTGGTTACCTTTAGCGTGATAGTAACTGTTTGTACGAACACAAAATTGATTTCCAATTTGTAACTTTTCAGTAATTTTATAATGATAAACATATATATATATTTTACTCTCTGTTAGTGCTACAGATACACGCTTTACTTGCTTTCTGCACTCATAGCCCCACACTAGGATTTACTCCTGTGTTGTGGGTACCATGGACAAACAAAGACGAATACACAAACACCCACACCCAGAACAGAAATCTAAAATCATCGTTCAGATACCCGTCTGGCCGGGATCCAACCCGGGACCCATTGTGCGTAAGACCAGTATGGTAACCGCTCCGCCGCGCGGGTCGCGTTACATTTTTGTCAAAAAATATTACTATAATAGTTAAAGAATCATATCTATTTCTACTCTTTGATGAGCTATGTGATTAGAAAAGTTTTGATAACGTTACCGGTCTTCATAAATCAAACGGATAAAAATTACACTAGTAATGCTTCAAAGTAAAAAATACATTAAATTAAAATTATCATACTATAAAAGATTTTTTACTTCGCTATCTTCAACTCTTGAGCCTATATCATTTTGTCGTCACATAGAAAAGTTTTGAGCAAACTCCACTCCTTTCCATCTCGTGTTATTTCGGAATACGAATTAGAGACATGTCTAGAATTTCGGGAGATATTTTAGACATTATTTATTACTATTATTATCAAATGTAAGTCTTTTTATTTAATTTGACACGATTAATATACCAAAGTAAAAACAATATTTAAGTAGATTTTCTTGGAACATATTTTTAATACAAAATTAAACGGTAAGTCTCCACTGACGCCCATTGAAATATTTTTAGCCACGGACGTGCAAGTTGTGGAATGAGCTTCCTCCTGAGGTATTCCCGGAGCGCTATGACATGGGGTTCTTCTTGAAGATTCTTCTTGAAAGGTGCGAAAAGAGCTCTCCTTGAAAGCCGGCGATGCATTGACGACTTCTCTGGTGTTGCGAATGTCCATAGGCGACGGTGACTACTTTCCATCAGGTAGCCCGTCTGCCTTATCGTTAGGTTAAAGTATAAAAAAAAATGTAAGCAACTTCAAAAGTACGTATAATACTGTATTATACGTACGTATAATACAGTTTCTGTCTCAAATAAATTACATATGCGTTGAGTTTCAACGAGAACTAATTCGTTCGCCACATATGACAGTGACTCGGCACCCTTCCACTGAAACGCAAGAACTAGAAATACGTATAATGATGGTATTTTCCCGGTAGGTTTATACTTGTTATACCATCTTGAGAAAACATGCTTGAAATACATCTAAAAACGTTATTTAAAACCAATTCTGGCTACTTAGTAGGTATGAACCATAACGTCAAGCATTCTTGTAAATTAAGTTCAACCATTTATTGATAGGCAAATGTAGCATTACGTATATATTCAGTAATGTCTTCGTGTGTAACATAATACGCTTTTAATAGGTGGTTGTATATGATGTTGCATATTATACCCAAAAGAGATTTCAAGGATAGGTGTGTAAAACGATACGTATTTTTACTGATAGTACCACTAATATAAAATAAAACAATTCTGATAACATTTGTCCACATTGATTTGTCGTGGTTAGTTCTAAAAGAACACAAAAAGAACCTACTATTAACTTGCGTTGAGCTGTCTTTAATATTCAATACTCACAATTCATGCTATAATTTATTATACATTTAAGGAATCTGCCTTTGTATATAAATTATCTGTTACATCTTACAAGTGCACATAGAACTAACTTGAAGAGTACTCTTTGGCCGATGCACACTTTTTTTACATTACATTTTACTGTAGGTATAATATAATCAATCAAACTTTTAACGCATTCTAGATGCGTTAAAAGTTTGATTGATTATATTATATCTACATACATCTCTAAATTATACGTCAGTCTTTTTTTTTATATATTAAGACCTAATGATAAGGCTGACGGGCCACCTGATGGAAAGCAGTCACCGTCGCCTATGGACATTTTGCAACACCAGAGGAGTTGCCAATGCATCGCCGGCTTTGGAGGAGAGCTCTTTTTACACCTTTCTTGAAGAACCTCATGTCGTAGCACCTCGGGAATACCTCAGGAGGAAGTTCATTCCACATCTTGCACGCGGCAGGAACATCCGAACCGAAGATCTTACAAGAGCGCACAGAATTACGTTGACGAGTAAATCTTGTTTTGACCTATCCACACTTTTCGTATTACATTACACAAGCCATCACCAAGTACCACCGCCACACCTATTTCTAGCGTGAAACATTTTTTGCGTTTCGATAGAAGGGTGTGGTTGCCGGCACACTTTTACATGAGGCGACCGTCATAGTCCTCGGGAGTAGCAAAGCTATCAGATGGAACCCATGTTCTATATGAAGTTGATTACAGATGTCCCATGGGCGGCAGTGACCACTTACCATCAGGCGAACTGCATGCTCGTATGCTACTTCAGTCAGATAAAAAAACATTACACAATATAATCCAATACATATTTAACGCATATGGATCCGATTGTGAATTATCTGTCAGATCTTACAAGTGCACATAGAATTACTTCGACGAGTAAACTTTGACCTATCTGCACTATACATATTACATTACATGACATAATTCACTACACATTTTACGCATCTGGATCCGCGTGTGAATTATCCGTCAGATCTGACAAGAAAACGATGCACTACCTCGAAGAGTACGCTTTAACGTATCTACATTATTTATTAGAGTTTCCTACTGAAAGAGTAAAAATGGAACCCCTTAATTAAGATTTCAATGTCCGTCTGTCTATCTGTCTATTTGTCTGTCACCAGGCTGTATCTCAAGTATAAATAAGCTAGACAGTTCATTTTTTATAGATAATGTATATCTGTTGCCGCTATAACAATAAATGTCTAAAATAGGATAAAATAAATATTATAGGGGGCTCCCATATAACAAACATGTCTTTTTACCGCACTTAGCCTAATTTAAATTACAGGATATAATCCATCATACATTTAACGCGACTGGACCGGTCTTTAAATTATTTATCTGCGCATCGAATAACGCAACTTCGATAACACATTTTCTCCTTCAACGCTTTCGTCGTTTCGTCCTGATTTGTAATATTACTTTGGTTGATGACTTTACTTAAGTTTCTCGGTTTCGACTACCATGGGAATGCCGTGTTAAACTTGTCTGTCTGTGTTAAATTTTAAGGCTTTATTTTAAAGCCAGCTCTACCTGCGACGGTATAATAGTATCTATTATACCGTCACAGATAGAGCTGGTTGAAATATTCACATTTTACGTTCCCTCTTGTTTATACAAGAATATGTAATACATGTAATATTATAAAACCTTAATACTGTATATCATAATTAATCATGATTTTTATGAAACACAATAATTAAAAAAACAATTAGAAAGTCGTAACGATCACATTCATTAACAGTATAATGTACGGTACAGTTGCAATCATTGACATATTTGCAATAATTGACGAGATTCATATTAACAGTTACGTTAAGAGACAAATGTATCTATAACTTGTTTTTACAGATTTAGCATTTTTCTAGTAAATACAAAACAATTACAAATACTTCAATTGTGAAACATCACCAAGTATATCTATTTTAGTATATTTCATTCTTAAAGTACTTATTTTTATTATTTCACTTAGTAATTGTCAAAGAGTCGAGTTCTTGTTTTGTAATTTATTGACTATTTTAGATAAGACACTTGTAGAATTAAGACTCGTTTTATTCTCTTTTACGAAACCTTATTTTACATACTCGTATCCTATAGATAAAAACTACTACTACGATGGAATAGTGACCTTAGTACGATTTATTACGTTTAAAACAATCGTTGCTTAAGTTTAGCTCATCATTGCAATGTACATTACGAGGTGTACTTTTTACAATGATGAGCCGATTTTGTGGTTGCCGACACACTTTTATATGAGGCGACCATCAGTGCGATTTATATTGCACTTCTACAATTTGTACATTATCAAAGAATTAGTAAAATCGTCCACAACTATTGTTTGCATCTTATAAACTCGAAGTACAAGTACAGTGCGGAGGAAAACCGCTCAGGCTGAACATACTATTAAAGCTCCCTCTCGCGACAAAGACTAGAACTACAAACCAATGAAAACTCCTCCGCGCTTACAAGTCGCTCGTTTCAGAATTTTCCTCTAGATGTCTCTCGGTGCCTCAAACAGTGACAACGTTAAGATGTAAAGAAAAACATTTTCTTTGTTGAGAATAAACTACCTAATAGTTGACTGGTAGTTTATCCTCTGAAATATTGAAGAGATTTATAAAAGTTACTAACCTAAATGACATTTAAAAAGCATTAATTATATGCATACTTAATTAGATACTAAATTATATCAATTACATAAAAATATAGTTAATTAAAACGTATGTTTGTACGTGACGTAATTGAAACGTAATCCATTTTATCTGTTTTAATTACCGGTCTAGGCATCAGATTAATAGATATTATTATCGGATGGTTATCATAATATATGTTACTGAGCGTAAATAAAACCTGATATAAACGTAACAACCTCAAATCATTAGTAATTATGTCGAAATATTTCATCGAAAACATCCGGTTTATACTCATAAGAATATGACAAAATTGCTTAGGTAGGGGTTGTTAGTACGTATTACGTACAATGACGTACATGTGTGCTTTTACGTGTCATATTTAATACGTGTAGCAGTCCTATTTTGTATCGATTGCATAACAATAAGAGCAATAGTAATTCTTTGTTGTCATTTCGGAATACAGTTTGCTAATTGGATGGTATTTGTTCCAGCTTCGATGTGGAGAACGGCGGGGGCGCGGGCGGCGGGGCGGGCGGCGCGCGCTCCCCGCTCGAGGGCGGCTCGCCGTCGGCGGCGCTGGTGCTGCAGGCGATGCCGCAGCGCCGCGAGTCCTTCCTCTACCGTTCTGACTCCGACTTCGAAATGTCCCCCAAGTCTATGTCCCGCAACAGCTCCATCGCCAGCGAGAGGTAAGTAGGGACGGACTGCGATATGTGTCATGAATGTTTAAAATCAGCATAAAAATCTGGACTCAAATTAGATATATGAATCTATATTTTACATGCAATATTAAAGAGCAGTGATAGCGTAATAGTTGAAACTTGCCCTCTCGATCGGGAGGTTCGAGGTTCAAACCCATCACTGATTATTCTAAAATTATGTGCGTATCAGAAATTAATTATCACTGTTTTTCGGTGAAAGAAAACATCGTGAGGAAACCTACACACCCGAGAGTTCTTTAAAAATAATGTTCTCGGAAGTGTGTTGAGTCCACCAACTCGCACTTAGCCAGCGCGGTGGGCTATTGCCTATAACTCTCATTCTAAGAGAAGACCCGTGCCCAGCAATGGGACAATAATGGGTTGACGACATGTTAAAGAACGAAAGAAGAAAAGATAAGTAAATAATAAGGTTTTTGAATTAATTCAAAATTTCATTTCTCATTTATGACACATGTTGCGCGTAAACGTAATAATGACCTGTAAATATTAGGTACTAAACTTAAATTCAAATTATAGATATAAGATTATTAATAATTATAGATATAGAGCAGAAAATTTACAACTCTAAACGCCGCAGCCGAATGCTTAAATATTATTGACTTGAATCAAAACTTAAAAAATATATATTTCATGTGTGGTTGTAATTAATGAATAAGAAGAAGCTTATGCAATACTTATCATTGAGTACTTGTACGTAAATTAAAAGAGTCAAGCAAAGAACATCTTTACAAGGTTTCACTGCCAAATTATCGCAACTAAGCCTATTTATAAGTTGTATTGCAATATTGCCACTGTTATAACATTATACGTGTTAACATTATCATATTAAGTAACAAAAGCTTCAACAAAATAAGCTCATTTGATTTCTATTCTATAATTATGTATGCTATGACATTATTATTGATTTTAGTATAATAACCGTGACATGACATCACCGTACAGTGATAATTATACCTACATGAAATATACAACTGATTTCTATTAAATAGTTCATACCCGGTTCTTAAGCTATGCTGTGAAAAAAAGAAATAAAATTATTCACATTTAAGTTACAAATTACACACATTACAGTTATACACTATTGCCTAAAATATATAAGATTTTTCTTTCGTTGAAATCTCGTAAAAAAAATTATCACAGGAACGAATAAATTAAGAAATAAACAAAACATTAACTATTTACTAGCCTACATAAATATAAGTTATATTTTTTCCCAATTACATTATTTTTAGCATTCGACATTGGACATTGGACATTACTTAGTGGCATTACATGTAAATCTTATACAGACAGAAATAACTATGAATCCTTTTGGAATTATTTCGTATAAAATTAAGATACGTATCATTTAATTTGTTTAATTTTAATTTATTAAACAATTGCTATAATATTAAACAATTAATTAGGATTAATTATGTTTTCAGCAACAATATTCAACAACAATGTACAGTTAACATACAGCTTTAAATAAAAATATATATGGTATAAATATTATTGATGTTGATTAAAAATTCAAATCAATACTGTTTTAAGTATTTTTTTAAAGTTTGAGAAATGGGTTTCTCGTAAATTTAATAATTATTCAGATATATAGAAAAATTTTTTGGTTAATACACCATATGCTTTCGTTTTGTTGGTGTTTTACACCAAATACAGCGTAATGAGGTACTTGCACTTAAAAGTAATTACCGAACGTGCTCTATACACAGATTTAAGTGCAACAGGGCGACCAATATTAATGGAAATTCTACTATAAAACATAATTACGCTTTTCTGTGGTTCGCGGAAATTTAATTTAACTTTTCTGTGTAAGGGATTTTATACGTAAATATAATACTTTAACATTTCTAGCAGATTGAAATCTCTTTTGAAAGTTAGATCAGATTAACTTTAAATTATATTGCTCTAAAACAGAATATCACTATTCGTATATACTATTCGTATATACTCTGTAAATCAAACACATACACAATTGCTATTTTTGAAATGAACTTGGATAATCACTTATAAGTATTTTACAATGCCATGTCATAATACCAAATCCTTAGTGATTTTAAAGTAACAACAAACCCTTAACTCTAGTAGGGACAGTCAACAAACCAATAAAATCGGAATGTAATTTGAAAAGCAGGGATAAAAATATGCACAATTTAATACAGAGTGACTTTAGACTTACCAGATAATTTTAAATTCTACGTAGTGGAATAACGATCGCCTGAAATTTTGCATTAAAATAAATTTTAAGATTCCCATATTCCGTTTTAGCTTACCAATCTATAACTATGTGATGCATCCAAATATTTAACCAGTGGTATAAAGCCTACCCACCTGACTTTCTTTTAAAAAAAATCGTGTGTGTGTCAGCTCCGACGCACGACTGAAGTTTAATCATATTAAAAACAGATGGCGCCATACTCCCACACTAAAGATATAAATAATACCAATACATGGTTAATTTTGAAAAATTATTAATAATATATAAGTACGTAATAAAATATATATATCGTACGTATTTACATAGTCATTTAAAACGACCTAACTTTATGATAATAAAATTTCAGGATAGTGGAGCTACTAAAATAAATATCTACGCTTTAGAGTGAACGTTAATTAATCATGATGAAAGTAAGCCTTTGTTTCAGTTTTATCGTAAAATCGGATCTATTGTACAAAATTTAGCTTACATGAAATGTTTATTTTATAATCTTACAATATTTATTTTCGTAAAGTTTAAAAAAATGTACTTTATATTTCGAAACTTTAAAATTTTTGTATTATATATATTTATATATATATATTTGTTAAAGTACCTTAAGGTGGAAACAAATTCGGGTTGTAAATCAAATTGAATTTTGTAAACAAGCTGAACTACAACTGACTTTTTAAAAGCTTTTATTTAACTTGCAATGTTTGTGGGTAAGTATATACCTCAATTTAACTCACTTCTAAGTGTCTGATTGAACTGAAATTGTATGTATAGTCTTGATGACAATACAATTATATATAATCAATATTATTATTAATCCAAAATGGCCGTCGCAGCGAAATGGCTGATTACATATTTTTGTACAACCTACCTATATGGGTATCAAATGAAAGGCCCAAATGTGTACAATACAGCACACAACGAAAAAATCCAAATTCAAGATGGCCGCCATCAAAAAAATGGAAGATTACAAACATTTGTCCAACACATCCAACACATCAAATGAAAGAGCATTGGGTCCTGGGACAACTAAAATAAGAAAATGTCCACATTAAGTTTTGTTCAGATCTCGGTCTGTGGTTTCTTGAACTAATCACGCGACAAGCTTTTATATGATAGAAAATTGTACAATTCAACAAAATAATGAGTTTGACTACTACATTTTTTTTTTCTTTTCAATAATTTATCGTCAAAAAACGAGTTAAGTATCTACTGGGAGGTGAAAGAATTCTTTACCTTATAAGATCAATCAAAAAGTAGGTAACTGCTATTTGTTTAATTATGTATTCTGTAACGATCGTTTAAAAAAGAACAATTCGTTGATTGGGTATTAGATTTTTTACAAGTTAGAAACATTGTCTTTACAAGTTAGAAGCATTTCTAATCTCCTCTATCCCACAGTACGTTTATTTATCCACTCAAAATACCCTTGCGTCACCTAATTGAAGTAATTTTATTATTTTCTATGTAAATTAAATACCCTCGCATTAATTAACATTAATACATTTAACGTTGGGTTACCACTTTAGATTAAGTGAAACATTTGACCGTAGCATTCAGGCTTATTTTGAATTTTGGCTAATAATATTACTGTTTTATATTTGATCGGAAGTTAAATGCTATATGTCTACATTAGCTATAAATTATACATTAATTGCGTCAATTAAAATTAGGTAACAAATTGAACAAATCTAAAGAAAATGATTTAATTTCCTATAGCCTTGTCATACACATTAGAATCCACTATTTTGTTCTTAACGCGGCGGGGTTCTCGGCACTAATTTTCAATTGTTAAGTACTTCGAAGAATACGTATTAGGATACTTTATTCAGCATATATTATCCGAAAGCACCAATAAATTGCCACAATGGCCTTACACTGGACACTCAGATTCGGACACAGGAAGCAAGTAAGCTATTCAATTATACAACTCCGTGTATATGTTATGTCGACTAACATTTGAGTAGCTAGCTTACTCACAACTGTCCACATAGGTATACTGGTGATAGCATGCATTTGAAAGATCTGTTGTAAAGTAAACCCTAAATTGTGTCGTCTTACGAATGTGTAAAATCGATGTATAGTTAACCCGATGCAACCATAAAATTATAATAAGAAAGAATAATACATAGACAGCTTTTACACTAAGCATGCAATACAAAGCTAAAAGCTTAATGTTTAGGTTATATGATACGAAATAGTTTCTGCACAGATACTTTAAACATTAAATTCTTATTGAGTTATAACACTTATAATATTTTGATATTTGAATGTAGAATTTCATAATGACACATTCCATAGTGGCAAGTCGCATTGGTCATAACGGCCCAGTTTAAGGACACTACGACTATTAGACAAATCATTGACATATCATGTACAATAGTCATATCTAGGCGGTAGAGCCAGTGTGGTTCGGCCCGGGAGGTACCACCGCCACACCTATTTCTATATGAGGCCGGCACACTTTTATGTGAGGCGACCATCTTAATACTCGGGCGTAGTAAGGCATCTGTGATTGACTTCACATTGAACCCGTGATTCATATGAAATTGCTTATAGATGTCCATGGGCGGCAGTAATCATTTACCATCAGGTGGACTGAATGCTCGTTTGTTGCTTCAATCTTATAAAAAATAGCCGAGACATTTGACATCATGGTCAATTGACGTCATAAAGCTCTGCCTTCTCTAAAGCATGGTAGCATTCCACTGCGTGTCAGGTGTTTTTGAGATATGATTCACAAGTGAACCTCCATGCGGTTTAATGGCAACCCAAAGAAGCGGCGCAATAGCTTTACCTTTGACTCCGTACAACAACGCGAAATAAACGTCTTCAACAAACCAAGAAACAACTCTTCAGCTTTCGGAGAGACTTACTTTTTTACTACAATGATTCTTAAAAATCAATTTAACATTGTCAAAGTAAAATAACCTTCCTGTATTGATATGTAATAATAAGGCCGCATTCTTTACACATAGTCCCTTGGAATTATTATTTTGTGGTGAATGCACACGAAGACGAATAGATGTATGTATACAAACATGAATACACAAAATACAAAACACCCAGACTTAGAACAGACTGTTTGACCAGGAATAGAACTCGAAACCCACTATGTTTCCAATATGGTGAGCGCTCTTCCATGTGGGTAATTAATTAATGGAGCTGAAGTATAAGCTTTCATCCGTATTAAAAACTTCAAAAATAAATATTTCGAAATTTCCACCTCCTGGCAAATTTTAATCAAGTTTAAACATGATCAAAAAACAGTATTACCTATAAACGAAACCGTTGTTTAAAGTAATCATTATTTAATATTATCTATGAAATAGGCAACAGAACTAAATATAATGTATTTATTCAATAAAATTTGGAACACTTTGATTAGACACTAAAAGCGACTATATCTGCTAATATTGGAAAGTGCATTACATCTTCGTAGCCTTAACTGTAAATAATTGACAGCATACAGTTTTATGATTGCATCGATTTATACAGAACGTAGAATCTGGTAGTGTTCTTGTACCCATGCTATTACCAACACCACTACTGCCAACTGCAAACACAGTACTCTTGCACAATATTTGATGTGAAGCTCGACCCTGCATACTGTTATCGAGACCTAAACCGCTTAAGTGGCATAACAATCGTAGTATATGTTTCTAAGGCCGTCTTCTGTCTTTCTTTTCCATATTTTTTTAATTGCTTACAGGTTCAAGGAGGCTGAAGCGGCACAGCTGGACAGAGCGTATGTACCAACGTATCGCGTATTAATTAGCATGAAAGCTTTTTAATTCACTTCTGCAGTTCTGGTGCTTGTTCTTTTTGCTTACCCCGCCACTGCCCTTGTACTGTGCATGAATTATGTTTACGAAGCACGTTTTTAATATTATAAATTTAAGTCTTATAAAAGTTACCTTTACAGGATCGCGCCTATATATAAGACGCGTTTATTTATTTCTTAAATAAGTATTCAATGTATATGATAAAAGATTCAGCATCAATTTAACTACGTTAAATCATGTAGGTACTGTTACATATTTATTCATTATGATTATTAAAGTAGAAGAAACGGAAAGAAAAAAATACATTCGCATAAAATAAAATTTAATTTCCTTTAAGATCAACTGAACATTGACGATTATAATGATTATAGAATATTAAATATCGTAGGCCTATAAATAAGAATTTACACGAAGTAACATACGAATAAATGAAGTACTAATTAAATTAAACTTGAAAATACAGATTGAAATATGGTATCGGATTCTGAATTGAGTTACAGGCTTGTGAAAATTGGGTATTCGATAAAGAACTTTCGTATGTCTCACACATCATACGCCTTATCAGGTCGCGTAAGTACTTAGCTCGATTGATTTTTATCAGCCAGAAACATAATATAACATGTGTTGCGTGTGCGTTTCACAAGTTCTTGATTAATATATTGCAAATAGATTACGTTAATATCTAGTATACATAGTATCTTATATTGTTTTTTAGATATCTTTTAACTTTTTGATCTATCACCCACTTTATATAACTTTTTTGTTCATATTAAGTACCAATTATTAGTACAGTGCTTATGCCCCATCTGTGGGTAAGTAGTAACTGCTGCCTATAGACATCTTTATAACTAATTTTATATGTAAGGTCAGGTCATATATTATAATATTAATCCGAAATAATTATGCTGCTACTCATGAGGGCTGATTGAAAACACCTCGAAATATAGTTTAACCTTTTCACAGCCATAAAGACAGAAAGCAGTAGCCCTCCTACAATGTAGAGTAATTCTGCTAGAGACGGTAAAAATGAAAATAGACAAAGAGTACATTTCGAGTAAACAATGCCATGTTTATTAATAAATGGAATCTGTGTACTAATAAATAAAAATAAAACATTTGGTGAATTGTAAAATTTGATTCAATGAAAAATAATAAAAATCTCGTTCTTGTCTCACGAACAGTATCGGATGCGGGGGCTAGCGATTTGCGTTCAGTCTAGCGCTAGAGTGACAATGTGCGTCCGTGGAACACCTGAATTCTCCTTGGCGTTGCTAATGCTTCAGTGGCCCTCGATTTCCAAGTCGAACATTGATTACCGGCGCCCACCGCCGCCGCCAGTTTCCATTAGTGCCAAATTTATCCTCGGGTAAAGTCGCGCGCATTCGGCACCGGCCGGGCGAGCGAGCGGGACGCTGCCAGCGCCCTCTCGTCTCCACCGCCTCCATTGACAGTCCGCGCGGCGCGCCGACGGTACGCTACTACCCATGCCACGATACGTTCCGCGCTCGACTCACCTTCTCAATAAAACCCCTCGCCAAAACGATAACCCCAAAAAATGTGACTATTAAGATTCACTATAGTTCTCGATACGAACCGCACGTGCTTTCATTTATCGCGGAGTGCTCGTGTGCTGGTTCATATGTAAAACTAAACGCGCTTATTGTTGAATGCTGGGTGTGTACATTGCTGACGATTGGACAACATCGAGGTCGTTTACTGGTCTGACAGGTCGACCCTAGTTCCGATGCACGCACAGATCAAGCTAGAGATAATCTAACATTCGACTAATTGGTAAAGATGCCTATCCACGGCCTAATGTGTGAAATGATAAATTTTAAATATTTCGTTACTATCGTGTAATTTGTTAAAAACATGAATGTGATAAAGTTGTTTATTATATAGTACGCAAAAGCTATAAGCATAGTAGTTGCCTCGTTTTTGATAAGGGCTCCCGGATAAAACGAGCTGTTTTATTGGGCGTTGATATGATAAAGGAACTGCATGTGTAGGTTTATTAATTTTACTCCGCGTCAGGGACAATCTTTATTGTTAAACCAGACTATCAATCGGTGTGATTAGTTATCGGTAAAATATTGAAATAGACTGATGGTGTCGGTGGCGGTGAGTGTGACCTAGAGATGCGTGTGATGTAGTTAATGCCAAAGGATCACGATGCAACGTTCAGAGTCTCAATCGGAGAGGCTGGGGGCGGGTAGCGGGAGCACATTCATAGCTAAAAGCTCCGCGTCGGAGCACAGCATGGCGACCGGCGTGGCGGGCAGCGCCGCCGCCGGCTCCCTGCCCCGCACGCTCAGCACCAGCGTCCTCCGCATCAAAAACAGATCCACTTTCTGGGACAAGTTCTGGGATGAACGGACTAGGCGTGACGCGTAAGTAGCATGCGCTGCTCTACTTGCTTTATTATTAACAATGTGAAATTATATGCACATTATTTAGCATGTGTTAGACATTTTTAAATAACATGTTTATAAAAATATTTTAAGTATCAACTGAATATATTGTTTTAACATTATGTATGAAATCTCTAATGATATAGTTGTTTATCTCACCTACGAAACAGAGAGATTATACGAGTAAAACATTTATATATTTATTTTTCATCAAGTAGACCCATTTCGTTTCAATACATCTAATATCTACCCACGCGGTGAAATCTTCATTTTTCAATAAAAACAGCTAGGGAGAATCACCCACAACGCTATTAGAATATCTACGCTTAAAATAGAAGAACTTTGTTCCCACTAAATCTTTATAGAGACTGTAGCAAAACATAAATCTATTTGTAATGACGAAAATATTATACGCGATATTATATTAATGTTTCTGTTAAATTATTACACGTTTTTCCTTTTACCTAATTACTAATTGATTACATCTATTATTAAAGACCATTAGTAGGAACAGGACTGCTTAAATATTTGTTTCACGATTGTTATTTCTATAATATTACTCGTACTATACAAAAGTTAAGCCTCTTAGCTCTTGACAAAGACTAAGTAAAACTGAAAATATTAGTACAGTAAAATACAAGACATAATTTATATTAAGACTTTGTAAAGGAAAATTCGCGTCTCTGAAGAAAACACGGCTATTGTTTAAGCACGTACATGCATTCTGACACAAGAATTCAAGATAAACAACATTGTCTGACTGCAAAATTTATGACCATTATATTAATTGTGTGCCAGTTGTCTTGTCTTGTATGTAGTTTAACTAGCCAATAAATATAGTCCAGTGCTATAGAGAACAATAGAAACGTACGGCTACCAGTAGTCTATTGTGAATACGTTTAATCATATAAATATTTCTACGTATGTTAACAGTTTCAAAGAAACATCAGCATTGAGGATTTATTACCTTTTATATTTCTAATGCAAACTTAATACATTCTTATTTAAACACAGACATTGTTTTTAAAAAGATATTTGTTTAGTTCTTCTAAAATCAATTCTGTAGCTACTTTGTATAGAACTGAACAAATTTTTGGATAATATTTACATTAATTTTAGTATCAAAATATTTTACGAAACAAAAGAATACCAGTTTTAGTCTTCTAATATATTTTCTTCGAAGTACATCTGTCTAAATATATTCTCGACCTCATAATTTTATTTCATACCCCTCGAGTTTCCTCAGGAAATGAATTCTATGAAAAGTTTCTTTAACGATCAAAGACTCCAAGCATCCTTCAGCCTCCTACACGCCGAAATTGAATGTATAGACATAAGCTTATTAACATTAATTTTCTGTGGAATTATTATTTCGTAGAGAAATAATTATTCTAGTACCTGTTTTCCTTTCCAGTTAATTATTTTTAGCAGTGGGGATTTTATTCTTATTATAATTTACTTAATTATCACGAGTAGTTTAGTATTTAAATGTTGTATTTATTGTTGAATTATGTTGCTTAAATCTTTAGGAGTTTTACAAGAATTTCTCGTAATTTTTTTTTAACTGATTGAAGTAGCAGACGCGCATACAGTCCACCTGATGGTACTGCCGCCTCTGGACATCTGTAAACAACTTCATGAGGAACATAGATTCTATGCTAGGTGCTAGTGCTACTCACGAGGACTAAGATGGTCCCCTCATATAAAAAAGTTCTGGCAACTACACCCTTCCATCGAAACGCAAGAAATGATTCACGCTAGAAATAATAGCGGTGGTACCTTCCCGGTCGAACTGCAATGATTCTGCCACCTTTAAAATTTAATTCATTTCGAAACAAAAAGTATTATTTTCGAAGAGGTCTAGTTAAATATACCACAACAGCTCGATAACTCAATTGATAAAATCCATCACCCGATACGAATATAGACGCGATAATTTATTTAGTTAGAACGCGACAAAGCATGTAAAGGTTACGGCACCTAATCAGGAATCTCAGAGTAGACAACAATGTAAATTTGAGTAAAAATACTCCTAACCTTTACATCATACCATCCTTCACGATCATGCTCATATATGGTAGTGATGGTCAACTCGAGTTGCTAACTCGATTGAACCCGAGTTGAATTCGTTGTAACTCGAGTTGAATATAAGTCTTAAGCTAAAAAAAATCTATACTGATTCCAGTTTATCGACATAAAAGGTCGTAAAATGCATACTGATTCATATTTAACCACCAAAAAAAGGCTAGTCACTTGACGGTTCTTCTGTGATGTAGTTAGTTAACTGCAGTTGACTCGAGTTAACTCGTGTTGCATGCATTTTTTTACTCGAGTTGTGTGTATCCCGAGTTGGCACATCACTAATATAGGCTTAAACTTGCTCCATTAGTAGCATATGTTACGTAATACAGAGAACATTGGGAGACATAACATGGATGTTCCATCAAAATCGCAGAGCCGTTTCCAAAGAACTTCTAGAAAAAAATATTAAATAAATCAGCGTAAATTAAGCAGCGTTTTTAAAATTCAAAATAGCAATATTTATAAGTTACATAAATACCTTAATGTATATATATTCGTATATATAAATTTAAGTTAAATTGGTTTAAATGTATTAAAAGGATAATAATAACGTCAATAATGAAGTGAAAGCAAATGTCAAAAGTCAGGTTGATTGCGTAAGACACTAATACGCAGACATTCCGTTCCCTATAAAATAGGTTGATGTCAGAACAAAATAACGTCCTTCGTCCAGGAAAATGCCGATTTCTGATAAAACAGAACTTTCTATTCGGTAGATGGGTATGGAAGTTAGATGACTTATATGAGGAGACCATCTGAATAAGGCTGTGTCCCAAGTAGGCAAACTGTTAGCGGCCGATTGAATTTGCAGCGTATCTGCTTAGGACGCCCTTCCATATATTTGAAATGGAGTGTCCAAAGTTTGCTAGTTTGCGCTCGCTTTACGCACTTTGCAGCGTCACGTGCGCCAACTGTCTCAGTTAGAGACCAACTCGCAGAAAAACCGATGGCAGTCGGCGGCTGCGATATAGTTGTTTTGCTGGAAGTAGTGAGTCCGTTTGCCGCAAACTGTTCATGCAGTAGTTGGAAAGAAACTATCGAAGTGAACTATGTTCCTTTTTATCCTCTTTCAGTGCCTCTAAGATCAATACTTACTTCAAAAACCATTTACTTCAAAAATTACCATGGTGACCAACAAAACCAATCTCTTTGTAAAACATTAGTAAAGTAAAGATTCTGTCGGTCGACGTAAATTAACAGTTAACTCATAACAGATTGCTTGCGACGCACGAAAATTGATCAGCTAACTCAAATTTCAGTTCGCCACAAATTTGCGGCTTACTCAGTCGGTCGCTGACAGTTTGCCTACTGGGAACCCAGCCCAAGTTTTTATGAGTGGATATGCATCTGTGACCGCCTTAAGATGAAACGTCTGTTCTTTATGCGGTTATTTGGTTACAAATGTTCATGGCCAGTCAGTGGCCACTTACGTTTTCGGTGGACTGATACGCGTTTTCTGCTACAATCTTATAAAAAAATTGATATGTAAATCACAAATACAATGACCTGGTTGACTGAATAAAAAACATACTGTAAAAACGCACTAAAAGTTAAATGAATTTGAAGTGTAGACGATATTGATGACGATAAAAGATTTTTTTCCTTTCGTTTCAATGGTTATTATACAAAGTGTGCGTTTTTATGTAGTAAAAGTAAAGTACAAGTTATCAGTCTGTTACGGCACTTAACATCTTTTATTATGAACGCCAATGAAAGCTTGCAAGATGCCAGTTACAACGTAACAACGAGAATCACTTTGTTTTATTGAGAAAACGTGATGAAACAAAAGAACCATTTTCCTTTTAGTAGCCTCCTTAAAACTCTTTTAAAGATACTTTTACGTCTCCATTCTATAAGATAATGAATATAATGAAAAGAATTTATACCTACATTGTATAGGTATATTATGACGTCAGGAAGTAATAAAGACATTACTTATTCTTCTCAAAATTGAAGAAATACCTAACTGTAGCGTAAAGCATTACACTTTCTGAATTAATAAGTGATAGGTACTTATGATGACTTACATATGAAGCGAGCATATTAGTCCTCAGAAATGGACATGCATTTGTAATCGGCTTACCATATGACTCCCTTTGTATTCGGAAATGGTTGCACATGTTCATGGGGTGACAATTATTATTTATTAACATGTGGACTGCATGCTTAAAATATACGCGCATAAAATTTACGCGCAAAATAAGTTAATCGAAATTTTGCTCTCTATGATTTTTTGCTTGTTTGTTGTTGTTTGATTTTTACACTGGACCGCAACGCAACTGGACTGGAACGCAATACAACATTTTTTATGAATATACATATATGTTGAGAAATGTGTCTTAATCACAGCTCGTCCTTTTTATATTTCCTATTTTGGATTTATTTTAAAGAGCAACTGAATAATAAAATAAACAGTTGCTACAAATGGAACCGTACACTTTCAAGAATTTAATTTATTTTATCAAAGTATAGAGTAGCCCTTTGAGCCTTGATAGAATATTTCAAAGGTTACAGGGATTTTTGCAAAAAATAATTTAATAAGAACAGGAAAATTTTAAGATAGGAATATTATTTGGGAAAAGAAATGGAAGCTCCTTCTAATAATATTTAAGGAAACGGAAATGTTAATGGAAGCTAGTAATACCTGCTACATGACTATATGACAAAACCTATGAAAAACCCTGAAGGTGGTAGAACCAGTGTAGTTCGACCGGGGAAGTACCATAGCCACACCTATTTCTAGCGTGAAGCATTTCTTGCGTTTCGATGGAAGGGTGTGGTTGCCGGCATACTTTCACATGAGGCGATCATCATAGTCCTCGGGAGTAGTAACGCATCTGTGATAGTTTTCAGATGGAACCCATGTTCTGTATGAAGTCGATTACAGGCGTCCATGGGCGGCAGTGACCACTTACCATCTGGTGGACTGCATGCTCGTTTGCTACTTCAGTTAGATAAAAAAAAATATGATGACAGCTAATTTGTTAAATATATCTGAAATTATATATTTATTACGCAATTTTATTAAATCATTTTTTCCTGCGACAATACAATTCGACTTTGTTTACCGGGGTTTAAATAATAAAATATAAAATTCTAAACTCAAGTCCAAAATTAAAATAAATCAATTCGAAATCAGCTTTATATTTTTTTAATATAAATTTAATAATACGAACCGAATTTAAGATATTACAATTGAAAAAAACATTTATTAAAAAATTAACATATAGGTAATCAGTTAAATCTATGAATCTAATTAATTTCAAGCATATTGACTTAAGTTTTAACAAATTTGAAAAAATTCTATTTTTACTCGTATTCAATTTTAGGTCATTTTTTTAAATATCAAATAAGAGATATATAATATCCATACATAAAATAAAAATAGGAGTTCCACGTGTCTTTCGTAATATTATTATACGTATGAATTGTGATCCCGTATTAACTTAAAACCACTAAGAATCATCTCAGGACATAAAAAGTCTCAGTATAATGTCTCGTTCAATAAATCCGTTTAAAGCTCTGTATTAGCTAAGCTTCTCTCTAGAGGCATAGCATCTTTCTTTCTAATCAATAATCACATGACCTTCGCAAAAGTATTGGCGACGAGTGAAATGTCACCAACGACCATTCAATCTAGTGGTTTCTATTGATCTGTCAATCGTTACAAGAGTCTTTAAACTAACGACCTGCATGGAACATTATACCAATTTAACATCAATGGGGCTCGGACTAAGATCAACCATACATTTCAACAATACATATTTGTATTTTTGTATGTGCACCAACCCAACTGTTTAGTGAACTATTCCATCTTTGGCTGACTGATCGTAAAGTTTAAATTGAACAATTATATATAAGACTAAGACAAAACAGTTAAGCAAATTTTTGTTTATCAAACGATTTCATTATTTGTGTCTGGGGATATTAACAAGCTTTATTTTTTTAGCTTTAGTTTAGTTTTTACCAATGACATTTATTAGTAATTTCCGTCTAATTACAAGTTTATTCCTAACTTGTGACTTTATTATGAATGCAAGATAGGTTAGAAATAGATTAGATTCTAGATTTCAAAAAATAGTTACACATACAGTGTGTATTCTCTGTATAACAATTTTTTGAAATTATAACAACTTGTGGTTATACATAACCACTTTTTTTACATTCACAACAAATCATATAGAAATTGACTGTACAGTGAACTCTATACCTTTTTTGATAGACAAAAAATCATCAATTGCAAATTGACTTCCCTATTTATTATTAGTTTCACTATAATAGTGAAACGTTGCTAATAAACATGCCTCATGGCCTGATGATAGGAAGACCCTAGTCTGCGTTAGTGAAACTGTTGTAATTAACCCAAACTTTACTTTACGGCTCGGACTTTATGTACTTTCCTAGGACCTAAAATAGATACGTATGAGGCAATACAAAGTTTGTAACGTAGGTATCGTTAAGCGCCCATTCTAACATTTGTAAAGGTCTTTCAAGAGTGAAAGTAATACAGTGCATAGGTCGATATTAATGTTATTTCCTTTCTGGGTATTTTACATTCATACAGCTTGAGCGCGAAGCAGTTCTTACATTTCATAAGAGGCCATAGTCCTCGGGTGTAGCAACGCACCTATTAACTTCGCATAGAACCTCTGTTCTCTAAAAGTAGCTTAAACCATAGGCGTCAGAAACCACGAACCACCAGGTGAAATGTATGCTCGCTTGGTGTTTAAATCTGAAAAAAAACACTTGTTTAAGATTCAGAAGGTCGCATTGAGCACATACACGTCGCACATGTCACTTGCTGTCAGTTGCGGTTGCCACGTTGTCACGCCGCGGAATGTAACACAGGTTTTGTCGGAGAAACATATCTGTTTTTGAACGATCCTAAAATATACTGATAGCATTATAATTATATAAGTTTTTCACCATTTTTTTCATTTTTAATAGTTGTACAGGATATAGTTAAAAAATAAAGACACATCATGAAAGCTGGTTAAAGTATACTTTAGTGCTATGATTAGATAAGTTCTCAATATACATAAGTGACTGTAAATGCCTTTTTGGGAATAAATTTCCTAAACCGAACAATTCAAAATGATAGGCGACGTTTCATAAAATCCAATGAGAAATACCGTGCAGTTTTCCAAATAAAGGCTATATTTTACCTATCCATATCGTACGAAAAGAAAAGGAACACTAAAGGCATTTCGTGCAATAACAATGAAAGGGTGGGGCAATACAATAGGGGTACAACCGCTGGGGAGATAGCCGATCATTCGCCAAATATAGAAATCGATCGTTCCTCTGCTCTCCCGATCTAAAACTCAGTACCGGATTAGCCACACAGCAAGAACAGCAAATGCTACGGACCCCGCGACTTAAGGGGTCCCGCGGTCCAACACCTATTTATATTTTACTATTTTGCTATCCCGAAAATCTTAAACTGAATGAAGTAGGTACATATAGAAAGTGTCATCTCTAAATTTTCCCAAATTGAATCCAGAAAAGTTTATTTGTAACAGTTTTGTTTTATTCAATACTCATACTTAAGGCAAACTATTAGCCACTTGTCAGAATTTGCTACAGGCCCCGCGCTGGCTTAACTCGGCACTGCTAAAACTTGTAGATATAAAAAATAAATATATAAGATACCTGATGCCACGTAGTAGAATGCACTATATAGATCATTACAAAATCGTCATACTTAAGTAAATTGTTTTGCGGGCTTCCGTAATCACTCGCAATATAACGCAAACTTAGAGACAGGGAGAAACATTCGTATGAATTCAATATGTACGAGTTTAAGAAATTTAAAAATAAATCTCCGTGACATTTTTCCTAATGCTATTTATTATATGCTTATTTATAACGATATATATATATATTTTTAGTTTTAGTTAGTAAGTCCTTGTGGTCTGAAGGGTGTGTGGACTCATCCGAGGCATTCTAACTTAGTCCTTAGGAATACCAACGAACCAGTGGCCACCTTCAAGTAAGGTCGATCTTAACTGAGGTTGATTACAAGTGTCCTTGGAGGGATTTGGCCACTTACCATCACGCATGCAGCATGCAGACTTGCTGTAAAATGTTATTTAGGTAAATCCCCCTAAAATATAAAAAGAATGTGTTTAACATTAACGAATAAATAACATCTTATAATAGTAAACCAAAGTCCATGATTACAGCAATATTCCTAAAAATATCTGGTGCGTTGTATGCTCACTTCAATAGCATTTTAACATAGATGTTTCGCCAATATAATAAATCGCACAAAGCGTAAATATTATAAATATTATGGAAGTACGTAATCCGGGAGTGCCTGGATACCTGCGTGGGATGTTAATTGAAAACACGTGCCGCGCGCTGCAGTGAACCAGGCCCTAGATTTCTATAAATAAACCCCTCATTCGGAATAATCTATCATGATAACGCAAAGTACTTAATAATATTGCTTGAGAATAATTTGATTATATTAGCACCGTTTAAGAAGGATCACCACTTCGTCTCTTGATTTATTAATATTTCTTTGTAGGTTTTTTATTCACCTTCTATTCCATCTGTTATTGAATGAACTCTACAATCAACTAAGTAATCATCCTTATATAGGATTAAAGTACTATCTGAGATCGGCCCCACGTGCGTTGCTTCCACTGAGAACTAAGTTAGAATGTTTCTTGTGTATCTATCATAACACATCCTTAAAACCAGAATACGGCAGCGCTTTAAACTATTATATATTAAAGGTGGTCCACCATTTTTACGTGGTATAAGTCTTAGATGTTTATCAGTCTTTATAGTTTAAATACTTAGTCTAAGAAACGTAAATTTTACTACAGAATTCCTCTAGTTTCTAATATATTTGAGGTCTTTCTTCATAAAATTCCCCAGTGACTTTAAGATCGCGAGCGAAACTCAAGCCGTTAGCTAAGTCGTTAAAACTGTAAAGTTGTATAGAGGCACACTCCCTTACTATATGATCGAGTAATAAATAGCAACAGTCCCTGAAAAGTGTGTTTCAATTTGAAGCAAGTTGGTGAACATTTGAACTTATCTCTATTTCTCAGAAGCAGCATATCTGTGATAGTATTTTAATTAGATTTGACGCTTTATTATCGACCCTGTTTACCATATAATCGTTAAATATACACACAGGATTAGCACAATAGATGTCGGCAATAAAATAAAAAGCGCAACTATTACAAATTAAAAATACCAAAAATTCAAAGCTGTCAATTACTTATTCACTCAATGTTTGAAACAAGTCTTATATTTTGCTTTTAGGCGCCAAGTGAGTATAGTGTTTAAAAATCTAGTAATAAATACATAGGTGTATACCTACATAGGTTTTAAACAAAATTAGCACCCATATGCTGTGTATGACAAGTAATGAATAAATTGTTGCTCAGAAAACCATACTTGCAACTTATTGCATTTTTCTAGTAAGTGGCCTACCAGACAGATATTTCTAGCGTGGAGCGCTTCTTCGGTGGAAGGGTATGGTTGCTGGCTCATATATTTAAGTCTTCGCCAAGAGCAAAGCGTTTGTGATGAGTTCAGATAGAACCCTTATCTAATATGAAATTACTTATAGATATCTATTCGTCGTCATTACCACTTACTATCATATGAACACATACTCGTTTACTACTTTAAGCATATACAAAAAAATCTTTGCAATTTTTATTCTATGCAACTACATCCGGACTTTTCCATGACGTACATTTATATCTTCACCTAATTGCCACTTCCACTGAATAAAAAGTATTTTAATTTAATGATAGGTTTCCTTACAAAATTATATTTTCTCGTAAAGGTTCTTTTAAATTTTGATCAGTCGTTTCCCTTATTCCTTTCCGTTTCCATGCTAAATAAAGCTGACAAATTATGGGACAATATTTATGTATTCGAATTCGGTGATCAGCTATGTTCGACATCAATAATGATACTCAAGACAAATCAAACAATATCAAACAAGGTAATACCGCTGTGTCTAAAATATTTCCTTTACCTAGGAGAACGCTGCTAACGAGACAAACTTTTCAACAAGGAAACACTCCTGGGATTACTGATTTTTATAAAAATAATATTCCTCCTTGTTTAAAATATTACTTCTTAAGACAACATTTGTTAACGCACTTATTACGCACAATTTAGTTATTAACAAAACTTCAACAAACTAAATATTTAGCTTTCCCAAGAAATGTTTAAAGTTTACATTATCTACTTTGCTACCCTAAACAAAAGATAGACATTATTAACTTAAAAATTCAGATCGTAACAACAAATATTTTACTCGACTACTCAGTGACTTCCTTCAAGTTAATTAAGTTTTACGATTGTTCCACGATGTTCTTAAGTCATAAAACCGACCTTACAAAACATTGCGATGATACTTTATAAAGACGTATAAAATGGTTGTAAATTTCTTCACTTCCGAAGTAACTTTATTAAGAATTTCCTACAAAGTGTTCCTGCTACAAAGTTAAAACATATGTATGTTTTACGTAGTAACCAGTCACGGTACCCAAATCAACACGGAAACGGATAGACATGTTTATTTTAAGTACAAGAATATTCTATCATAGACTAATTTTATTGCTACTCACTACTCGCTACGCACGTGTATACGCAATGTAATATATACAAATATGTTTATTTAGAGTAACTATTCTCAAAAATCAAAAGTTTGGGCAATAAGCACGTCTATGCTGGCCTGCTTCTAAGGATGCTAGTTTTTAACAGCAGCTGGTATCAAATTTATGTGTACTACCCTACTTGTTGTATTTAAATAGGTGTATCTTATATTTTTTGAAATCTTAGTTATATAGGCATGACTTAGAAGTAAGTATATTAACGAATTGAGAACAAAAAGACATTTACCCATATTCTTGCATTGTTCTTCTTCGTTCCGTTGCAATTTTAACATAACAGTTATTTATTAATTCCTTCTGTTCCCTTCCGTTAGTAACATTTCTTTAAAATTCTATGTGATAAAAGTTTCATGTATATTTTTTAATTAATTTTTTTTTCATCAAAAGAAACCGGAAAATATTTATAAAGCTATCATCTGCATGTTTCAATAATACATTACTTGAAGAGTGCAAATGTTTTCCCGTTTGATTAAAAAAATGTTCTTCTTCCTTACGTGCGCCTTTTCAACTATCGAGTATAAAGCAAAAGAACATCATTTTCATAGCATGACCATCTTTACTACAAAAGAAAAACAGAACAAGAAAATAAAATAAACAGTTATGAATAAAAAACAGTTATGACAAGGAAAGTAAATGCAACCGGAAATCTATTCGGAGGGTTGGGTAGTAGCAATCTACGACAGGACAATCAAGATCTGCGCATTGAACGTAGCAAAAAAATCTATCTATGACGCTTATAAGACTGTCTAGAATGTCAACTGCAGGTAATCATTTATTTCATCTTTATACTGAAATAAGACCTGCTTGAGGATGAGATTAGATCTTAGTAAAAAATGTAATTTAGTTTGCATAAAATTACGTTACACAATTTCATCACAATTTCTCTGGAGGCGGTAGCGACATTGAGATAGAACGAAGACTTGGATAAATTGATTCTATTTCCATAAAGGAATAGGTATATATTACTGTGAATAAATTCCTTAAGACGATTGAGTACAAAAGACGTAATACTTGAAGTAAGTACAGATGGTACAACCAGCATAGTTCGACCGGGGAAGTACCACCGCCATATTTCTAGCGTGAAGCATTTATTATTGCGTTTCGATTGAAGGGTGTGGTTGCCGGCACACTTTTATATGAGGCAACCATCATAGTCCTCGGGAGTGGCAACGCATCTGTGATTGACTTCAGATAGAACCCATGTTCTATTTGAAGTTGTTTACAGATGTCATTGGGTGGCAGTGGCCACTTACTATCAGGTGGACTGCATGCCGGTTTGGTACTTCAATCAGATATAAAAAAAACAAGTAAAGTAAAGAAAGAGGCGTAAATGCGACATCAATTTTGTTATTGATATATACTTTTAGTCAGAATTATTGGTAAAAAAAAATTAGCAAGTTCGTGCAGCAAAAAATATTTTTTTAGATTTCTTATCATTGTTCAGAACAAAATGCAGTTCTCAATTGAGACCTCGCTCGGCCTAATTGTAAGCTATTTAATGCCGGGATGTGATTGATCAGAATGCACATGCGGGCGCGCACTGCACGTTGTCTATACAAATTGAATAATGAATGAGAGTGGTAAAAACATTTTAACATACTGTTATTATTTATTTGGAAGAGATGAACACGGATCGCAAAATTTGAGTTACAGTCTATATATCCACCACCCAGTACTTAACTAGGTAACCTCTACTGAGTGTGAGAAATAGCACGCCGCACAATGTTTAAATAAACGTCGATAACCATACTTTGTAAATTATTATTTAAAACTAACGTTTACAGATATTCTCTTTAAACATGATAATGATAGAATATTAAAAGTGATAATTTCATTACTTGTAAGTGGGTACTCCTACGACAGGTAGGTAGCCTACTTGGTTGTTGCCAACAATTGATTGATGGTTGGTTAGACTCTATATAATCTGTCCCTGTAGTTCCAGGACAGAATAGGGCTAATCCCCTGCCTGTAGTAAGAGGCGACTAAAAGGGGCTTCCGGGGTTGTGGGCGGATGAACTAGAGTTGGAACTTGAACCATTTTCCCAGGCGATTCCGGGAAGGACGGCGGTATGTGTGGTCGCATACCGCTGTAAAGACTAGACTGGGTGGTGGGCCCATCCGCCCATCTGGGACGAGCCCGATGGGGCAACACGCTCAGAGGATTTCGGCTGCGTTCGTTAGGAGGTCTCAGAGTCCTTTTTATAGCGCCGAGGGGTTTTAGTGCGGGTAAAAATCCCACATAACCCTGCGTCGCTCCCACAGCGTCGGGCACGTTTTGAAGGTTCCCTCCTTCGAAAACAAAAAAAAACTATTTAATCTACCAGATTTATACTCATTATACTTCTTCACAGAAAAATAGAGTTGGTTCGTATATTTTTCGTCATTCGAAATACATGGGTATTTCGAATGACGAAAAATATAACAAATATCAGGTCTAAATATTTTTCTACCATTCGGATGTTTCACAATTTTTTCCCGTTATAAAATTAAAACAAAATCTAATCTGTCATATGCATTTGTACAATTTAGCGACAAAAAATATTGCCGAATATTCTTAGACATTCGCGCTTTAATGTGTCTCTTTGTCTTCCTATGTTCAAACGGGACTAATAGCCACGATTAGATAAGTCTATTATTGACTAGGTATGAAAAAATCTAATATCAGCTACATGTGCCTCTGGCATGAGAGTTAGAATTAATAGTCCATTAATTATTACAGGGCTAATTAAAACAGCATTATGACAACAAAGTAATTGAATACCCTTAATTATTGAGCTAGATAGCCATCTCTGCGTTTTCAATAATCCTATCGATCCTTTAAAGGTGTCCCGGTATTCGTGCGTCGGGAAGTTTCTATTCAGATAATTAAGTTTCAAGCTTAATTAAGATCCGCTCTGTTATCATCCCGTTGTAGGTATAATATTAGTTTACATGAATTACTATTTTACTACTCTGCTATTTCATAGCGGTAGCTAAGAGGTTTGATACTGGTCAAACTAATTGTGTTAAAAAGCATAGTTTTACATTGAGCATAGCCAAAGTTCATGTAGAGAAGGAGTACAGATATATATTTATTTACGAATATTTATGTACAAAAGTGTAAGTATTACATACATATGTATATAATTAATTGAAATAAATCAGTTCTTTTTTACATTACTGACAATATTTACCATAATATCTCCTGTCCATGGCAATAAAATGCAATATTACTTTACATCCAGCGTAATCTAATAAACTTCTTTAGTCCTTTTTTTTGTTTTCGAGGGGGAAACCTTCAAAAGGTACCCGACGCTGTGGGAGCGACGCTAGGTTATGTGAGATTTTTACCGCACCAAACCCCCCCCCCCCCCGGTGGCCGTCCTCGGCGCTAAAAAGAGGACTCCTGGAACTCGGTCCAACCGCAACCGGAATCCTCTGCGCGCGTTGCCCCATCGGGCTCCTCCCAGATGGGCGGCCGGGCCCACCGCTCCGTCTAGTCTTTACGACGGTATGTGACCACATACACCGTAGTCCTCCACGGGATCGCCTGACCGAACGGTTCGAGCTCCCACTCTAGCCGCCTGCAACCCCGGAAGCCCCTTTTAGTCGCCTCTTACGACAGGCAGGGGATGCCGTAGCCCTATTCTGATCCCGAAACTAAGGTCCTATATAGTGTTTTTCAATTAAATGGAAACTTAATGCACAGCCGGCATTGAATAACATAAAATTATCAAAAATATATTGAAATTAACAAGTATTCTTGTTACAATTCGGTTAATATCATGTCTAATTTTAATTTGGTTTAATTACGGTAAGATATGGACCACGACGTTGGGTAACTGGATTATTTAAAGATATCTAAGAGGAGGAGTTCTAAGCACGTCTGACTTTGGTTACCCTATTAGGAGAATATTATTAGATTTGGCAGTCGAGCTCGGGAAGGCACCTTTAAATGCAGATTTTAACTAAATTTGTTCTGTACTATACGGATCGATGTTATTTTTTGCTGTATTTCCATGTCTTACAAATGAAGACATAATAATTACTAGAGACGCCATATCAATTAAAAATGAAGTCATTGCTCGCGTGTTGTCTTCATCCTTCTCTAATTTAGACTTTATAAACTCTAAAAAAATATGAACATAAACTGTGGTTGCATAACTAATAAAACAATTTGTTGTGATTCAAAACTATGCTACGATCGATGGATAAGTTAAACGTTTTCCCCGTAGATATTTATTTATGAAGAGGAAAATGTTATTTATTATTTTTTTCTTTATATATTTTTGTAAGCGACCCAAGCCATGACTAATGTCTGCCAATATCTTATTCTTTCTTTTTATAAACTTATTATTACAAAGGAAGTTATTTTGATAAAAATACGGATAATTTAGCCTTTACTGACATACGATACTGCTTGAAGCCATACACTTTGGGAAAGTAAATTGACGTGCTTCAATCTATAGTATTGTGACTCAATTTTCATGATAAAAACTATTTCTTTTTATAAGATTGTAGCAAACGAAAATGCAATCCAGCCTTAGGTAAGTGACAAAACGGTCACTTACAGATGTACATGGGCGGCAATCCGCCCATGTACTTTTGCAAGTAACTTCATATATAACAAGGGTTCTATCTGAATTCCATCACAGACGCATTGCTAGTGCCGTTTGCTAAGCTGGTCACCCTATATATGTAACTGAGCCAGCAATTGTACTCTTTCACCGAAATGTAATAACTGCTTGACGCTAAAAATAAGCGTGGTGGTGTATCCCTCCGGTCGAACTACACTAATTCTACTATCTGGTAAAAACATAATGGGTACAATAGTTGTTGTTTTCTGCACCAAATAATGCTTTGAGAATACACTCCACAACAATAACAACAACTAAAAGAACGTTTTCAATATAAAAAGGCATAAGTACATGGCAAGTAATTTGTTATTGTATTTATTGTGTTCATCTAGTGTTTTGATTCCTAAAAAAAACACAAAGGCGAATTCATAGAGTAGGTAATGTTAAATATCTGAAAGAAATACGCGTTGCCAAGACCTTCAACTTAATAACATTTACTATAATTTATTAGTTTTGATCTATCTTTACAGTCGAATTATCGAGCAATTATCGATTAATTAATAATAGATCATATTATAACAAAATGAAAAAAGTAAAAAAAGTCCATATGTAATGAATAAAAATAAGTGTAATTGACTGACATAATACGTCAAAAGATGTCGAATTGAATGTGTTATTAACAAATTCAAGGAAAATTGGTTTAAAATTAAATACTTATTTACAAATTGTTGCAAAGTTATCTTCGTGCACATGAGGTTGGTAGGAAGACACAAGTATGTATACAGATAGGTGCATGATTTAAAATCTTTATACTTAACATTAGTAGTAGTTTTCAAAATGCATTTATGCTTGTAGAACTGTTCATGTAGTTCGACTCCACAGTTGCCATTATCTTTTTCTGCGTAGTACATAATGGCAATATTAATTGCTGCTGTAACTTCGTTTAGAGGGAGATAACATAACAATTCCTAGAGCTCCCGCATTAGGATTTTCTCCTTTGTTGTGCCATGGGCATACATAGGCGAATAAACAAACACCCAAACCCAGAACCCATTTCGTGTCAGACCAGTATGGTGACCGCTCCGCCACACTGTACGTCTTATACATGTACTCGGACACATGTATTAGTAGTATTCAATATGTTACTAATACACGTATTGAGTGGATTCCCAATATGTTGAAATGGATATTCAGAGCCGTTTATACCTTAGATTTGATTAGTATTTTATAAATGCAGCTGTTTATTCTTAATTCACAAAAAAGAAATTATTACTGCTTTTCGGTGAAGGAAAACATCGTGAGGAAACCTACACACCCGAGAGTTCTTAAAAAAGTTCTCGGAGGTGTGTGAAGTCCACTAATTCGCACTTGGCCAGCGCGGTGGATTATGGCTTAAACTCTCTCATTCTCAGAAAAGACCCGTGCCCAGCAGTGGGCCAATAATTGAGAGAATTAACAAAAAGTTCGCTAAGCAAAAAAAATGGCTTGCTTAAACAAACAAGTCGAAGTTCACTTTATTATACTTATTTTATTATTTAAAACATAAATTAGGACTATATTTCCTCTTCTAAAATAAACCCAAGTTGTCTGAATATGATTAAATATCTGTAGTGCTCTCGAAATTGTACTTGACTTTTAACTGCACGCCTAGAAACTGAAATCAATAAAAGCACTTTATATTTATCTTTAGCCTGTGGTGATAGTAAAGGACTTTCTACGAGTATTTTATTAAATAAATTAATGAATACAGTGTAAATAATTTTACCTATTTTCTTTTTTCAAATTATAACATAATTTTGGTTAGGGTATTTTGAATGTAAGCCCGACTAAATTTTCTTATCAATCCCAAAACGTCCACCTATGACTCTCATAATCTGAATTACCCAGAAATACCTTAGATTTTTATTTTTATTGCGAATACAATTTGTTATGGACATAATGATATTTAACATAATTTTATTCTATAAATTCTATAATTTTATTAAACTTTAAAATTTGTTACCAAAAAAAAAGTAGTCAAGTTTTACTCAACGTGAATATTGCTAGGTAAAAGTAACTTCAAGTTAAAATGATTGATTGCGAGAAATACGTTATCCGAACCGTAATCTCGTAATAATCTTTTATTTGTTATGGCAAAAGACTGCTAAAATATAATGGATTTATTGCTGGATTTTTTGTAGAATTTCAACTTAGTTGATTACAAAAGATATTATTAAACAAATCTTAAAATTTTATTAACAATGAATATTTTAATTACATAATGTACACAAAACTTGATTTTCATATAGGTATTAGGATTCACAAACATATATATTTCTTCGATGTGAGTATTTACTTGATTACAGTCTTAATTTAAATCGGCCCTCATATTTTTCCAATTTAATCCAGTACTCAACTTTTAATTTTGTCAAAATACCAAATGAAGGGACCTCTTGATTTGATTGCCGAGCTAATCATTGACGTACCTAAATATACATACTTTACCGTTCCTTTCACTTGTATATTTTACACTTCTTATATTACAACTAGTTGACCCGGCGAACTTCGTTCCGCCTAAGAGTCAAAAATCTAAAATTAACAGTGATCCTCCACTATATGTATTATACATAAAAACCTTTCTCTTGAATCACTCTATCTATTAAAAAAAATCGCATTAAAATCCGTAGCGTAGTTTTAAAGATCAAAGCAGACATAGGGATAGATAGCGCGAAGCGACTTTGTTTTATACTATGTAGTGACTATGCTAGCAGAGACATAAATTCTTCATTAATATATATCAATAAATAGGTAATTCAACTTCTATGACGATGTGAAGTGGCGTTAGATAATCAATTACTTAATTTTTTCTAGGAATTTGTCTGAAAGTTATTTAAGGCACAAATTCCACAGCTATATATGCATTTTATCTACAACATTATACGTGTTGTGTTGGTTTATAGTTTCAAGAGTGTAAGCTGTAATACTTGGAATCCGCATTTAGTACGCATTGATAGCATCGAATCCAAACTATCTTAGTTTTGACTTAAATGCTATTTGAATTGGATTTTACCTATACGAGTCCCAGTAATTTACTACGAGGAGGGCATAAGTTTGTTTAGAAATAAATACAATTTCTATATACATTTTTTATAAATATCTCTAGGAATGTTATGCGGTTTTAGAAGCATTAACACTCGAAATAATACCTTCTATTTATAGGCCAAAATTCAAAGCCGTGCTTTAATATTCAACAACCAATATGTATTCAATTATATTCAACAACCGTCTTGCATAATGACATTACCTAAATTAATTCATACGCATTACCAAATGCTATAGTCAAATACCTAAAGTCATCAAAGCGCTCTGTTTGTCCATGAATAGCACTGTTTGTGAATGGACGTCAGGCGTCAATCCAATACAACTATAAATTAATTACACCATTATAAAACTGTTACAGATAAATTCTAACTATTTTGTTATCTGCAACTCAAATTGGCTTTAGTGGACGCTGGCTCTATTTTTAGATGAAATTATTTGAGGCGATGACCGATTGTCATCAAGCTAAACGAAATTACTTTATTACTGGTATCATTAGCTTGAACACTTCTGTTCTTTTTTATAAGCGTTTTATTAATTTATTGTGCATGTAGGGGTCAAATCTTTTGGCATTATTTTTAGTTATTACCGTCAGGCTTTATTTTGCGGAATCCATGGTTTAAAGTTACATTATTAAAATTTTTTTTTACTAAACTTTACTTAATCGATTAATCTTACTTGTAGTTTCCTTAAAAATTTTGTGTAACTTAGATGGCAATGCAATAATATGACATCTATTTTATTGGCCTGATTTGATTACGGACATGAATGGTTTGAGTAAGTCGACTCAACACGATATGTGTACCCATAGTCGAGGTCTTATTAGATGTTTCTCAATCAGTAAAATTTGTTTAAATTAAATTAAATTATTAATTTACTAAAGAACGATTAATGTTATTTCCTATTATTATGTTCAATTAAATATAGAAACGGATGAAATAAACCTTTCTGTTTATTTACAATGTAAAGATAGTACTTAATTAGTAGTTTTTAGGATTTAAACCTTAGTACATTATGATATATAATATACTATTCTTTGTTATCTTGAGTACAATTCCTGTCAGGTAAAATTCAGGCCAGCAGTAACTACTTAACATCAGATGAGACTTAGACTGAATTCTCATTTTCAATTTAGATCTTGTAGAAAATAAGATTCAATTTCGAAATAAAAGAAAATCCTTAATTTCTCGATGGCTCCAAATTTCAAAAGTACATTAATAGGATAATTATAAAAGCATTGAGTGTAATAATTATAAGAATCAATTATGTATTTATCAATGTGCTATAAATAAGTTTTATTACTCTTTCTTCTGTATTCCTTAAACGGAAATGAAACTGAGAAGGAAGACATTAAAATCTTTTGAAATTATGTCTAATTGTTTATCTCATTTCCTTTAGCAAGTTATCCGGATATGCTGTAAAATTATATAAAAAACTTTATAATTCGTGCTTAGTTTCGCCGCATCAAAATACAAATTAAAGACATTTGTCCATTCCCTATAATTTCGTCAGTATGCCTAACTACCTAACTAGTTATTAGTAATTTAATTATTAGGAATAATTGCCAATCTCTTAATTAATAATAAATCAACACAAAAGTTATGATATCCGATTCTCTACTGATGGGAACTTTATCATCATAACGAAGCATCCCATTATAGTGTTTGCGACTTTGTATGGAGCGTATATTAAATTTATCTTAATGCCGACGTTAATTGACTTCTGTTTATGTGCCATTGTTAATTTTATTAATTTATTTTATGTAAGATTGCTTCTCGGACCATTCGTATTCAGAAACAAACGTTACATTCCTCGACTTGTTCGTAATCTCACCAATTGAACGAGAATATCTCTGTGTATGATATGTATGATATCTCTCTCTGTCAAAGGCTCACGGTTTTGTAATAGGATACAGGGCTTATACGTATAACCGTACACAAATAATCTGGTACGGATTAATAGAAAAGCAATTAGCACAACGAAGATCTAAAGCTAAAACTATGAGATAACACTGTTATCTAACGCGATTTTCATTATAACATTTTACATAGTCTCATATTTAAATCTAGTGGAACAGTGATATGCAAACATGAATATTCATGAGTAAATCCTCGACATACCTATCCATTAAGTCTTCTTTTAAAAAGAACGGTAAACGCTTTTAAAATATGAGTTAAAATATACTTTAAGTTGTACGTATTATAATGTTACATTGAGCTTTTTAAGAGTATGTACCAGAATAGGTCAGAAGGATTGTTATGTATTTCGAGCGTAACTTTGTATGTTTGTATGAATGTATGTATATATCATTGTATTTATGAACTAGCAGAACCGACGCGACTTCGTTCGCGCAGACTATAATGTATCTAAAAAAAATTGAACTAAAATTTTGACATTTTGAATCACATTACTCAAGTTTTAGCAAAGACGCCTTATATATTAGTAATAAAAATAGCCTATGTTTCTCAGGGATAATGTAGGATTCGGATCGTGAAAAAATTTTTAATATCGGTATAGTAGTTTTTAAGTTAATTCATGACAAACACAAAAATACATAAATTCAAAATTTTCCTATTTATAATATTAGTATAGATTTCCATTTCTTTGGCATGTACTAGAGCCCAAACGGCTTGTCGGATTATATATGAAGTTGACTAAAAAGCGTTAAATTAAATAAATTATAATAATCAAAATGCCCGACTGGAAATTTTAGTTGTAGCAGGCTGAATTTTTTTTTCATAATTATTTCTTGTTCCTTGTATATTCCTAAAGGATAGATTAGATTAAAGGGGTCGTTAAGTGATACGGAGAGTATAGGATGGTCTCACAAATTACATCCGGTTCTGCAGTTGTAATAGAACGTACAATCACGTACAATTTCATTAACTCGCCGGGGTATCACGCGTAGTAGTGATTTTGCCGTTCAATAAAGCCAATGCCAAGCCGGGCTGCCATTTTGTAACTATTTCACACATGTATATAGGTATGCGTTTGTACCTGTTTGTACTTAGCCACTTGCAATATAATATAACTATTACGTCGAAGTTCATGTTAAATTGTATAAAGAGAAAGGTTAAAAAAGCTTTAGCATATAAGACCCGATGTAATAACTCATGCAATCATGCATACATTTACAGATTTTAAATATTGACACACCATCAAGAATTCAATCTTGGCTCAATTAATGTAGAAATATTTTACTATCACCAAAAGCCTAACCAGTTCACAGTAAATACACTAGAAAGTTTACAGTACAGTTTTTAATATTGCAATTATAAAATGTTACTAAATTGCAATATATGGTTAATAACACAAGCAGTGATGCCAACTTAGGGGTTTTTCTTCCAAATTTAGGGGATTTTCAAGTAGGATGGGGATTTTTTAGGGGTGTAAAATTTTTAGGGGTATTTTCAGGGGTTTTTATAACTTCAACATATAGGTGTTTTTAATGGGAAATCTCCCCGCCACTATAATCAATGCCTCACGACGAAAAAAAAGGAAAAAAAACGTCATGCACTACACCCGAAGACCTTTTTGACCTTTTTTTTTCGTCGTCAAGTCAGGATTTGGCAACACTGAACACAAGTGTCTTTGTACGCCATGTTTTTTTTTAATCAGAATCAGTTTGTGACACTTAAATAAAATTACCGTAATATGTTTAGCAAAGAAAAAAAGCACCGTAGCTATTACCGCAATCTAATTATATTTGAGAGTTTTGGAACGCACTTTCTTGATTACTTAAGAGGAAAACTAAATAATGCCTGCTTATTATTCCCCTCTCGCTCGTTATACACATAAAGAAAATTTGCGTTATTCATAAGATAGAGGCGATCGACCTAATTCCACCCTCTGTAACATGGGATTGCATTTGGAAGAATAAAATGTTAGTTATTATAACATTATTTAGAAAACTGCGTCTTTGTTTCCATTTGTCTTAAAGCTTGGCTTTTTATGCAAAATCTATGCATATCTTTGTTAGTGTATAAAGCATCTCAGACATTATATTATAACATCTGGTATATTTTCTTACCTTTTATGTTTCTTACCTATTACCTATTATATAGTATTGTTTCTCAGAAGTATAATTGATACAAAATTTTGATTATGATTTAGTTTAACTATCAGATTGTTAATATCTTTGCATATTTCAGACTAATATACACAAAATTTTGTTTTAAAATGATTCCTGTAATTTTTTCTGCTTATTCGAAGTCCTAAAAATCGTTATGTAAAACATATTGGGTATTTTGTCAATAGCTACCAAACTAAAAATAGAACAGGTTGAGAAAGAAAAGAGAAATTTTAACTGATGTCCCTTTGCATATTTATATCTCCGAGTAATTCAAAAGTAGTTGTAAATTGGCCATAGTCATAAACGTTAAAAAAATCCAATGCTTACTTTTTTCTTTACTAGCTAACAAACTAAGGTTTGTCAACTGCTAGTAGGTAAAGGAAAATCTATTTAATTTAAACGAAAAGTATTTAAAAATCCAATAACACATAAAAGTGATTCATGTTCTTAATTGTTTCGTCTTAACCTATTTACGTAACTATTATTCATCTATGTGTACTCCAACTTGGTGTGAACCTGGACACATTTGCAGGCAAGCTGCCAAATCACGTATTCATAGCTCATTAACAGAAATCATGAGTTTTTGTCCCCGTGACTTTTAGCTACCTATAATAGTACAGTACGTCACATTTGCAAAACTCAGCTTGAATAACTGTGAAAACATTACTAGAATATAAGCCTACTTTAACATTTAAATGAATTATAAAGCCAAACATTTCATAACTTTAGATGTAAGGTAAATAAGTCACATGGTTTAAAAAACGACAAAACTGTCGCTTAACTAAATCGCATATTTCTTGCGAATAAAAAATACTAATTTGTATCGTCAGCCCATTATTGTCCCACTGCTGGGCACGGGTCTTCTCTCGGAATGAGAGAGTTTTAGGCCATACTCCACCACGCTGGCTAAGTGCGTTTTAAAGAACTCTTGGGTGTATAGGTTTCTCCACGATGTTTTCCTTCGCCGAAAAGCTAGGCTATCACTGCTCTACTCTACTAATTTAAGCTTTTAAAATGATGATGTGTCATCAGTACCTCTTTTGCAAAATAAATCTAACAACTCCTCATATGTTAATATCCTTCGGGTAGTTAGAACTCTAGGGCATGCAAAATAAATGGACATACATACGCTCGTAAAACATTACCTTCCTATGAGACGCAGTCGGGTAAACAATGCATTAATGTTATTACATGAATATATATCGACTTACAATCCCGAATATGATCCTGGGTAGGAAGGCGGTATGTGTGGTCGCATACCGTAGTAAAAACTAGACGGGACGATGGGCCCAGCCGCCCATCTGGGAGGAGCCCGATGGGGCAACGCGATTAGAGGATTCCGGTTGCGTTCCGTTTGGAGATCCCGGAGTCCTCTTTATAGCACCGAAGACGGCCGCCGGGGGGGTTTTAGTGCGGTATAAATCCCACATAACCCTGTATTGCTCCCACAGCGTCGGGTACCTTTTGAAGGTTTCCCCCTCGAGAACAAAAAAGGCATGCAAAATAAATAGACATACATACGCTCGTAAAACATTACCTACCTATGAGACGCAGTCGGGTAAACAATGCATTAATGTGATTACATGAGTATATATCGACTTACAACTTACTTCAGTCTTGTAAACGTAATATTAGTTATAGAATTGATATAGATAGCTTTTCTCTTTTTGTTGATGGAAAATATAACGTAGGCAGAACAATAAAAAATCCTTTGTATAATATCATACCATATGAAACTGAATAAAAACACTTATTTTCCGTCTAAGTGTGTTTGTTTACGAAAAATATTAGGGTAAATTTATCTTTGAAGTAAACATGAATTCTTTGAAAGGACAGAGCGCAAGTTTATATAAATTAAGTGGATGCGAAACTCGTGTTCTTCCTGAATAGAAAAATATTGCTGAACTCACCCGATTGAATGCAGTTATTTATTGATTTGTATACGAGAAGGAGTATCGGTTTACTCGTACGGTTATTAATTATTTTTATACCTGGGAAGGGGAAACGCAGTGGTGTAGCGTAGGACGGATAGAAGAGACCATGGCTCCAGGCAGCATTTCTTAGAGCGACAACGTCTCCGTTCATGTTTACTGATGTTATATGACTGAAGTAGTAAACGAGCATGCAGTCCACCTGATGGTAAGTGATCACTGCCACCTATGGATACTGTCATCGACTTCATAAAGAACATGGGTGCTATCTGAAGTCAATCTCAGATGTCGCCTCATGTGAAAGTGTGCCGGCAACCACACCCCTCCATCGAAACGCAAGAAATGCTTCACGCTAGAAATAGGTGTGGCGGTGGTACTTCCCGGTTGAACTACACTGGTTCTACCACCTTAAATTTTGTATCATATATCCATATGAATTTGTATCATATAACCGGTATTTCCTGCAGGAAAAGCTTTAATTTTTTTCGTTCACGGGTATCACATTTAGTATGCGACAGAATATTCGGATTTGGCGACCTTTTTTCAGGTCGTTAATTTGCAACGACGCAGGCGTCAAAGGCTATATACATAGATTTCACCACTAATTATTTCGCCCACTTCAATTCCTAAATGAACGGCGAATTTAACTTTGACGGCATAAACCCACGCTCCGCCACTGGACAAACGGTTTTCATCACAGAAATAACAAAGGGACATGTACAATCAATATCGACTATTATTGTACGTGGAGCTTTATAACCAGTGAATACCTAACTGTTTGACATTTGGCCCATCGTGTTTGCTTTTCAGTCACAGGCATGCACTGTTTTTTTAAGTTACATGTCTATTACAAAAAAATACTATCAATGGTTATAACGGTTTACAAATGATAGAAATTGGATTCTAACACTTCCCATTTGATGAACATGGTCCACTATGCCATGATCTTTTCTTATTCTGAGAGCAGCTTGACGCAGAAATTGAAAATAATTGGGTTGATTATAAACCTGTAAATTTAAAAGTAAAATTTTCACTGATCTCGTGACTTCATGGGCACCCATCCAGGTCGCCTACGGCGTTATTTGTGTGTACAATATATCATCAATAGTCATGAGTTTATATTCACGTGAGCGTCACCTACATGTTTAAATTCCAATTTAACAAAAAATATCTTTTTCCATCCGTCTTCCTCTAATATTAAATAGTTATGACAGGGAAAAGGGAAAAGATTTGAACTTGATCTTAATATTTTGTTTTTGGACTCACCCCAGACATACGACAACGTGTTTATCTTGAATATGGGCTGTCCATTAATCATGTGAGGCTCGAAAGGGGGGAGGAGGGGTCCATAAAAAATCACGAAATGTCACAAGGGGGGAGGGGGGTTAAAGTAATATATCACGTGTACTTAATTTTTCGGCAAGCGCGCGATACTCACCCGAAAAGCAGCGTTATATGTATTTATTTTTAGTCAAACGCATACAAAATCGAATTAAATATATGTCAGTCAAAAACAAACTGCAACCTTTCTGTCTACCTCTGAACGTTATTGTAGTAGTAATGAATTTTCTATAATAAAATTAGATGATACTTAAACCAGTATTTTTTTATAAATAAAGAGTCTTTGTAGGTACGAAAAACTACACGTGATATAGGGGGAGGGGGGAGGGATAGTCTTAAACCTCACCACGTATCGCCAAGGGGGAGGGGGGGTCAAAAAATGCCAAAAAAACATCACGTGATTAATGGATGGCCCCATAGCTTTGTTATTTGAAATATGGCTGCAATCGTTTTGAGGCCCACAACTGGGCGTGTTTCTCTATACCTAGGGTAAACTTCTAACATGGATCACCGTGCGCATTTCGCAATCGAAAAACCCTGAAATTATCAGTTTTTTCTTTACCCCTCCACCCATTGGGAAACATAAGACTTTCCAAAATTGAGATTTTCCCAATATTCCCGCGACTGGTTTGCGTAATGTGGGCCGTAGTGGGTGTTGATGTAACAGGAAGACGCTGCTATCCATCTCCAGGATTTTCCCCTTTAATCGCCTCCTACGACATCCACGGGAAGAGTTATGCTATTGAAGACCGACGCCACACGGAAAATTCCTCCATAACGCACTTAAATGTATTTCCTTTATCTCTTTCTTAGTATACTACTATATATCTACCTTACAAATGATAGACAAGGAATAGACAGAATGATTTAGAAAATCACTTTTATAAATCTACGCGTTGATTGTTAAATCATCACTACATACTATAAAACAAAGTCGCTTCCAGCTGTCTGTCCCTATGTATGCTTAGATCTTTAAAACTATGCTACGGATTTTAATGCAGTTTTTTTGATGGATAGAGTGTTTCAAGGGGAAGGTTTTTATGTGCATGCAAACACTGATTATTTTAGATTTTTGACTTTTAGTTATAACGAAGTTCGCCGGGTCAAGTAGTTAACATAATACATAAATATAAATGTATATACATTAATTCGTTACTATTTGTAGTTTTTTTTTTATTATTTTATCTATCTCTAGTTATTCATTTTATAATTATTCATTCTCTCTTTGAATGTACAACTTCATGAAAATCAACAAACGATGTTAATTTACGCTCCAATGGGCCGCGTTTTATTGGCGATTACTATTCGCCGCAACTCGAAGCCCATAAAAATCTCATAAAAGCAACCTCTTAACCCCCATCGCTTAGAAGTAAAACATTACTGTGTTAATACTCGCCGGGCCACTCCTGTTAAATTGGCCCTTAACATTCCTTCTGCATTAACGATATTTCTATTACGAGTAAATACGCGCTCTGGACCATTAGGATTCCATATTTCAGCGAATCATTTCGTCCTGTTTTTCTTTGTTTGTTATTTCTTTCAAATGTTGCTGAGTAACGGGAAAAGCTTAGATAAACGTGGGTAGAGTATTAGAAAACTATATGTAGAGAAATGTCGCGATCAATTCGATGAATAGAGTTTCTCCGGATGTCTACGAGGTGGTGGATATTTCTATTTTTAAACACAAGTAAACATATTATCTTTGTTTTCACAAGAGATTTAAGCGCTCTGTAACTTCAATGCTAGGTTTATATGTTCCTATTTATATATCAAGTGAAAATATATTGCCGTGTATTGATATTTATCGCATCGAGTTTCACAATTTCCTCTCTAGAATAAATATATTAAAAGCAAAGAGGAAGATGTGTGTCCTGGGACAAATAAACTAGCAATTTATTACATGACGCGATCCCATGAGTATCGAGCACTCGATAACAACATTTAGCAAATATAATTAGTTCGTGGTACATCTTGTTCTTTATTTTTTATTCTTTTCTCAAGAATCAATCAAATGATCATGCAATCGATAAACGGTCACTATCGCCATTGGACATCTGTAACCATCTCCATATAGAAAAAGGTACAACCTCTTCTATATGAAGCACAAATATGTTACCCAACTGACCCCTGGGAACTAACAATAAGTAACTTAGATGGTCAAGTTATATATTTGTAAGCCAGCAACCTCTTCTTTCACGTGAAATCCATTCTTTACTAGATATACGTCATTGTGGTATCTCACTGGCCTTTTTAGCTCTCGAGGGGGAAAGCTTCAAAAAGTACCCGCCGCCATGGGAGCGACGGAGGGTTGTGTCGGTTTTTACCGCACTTAAACGCCCCTGGTGGCCGTCCTCAGTGGTACAAAGAGGACTGCAAGGTCTCTAAAGGAACGCAACCGGAGTTCTCTGAACGCGTTGCCCCATCGGGCTCCTCCCAGGTGGTCCCAGACGCTCGCTTTACGACGATATGCGACCACACACATACCACCGTCCTTCCCGGGGTCGCCTGATCGAACGGGACGAGCTCCCTCTCTTGCCGCCCGCAACCCCGGAAGCACCTTTTAGTCGCCTCTTACGCCAGGCAGGGGATACCGTAGCCCTATTCTGATCCCGAAACTACAGGGACGATCTCCTTGGCCTAGGCGTACTAGTTCTGCCAACTTTCATTATTTTATAAAAAATAAACCTCCAGTGCTATATTTTATATCTAATGCTTTTAAATGTGGTAAATATTTTACGCTTCATATTATTAAGAGTTCAGAAGCTTGAAATACATTATCTTAAATCCAAATTAGTATAATGTAGTTTAAATCCAAATTAGTATACTAGCATAATCATATTAACTACATTGTAGCTAATAGGCTTACGCCAAATTTTATCTTTTTCGCTTGATAATAAAGCTTGGATGCTTATTAGTTTCATAGGTGTTGATAGTTTTTTGATAGATTAAATAGAATCATGCTATAATTAGATTATCAGATACCAGATAAAATATAATTTATTACATATTTAATACGTATCCACATTAACAGTTACGATAATATGTATTTTTTTCATTTGCAAAGCCAATTTTATGCTATTACATAAACCTAAGTATAGAACGTATTTGATACAATTTAAATTTTACGCTTTTCGTATAAGTTACTTTATATAATTGATACTCTTTTGTAACTTACAAACATGACTATTTTCAATAAAATTATCTTGAATATTATGCCGTTTATTATTTTATTTACGCCATTTCAAGATTTACAGATTTTTGTGCCTGATTTTTTATAAAGATGTTTTTTTAAAGCTGTAATATATACTATTTACTAACATACTTGTCATTTACTATAAAGAGTGATGTAGAAAAAACACGTCAGGTGCAACAAAGCATTTGTAACTAAAATGTTATAAGACTCGCCTTCTATTTAAACTTAAGTTTATAATATCAAGTACAGTTACGAATGTATGACCATTCTCATAAGTGTATATGTATCATATAGCATACTTATATGTGTCGTTTGTCCCCAGTCACGGCGAAGACTTGATCGTGACGCCATTCGCCCAAGTCCTGGCGAGCCTGCGCAGTGTACGCAACAACTTTTTATGTCTCACCAACGTACCAGTTGCCAAGTAAGTAAACTCGTTTATTATCATAGAGATAGCGATAGACATGTAAATAAGTATGCTGTGGTGAAGTGTAAATGTGTATACTTCATGTGGCATACACTTTCTAATTCAGTTTCTAATTCTAAATGTCACGCAAAAACGAACGGGTATAGGTATGTCTACCAGAATTTATTTCATTCAATTATAAATTCTTACAAATTTAAGGAAATTTATTGCTTGTATCGAAACAAACCTATAATGTCTTGTTTATGAAATTTATTTAAATTTCACGAGTACTATTTTAATTTGGTACTATTATTATTTATAATATTAAAAAAATAAATATATTTTTAAAATAAACTTTTAAAATACAGATGCTTACTACTCTAAGATTTTTGCTTAGGTCCTTATCACAAAGCTTTGAAGAAAAATACAAGATCTTTAATTCAATTAATACTTTATTTTTATAAATAAATAATAATTCCTTTAGCTCGCGGCTTCAATAGCAGTCAATAACCGATTTTAATGCAAGAATTTTTACAATAATTGCAAGGTCCTTAAGTTTCGATTAGGATAATCGGTATAAAGAAATGGAATGAATGATTTGAATAAATTTGTACAATTTAAGGGTCTCTTGTAAAAATATATCTACATATTTTCATAACAATATTTTAACAGTAAGAAATTCAAAGTATACCTGAGACATTTAAAATATGAAAACGTAAAGCTATTGTCTAGACAGGTGTGACGTCATCACTCGTCTCTTCACCTCAAGACAGCATGATATGCAGTCAACAACAATCAAATGTCATGAACGCTGTCGTCAATTCGAAGCGCGGCAAAATGTTTGCGTGTAAATTAGCCTCATAAAATTGCACTTACAAGACAATTCATACACATATATAGATAGATAGATAAATAGATAGATAGATGATCATTAATTCGATCTGCTTACACACACACACACATTTGGTTATTATACACGAGTACCATATTAACAAAAAAGAAAAACAAAAAAGCAAAGCATCACGAAATGGACACTGCTCAGTATTATGTTGGCATCCGAAGACAGACAGCGCTGATCTTCCGCAGTATCCAACCGGTGATGACACGACCTAACGGCTTATTTATAAAAATATTTATTTATTGTAACATCTTTATTGTACCCCAAAATCAGACATAACATGAACAAAAATAATAAAGACTCATAATAAAAGGTTGAAAAGGTGACTAACATATTAATTCGATACCCTATCGTTATTCTCACTAAAATATTTATACGTTATATAAAATTTGAGGGCCATGCATATTCCCCATTGTAGGCTATACATAACATAGACATGTAGCAACACATAAAAATTTTAGGATTCAAAGGGTAAATAGGGTCTCTATTACTTAGCCTCCGTCCGTCCTTCGATCAAAGGACTCTTTTGCATAACTATAAGCATATTTCACTTCCACGGCTTTCGCCACAATATTTACCTGATCAATAAGTATTATTCGACTTTACTATACTTAATAATTAAATTATACGGACATTATATAGCATAATATACTATAATTTATATCTGTAAGCAACCCCAGATAGGTGTATAGTTCCCCTAGGTTGGCCACAATTGTTATCCCCTAAGAACTAAGTTTGGAAGTCATAGATAGATCTCCTCTCAATAAGAATATAAAGTTAAACTACCTTTTAACAGATTTTAGTTCAATTGCACTCATGAACATTATATAAATATTTATTTAATAATAAACGTCCGATATCCCATACATTAGTTACATTTTAAGTAACTTTCTCTTTCTTCTAATTACACTACATAATATCAAGGTTTCAAAACTATTTAATCGCTTTAGCGTCATAAAGTTCCGATTAACGTTAATTTACAAAAAAGGTTATTGCTGACGTCAACTGTCAAATTACACTATAACTTGTAACTTATATAGAAAACGGAACATTTTAAAATATTTCTTACATGTAATATAACTAAATATAAGTACATATTTCTTTTTGCTGACTTATATTCAAACCCGTGAAAGCTCTCGAAGCGCGATCACAATAGCAGCCTGAAATCTTCAACGTTTCCTTAGAGCGTACGTATTTCACTTGAAAAATATTTTATTCCTTTGTATTTTATTTGATACTGTATTCGACGGATCCTCCTTCATCGAAAAATTTTGAAATATTTCTTTAGGGATTCCGTAACTTGTACAAGAACTATTAATATCTAAAGTACACATTCTATAAATAGATTGTGTTTGTGGATATTTTTACTGTGGATACTTAAGTATATATACCCTAAAAATGTAATATAACCTTTTCTTTCGTTCTGTTTCTATTTTTTTTATATGGCTAAAAGAAATACGTGAACTGATTTCTAAATTAACAAACATCGCCATTTTGAGGACAAAGTCATATACTTGACATTTACGCAAATATAATATTTTAAACATTCACCGAGAAGGAAAAAAGGAAAATCACGTAAATGAGAACGATCTGAGTTAATTTTAATATAACTCGTACGAGCAGATTCATAATATTTATAAAACGTCCTACGTAAAAACATTGGGTTAATGAGAAATGTTTTTAAGCTCGTCCCCACAAGATATTTCGGGACAGTCAAATATTTACTTAGAGGCAACCTTATACGAGGCAAAGCTAATAGGTTGCTTCCAGTAATCCCGCACGAGAACTGACCGAACTAATGAAAATCGCAATCGCTCCGGCACATTAAGAACAAAACAAACACGTCTTAATTAAAACCTGTCTACTCAATTCGGATCGTTGTGCTTGTATACCTTGCATATTAATCTCACAACTTAAGAAATAATTGCTTCTTTGTTTATACCTCGTCTCAGCTTTAATACTGTTCTCTTTGGATATAGTGAATAAAAGAATATTAAATAAGAGGCGTATTACTGAATTGTTACAATCACAACATTGAAACCATTTGTTTTTTTGCGATCGAAGCGAATATGCACGCAGTCCTCCTGATGGTAAGTGGTTATTGCCGCCCATGGACATTTGTAAGTAACATCATATAGACCAAAGTTTCTATTTGAAATCAATCACAGTTGCTAATCCCGAGGACTAACGTCTATCTTAATTCTGCATGCTCGTTTGCTGCTTATATTTTGTGACAGAATGTCATCTCATATAAAAATGAGCCAGCAAACAGTCCCTTCCCCTGAAACACGAATACCGCGTCACGCTAGAATTAAAAGTGGCGGTGGTACTCGAATTTTCCCGGCTAAAGTATTCTGGTTCTACCAGCTTTTAGAAGATAAAGTAATTATATTAATTAATTTTAAGTAATAGGTATTAAGAAAAAAAACACATCCTTTGTAAAATTAAGTGATGTGATTGATAAAATTTCTAATCCTATCAATCATATCACTTACTTTGTTAGTTACTTTTTCAAATAAATAATAAATACCCTTCAAAGGAAACTTTACAAAGAAAACTCCTTAAGGTATGATATATAATTACGTAATAGAACAATTAAAATTAGTTTACAATGAAAAAACTCTGTCAGCGTAATTTCGAATCTATTTTTACTTCGTAAAGTTAATTAAAGTACATAAACTACGTTCTTAGAAAAGGCAATGCATAATTATATTAATTTTATGAAAGTTTATGAACTGCAATCTCATTTCACCTAATTAAAAAACTGGTCCGCTTGAGTAATATTTATGCTTAAGTAATTTAAAAATAATACAAAGGAAATAAGCGTGTTATGATTTAAATATTCTACACGAAAATTAATTAAACAATACTATAATCGTTTCTACATATTGACGCAGTAATGTAAACTTGTCGTATTTGAAAAAAAATAACATTTTAAATAATTTATATAAAACAAACGAATATCATAATGGATTCATAAATTAGATATAATTGTTTTTTGTTAAAAAAAAACAGTACTCATAAAATTTGGGTAATATTTTTTCCGTCTACCTTAGAATCGATTTAAATCCAATAATATCATTATCGTACTTACCTTTGTATGCTTCATATAATATTGTATTGTTATATAACGCATCATTGTGTCATTTTCTCAATATCAGCCGCATTTTCCAGTAATATTCTTGTCAAGTACCTACTCGTATATCGTCGTATGATGTTGAGCACAACTCGTTAAGAGCAAATATCTCATCTCACATGAGAAAACTTAGGTATTTGTTTTAACCTGTTCGCACGAGTTTCATAATCCTGTATCCTAACATCTTATATTATCTTGTTAGGTTATAAGCTACTTATTACTCGAATTTTAGAGCAATAAAAAAGAATTACCTCCATTGTGATTTACTCTGCCTAAATTCGAGTGCATTGTAAACTTTGTTGTTGTGTATTTAACTCCGAAAATGGAGTAAATTTTACTTATTACTACTATTATATATAGACAAGTTTGTGAGGGTGGATTGATGTTTGTTCCCCAATCACGCCAGGACGGTTGTTCGGGTTTGGAGAAAATGTTAGCAGAGAGATTTATTATGGTCTGTCATATAATTGCCAAAATATATTGCCAATTTTTTTTCCGAAAATGGATGTGTCTTATAAAATAATATGTATTTTGCAAGGTGGTAGAACGTATATGATTCGATCAGTGAGGAACCACCACCGTATTGTGACCATTATTTGTAACATATAGCATTTTTTCGTTTCGGTAGAAGGATGTGCTTGCCTGCTACTTTTGTATGTGGCAACCATGTTAGTCCTCGGGAGCAGCAGTACATCTGTGATTGAAATTAGATAAAACCTTTTTGAAGTGAAACTTCTTTATCGGGGTTGTTGAAGTGAAACTTCTTTATCGGGGTTGGAAAAAAATTTAGTGTAACATTTTTTCTTTACGCGCCATCTTTTTCTGTTACGCGCCATCTTTTTTTTCCGTTACGCGCCATCTTTTTCTTATCCCTACCACGCGTGATATTAGATAGATTATTATAGATTAGGTTATTAGATAAAGTTTAATAAAAGCCCTTTATTAAACTTTATCTAATTAAACTTTATTTAACCAATTTCTGTGAAGTTGCATATAGTAAATTATTTTTTGAAAAATAACGTCATAAAGAAGTTTCACTTCTTACGAGTGTACGCTAGTACAAGCACACATTTTTTTTTCTATCAGAAGTTGCTTACAGATGTCCATGGGCGACAGCTGTCAATTACTCAGGTGGATTGCATGCACGTTTGCTATTTCAATCTTCTAAAAAAAGAGAGAATATTTAGATCAGCGCATTTATAGTAGGTAATTCAAATATTGTAAAGTCAACGTTTATAACGTTGTACATAAGTTCCGTTCGTATATATGCAGCCGCGATAATGACATTTTATTCAAACCAAGATGTTATGTAAAAAGTAGACGAAGCTGGATAGAGATTGATGTACCTGTTTTATATTATAAATTGATAGGTTAATTTTTAAAACAAGTTTCACGATTTGGTATCGTTCAAGTCACACCAGCAATTTGTTTTAATAATATTTATTGATAGCTTACAATTTAGCAGAGATTTTCATATATCTGACTGATTGTTGGATTATGCTATAAATAAAACACTTATGTAACTCTTAGATTTAAACGGTGTGTCGAAGCTGGAGTTAAAATAGTATAATAGGTAGAATTTAATTAAAGAAAGTGCAATAGCGTAGTGTGTATGTACTACGCTAGGATATATGTATGTTGTTTGAAGTTTTATAAAAGGTGACCAAATTATTCAGCGAATTAACTCGTACGGTTTTAACCCAATATTGCCCCAGCAAACTTCCCTTAGAAATATTATTTTATAGTAGTAGTAAATAATTATTCATACGTTTTAATGAAAGCCCTTTTCCTATTATTTCAGATCGCGGAGGTCGTCAGGCGCGGCTACCGCTGTTACCCCACAACCAAAGAACTTCAATCCTGGAGGTAATTGATAACTTCGTGTATTTAACCAGATATTGTGTAGTTAAAATGTATTGAATCTAAGTAATGGTCTCGTCGCCACACTGCTGATCTGTTGTTCTGATTTGTGGCTATTCGCATATCACAATACTAGGTTACAAGAAAAAAAGATAACATGAAAATCTTACTATTATTTCGTAAGTTCACATTTACTAAGTGACACTATTTTATTTTCTAAAATCATCGTAGCACAGTTTACCTGCCTCAAAGGGCTGTTCCAATAAAAAATGGTCTAATTAAAATCTGAAACGTAAGTCCCATTTTTGGATCCTTATTAGGATCCACATGAGAGGTTGAAGGGGAGGAACATCGACGTATAATGTCTATTAGAATCCAGTAGGCTTGTTTGGCTTTTAGCCGTGCTATAGATGGCATTTGCCGGCTAATGCGTGGGCCGACAGCAAAAGCTTCCTGCAGGAAATAGTTACTTCGTGAACAATTTACCTCAACTATTAACATCATCGTTTGAGGTTAATATTAGTTTGCTCTTTATACATGGATGACTTAATATTAAACATCCATTTATCATCGAGAAACTTTCAACATGGAGTACGTGTGATTGGTATTTAATTATCTCTTTATTAATCAGATTCAGTAATATCATTTTATAAAAGGATTAGTAAAACCAACTAAAGTGCTAAGGACAAATTAGTTAAGCCAATTTTCCTACCAACTTTTTAAATCCACTACAGAATCCCAAAATCCCAATCGCTATAGGTACATCATTATTATCATTCGCTGAAGTCAGAACAACTGTGCTCTCGTTACAACACTTATCAAGTGTCCTCAAATATTTCTCCAATCCTCAGATTTAAGTAATATTCGAGGTCTCTCGATAAGTGTGTAAGATAGATTTTTCACGTGAAACCCCAAAGTTATCTGACAAATTTTACCTATAGCCAATAAAATATTGTAATTTCGCAATAAAACTTCATTCCTGTCACTATGAAAATTGTTTATCATGCCTCGCTTTTACCGGCAGAATAACAATAGAAATCCGCAATTCCCAACATTAAAGACTGCACGTGTACTTTTATTCGGACAGAATAATCTTAGGAAGAGGAGAAAATACCGAGAAAATAAAACCAGTTTATTTATACTCCTTTCAAGGGTGTTGCGAAAGGGATTTGTGTAATAACAAATTACGTAGAGAATCTTCAAAGATGGAAAGCTATTTTCTTTTACTTCAATTATAAAGCTTGTTACGTTAATCCATATTAGAAATATTAGGTTTCTTACGATTACTGCTAAATTATCAGGAAATAAAAACAGTGGGCTTATTATTAAGAGTTCTACGAAATTATTCCGAATCTCTGTTATCGGGGGACTATCAGGTGTTATTGTGATAAATTATTGTACGGGGGTTAAATGTTTTGACGCCGCACCTGCAGTTGCGAATGTGTCTGATACTTATATCGCAGATTAATAAAATTTTCCTGTTTATCGAAGTCGATTTCCCCGTATATTGTCGCCCCATATTAGCATATCTGTAAACAGCAGTTTATAGCCGCTTACTAATAAAGCTTTAATCTGATAAGTATAAACCTAAGATAAATGAAATTTAAAAAAAAAAAAAAAAAATTAGCGATTGCTCTTTAGAGCAGATACGTATAAGTATAATTATCTAAAAATGTATTAGTTCTTCAAAAAAATGACAGTTATTTTATAGCGAAGAGCATTATTACATGTGTCAAATTTTATTTACGTCGACTGTAGAGGCCTATATAGTTTACCCGAGCAAAGTGATGAGCCGGGATAGGACTCAGCCGGCTCAGCTCAACTAAGATGCTGAAAGTTGATCCCAGACGATGGCTGAAGATGCTGCCAGACATAGTTGTCTCCTCTAAATGAAAATTAGAGCTGACTTTTCAGTCAGCACCCATTCTATGAGAAGCTGAGACACAGGCGTAAACTTAAAATAGTTTACTATAATGAAGGACGTTGAAAAGATACACTGGTCACTAGGGTTTGGAAATTTCCGTCAATTTCAAAGTCCCGGGGCACGAGACAGTCAAGAAACTAATTTCCGGGACTTCGAGACCTTTACGAATATATTTTTTTGTTTTTATTATACTTTTTTAAGACGGTCTTTTTTGAAGAATTTAAATTTTAAGTTTTTGTAAAAATCAATATTAATTATAGAGAAGAATTAATCTTCATAACTTAAACATTAATTTCTGTCATTAATGTCTGATTTGTTTGTTGTTTGTTGTCAGTTCCATTTTTTTTTTACTTACACTAACACCGGATCGGAACACGACCTTAACTGAAAAGATCCGACAAGACACTAAGCGGGTGGATCTAATCATTAGTCAGAATCACTATATTGTTAAATCTCGTCACAGATTCTTCATAACTAAATAATCTAAAAATAAATAATAAAACAAACTTATAAATCAATCTTTAAAATAATCAAGTACTAGTACATTAAATAAACGTCAAATAAGAATCAGCTTCCACAATTATTTGAAAATGAAAATGATTACATAACTATTTCGACAATCTCATCTCGTTTCTAGTCTCGACCCGAAAGTCCCGGGACTCGAGACAACTCAAATTACGAAAAGTCCCGTGACTTCGAAACCGGGACATCTTTCCCGGGACCCAAACCCTATCGGTCACTCAAAAATGAATCTATCTTCACAAGCTTGATTGGTGCGTCTGCAATAAAGTCCTTGTTTCCGCCAGCTAGAGCGTCTTGAATGGTATCTAATTAAGTACAGCATTTAAGAGGGTAAGGATGTAGACTCCTTTAGATGAGAGCACTAGAGGACTCATAATCGGCTTCTTGTCCTTTGTCTAGAAGGTGTTTCAGTGTTGGTGGAAAGCCGATACATCTTTATCATCGTAATTACTGATCTAAAAGCTAAGCTAGGATAACGTACAGCTGACCCCAGAAAGGTCGGTGGTATGTGTGGTCGCTTACCATCAGACAAAATGGACAGAACAAAATGTTCCAAACGTAGAGACGAAATAGAGCGGTGGGCCCAGCCGCTCACCTGGGAAGATCCCGATCGGCCAACGCGTTCAGAGGACTCCGGTCGCGTTCCTTTGGAGATCCCAGAGTCCCGGCGGGGGTTTAGCGCGGTGAGAATCCCACATAACCCAGCGTCACTCTCAAGGCGTTGGGTACGTTTTGAAGGTTTCCCCCTCGAGAACAAAAAAAAGGATAATGTACAGCTGTCTAATGCCAAAACAGTGTTTAGAAATCTAGCTTTTAGATTTGAACTATATGTTCAGTAACTACTAGTGATACGGTATGTCGCACATTTATTTTATCTTTGGATTTTGTAGAGTCATTGTATTACCAAAAATTCAAGTTGATGAAATAAAAATACAGGTAACTAAACCGCACTATTTTGTAAAATCTACATGATTTACCTGTGATACCGGATATTTGTATACATGTTTTTATATTTCCCAAATTTAAATAAATATTTTATGTTATTCGAAATCAAGCAATGTTATAATGGCTTTTATGTATTAATTAAAGATATATACTTTTAACAAATAATAGGTTGCACTCGTTTTTTTTTTATTTAATGGATAAAAATGTCTGTGATCGGTTTCCAAACTCTTAACGTAAATAGAGTAGAGATTACAAGTGCCATTAGGGGAGGGGGGGGTTGGTCAATCATCCGCTCTCGTTGGTCGGCTGCATTTTTATTTGTCACTCAGAAAAAACTAGACAATGCTTATGAAAAATGAACTATAAACAAATCCATTAATTTATTTTTATATGCAATACAAGTACATAAGTATATTTCAAAATTAAGGATATAAAATAGACCGTTTTATTTGTTCACAGTTTTAGACAGATCCATCGGAAAATATAGAAATCGTGACATCGTAATTGTCACATCCAATTACCAATGCCTTGTCTTCAGAACAATTGATATCAAATGTGTTACTGACCTTGTCCATAAATGATGTGTGCAATTTTCACGTATTGAATCCGTGGGGAATGAATTGTGTATTTTTTACGTGTTTAAGTAATTTGTGTAACTTTGGGATATTTATACGGATATTTATAATTTTGATAAAACCCGTGGAAAGTGACTTTATTAGATTTATATTTTTTTAATTCGTTTCTCTTAGAATACATTTTAACTATTTGGTTTAACAAGAGAAGAAAAATGTAAGTAATCAAATATTTACTTAAGTGTAGATTGACGGACCTCTTAAAAACAACGGAATGCAGAATATATAAAATCTAAAATGGGTAAATAACCACGTTAGCTCGATTTAGTAAGAAAGTGACGGTGTTGTGTTGTGACTGTAAACAGAATAGAACTTTGTTAATTACATGTGATCACTTTTATTCTCCTCGCCCGAAATACCTACGCCTACCAACGTAACATAGTATGAAGTCGCAATTAAACAATGATAACCACACTGATAAAGGTCTGACTGTGCCTTTAAATAAATAATTTGTATAGCGGAATCGGCGCTCCATTATAACCTTTAGCCTTTAAAATCAATAATATATTGCAATATCTTTAACTAATACATTTATAATATTTGTTAAAAGTATGTAAAGAAATTGCCTGTTTCCACAGAAATTGTATTTTTCTTCAATGACTTGTACATATATAAAGTAGCACTATATAAAGAGGTATATAAAAATAAGAGTCGTATACTAATTTATAACAATATGTAACAAACAAAAAAAGATAAATGGCTATGCCAATAAGTAATTTAGCTAAAAAAAAACATGAAAATATAGTACCTATCTTATATTAAAATTTATAGCTGGGACGATATATTTTTACCATTCTGCGATACCATAATTGCCACAATATATTCAATGAAATTAATCTAATATTTACCTAGAGTCGAAGAGGGGATTTACCATCTGACTCAATTATCAAACACTAAACATCATAAAACATTAAGTCACCTCCTCATGTTACTATCATTTTATTTACACGCTCTATTTATTTGCCTTAATTTTTATACCATCTCTTAAGATTTTCAGTATTTTTTATTAAATAAAACCAGCAAAGTAGCTGTCAACCCTAACCCTGCCGGTAAACCCTCTGGTATGGCTTCTGCCCTTGGACATCTCTAATCAATCTTAGATAAGCTCTACATGTAGGACCAATGTAGTTCGACCGGCGAAGTACCACCGCCACACTTATTTCCAACGTGAAGCATTTTTTGCGTTTCGATGGACGGGTGTGGTTGCCAGCATTTTATATGAGGCGACCATCTTAGTCATCAAGAGCAGCAACGCATCTGTGATGGACTTCAGATAGAACCCATGTTCTATTTGAAGTTGCTCACAGATGTCCATGGGCGGCAGTGACCAATTATCGTGGACTGCATGCTCGTTTGCTACTTCAGTCAGATTAAAAAGCTTCGCGTCTTAAATGAAGTTTGACACACAGCGTTGCTACTCCTGACTACCATGACTGAATGTATATCGCTCATGCTACAGCTTTCAGACCAATTACAGCAGTACTTAAGACTGCTGTTATAAGCAAGCAATAAATGTGGCAATGATGCCTTTGTAGTAGAACCACAGTAGGTTCTACCACCTTCACCTGAAGTTCGCGGTCACTTTATATATATATTTATTTCGAATACTTGATATTTACATTCAGAGATAATTATGACTACCACGATGCCAATGTCTTAATCAAATGTTTCAGCTTTTATAATATTATTTAAACTTCATTTTATTTGACATCATCGTGTAAAGTGTACCTTCAGATTGACTGTAAACATAAAAATCATAGCATTTTCTAAATCATAAATTTCATGAAAACATTAGAGCCTTATCCGAGAAACTAACTAAATGTTATAAAAATGTGCGTAATCACAAGCATTTGTCATTTAAATACATATGATTTATACATATAAATAGGTACTAAATTTATTAGTGTAATTTACACTTATTTACCGTATAACAGCAATATCCGCCGTGTCGTACCTACTACCTAACATTGATCGGAAAAACAACAAAATACAATGACTGTTTAACAAGAGGCTAAAATTAGTAAATAGGAATTGAGCAAATTATCTATAAATTGCCCTATTTGTTTATATCCGTAATTCCCTCAAATAAATCTTAAGAAAACGTTAAGTTACTTTACTTTTTATTTTTTATGTATTCCGGAATTAATCGCCGACAGCATTTTCATCTGTAAAAATAACATTTAAATATAAGTATTAATAAGATGATCTTGAAGAGAATTAATCACGCAAGCTTTTGGAAACGGTACGCGAAGTTTATCTGGAGTGTGACAGGTACTAATGAGCTACTGTTGGCTTCCCGGAGCGAATTCAATTCAGGACGCCCGGCGCCCGCTCGTTTCCCGGAAAATGCCGAATGTAGGCCACGGCAACGCGTCACCGAACTGTACAAGTTCTTTGAACGTTCCAAGTGGGCTGATGATGATGGTTAACGGGCAGAACAAAAGGGCTTTCATCTAAAGTAACTCGTAAATGACATATGTTACTTAGTTGGACTAATATTGCTAATGTTGAATTGTTTATCTCAGAGTTATTTACACCTTGATAATAATTAATTTATACGTTCATTAAAAAGCCGTTTTATTTGTTTATATTATAATCAAGATATTACGGATCGGTAAACATGTACTTTTTGCATAATTTGCGACGTACAATAACTAGTTTTCACTTAGTGGTCGTAATTCGGTATTTTATTATTACAGGCAGCTTAAGAATTTTTCATTGATAACACTTAATAGCTAACAGACAAAGAATATTGTTTTATCTATGCCTATTAGTAAATGATAGCTTAAAATTCAACCATAATCAGAAAAAAATAATCAAATGCCTTAGACGCACGACAGCGTCATATTACTTTTAACGTCAACATTTTAATTAGATACCTACTTGTATAATATCAATAAAAATAATACTGACAAAGATATAAAAATACTTTTTCCACAATAATAGGTATATGAAGAAAAATTAAACATGTATACTTATAATACAGGTGTACAATGTTTATATGGAAACATTAACTCTATCATTCATTTATTTTTCTATTTGTTTGTTTTTATAATAAATTACAATAATTATTACTAATATATTCGTTTGTTGTCACGTACGCGATTGAACCAAGTAAAAATCTATAAGTATGAGTCTTCCTGTTTTCCCACTGTGACAGACTGTTTATACGTTTACGTATCGATTTCCGCTTAATCGAGTCCTCGTTTAGTGATGTAATCTATATAGATTCGCGAACTCTGTGTTTGACAGCGGAAACGTAATTAACATGATAAATCCGATTATCACATATTACCTCATACTGTGCTTAGATACTGGTATTCTTGTGAATCGATTATTACGCGATAAACAAGGAAAATATCATACTGGCATATTCACCGTCTCATTTCTCGTAAATCTATGGGTTTAACTAGGTAAATTTTGAAAATACCATTTATATAACGTATTTTAAGTGCTAGCTATGGTTGAAACTTGCCTTCTCAATAGGGAGGTGTGAATTCAAATCCCAGGCACACACCACTGATCACTGCTTTACGCTGAATGAAACATGAGAAAACCTACACACCCGAGAGTTCTTTAAAAAAATTAAGAGGTGTGTGAGGTCCACCAATTCACTCTTAATCTACGCTGTGGTCTATGGCATAAAGCTCTCTCGTTCTGAGAGAAGACTCGTGTCCAGCAGTCGGACAATAATGTCGTAATCCACATTTTAAGGGCTAATTATCAAAAGCAGTATATTATTTTACCAGTATTTACCAGTATTTTTTTAGTAGTAAGACGACCCGCGTGTCACAGCGGGTACCATACCGGTCTGATACGCAGGGGGTCCCTGGTTCGATTCTTGGCCAGACAGGTATCTGAATGATGAGTTTAGATTCTTATTCTGGGTCTGGGTGTTTATGTCCATGGTACCCACGACACAGGAGAAAATCCTACTGTGGGGCTATGACTGCAGAAAGCTATGACTGTAGAAAGCTATGACTGTAGAAAGCTATGACTGTATTTTATAAATTATGTCAATTTATGTGATGATGAGTGTCTGAAAGTATCCCGGTTAATAGTAAGGGGTATGCGACATTTATCTAAATATATATATAGTGGGTCTTTAAATAATTCGGAACCTGAATTGAAATTGAACAACATTGTTTCTGGAATTGACATAATTTACGAGAATAATACATTCTACATGTTTCATTAATCATATTGACATATTTTGTCTGTGCGGCTGTTCAGTGCGTATTTATAAAAAATATATCCGTATACTCTACTTTCTTAAAGGGTTGTGTAGATGTTTTTGGAAATTTAGTATGCGGCATAATTTTAAAAAATCTTGTAATTGAAAATAAACGACAAGTTTTTTCTTATAGTGGCATACATCAGATAAGCGAAATACGTTCACAACATTAATCAATAAATACAGTAGTAGATAAATAAATCTTGCAGCTGCCTAGGTAATATTAACTACATTTGTTTATTATTAGTTAGTGTAATGACTGATTTAACCTGTTATAAATACATCGAGGTTGTAACGTTGATCACAACATTGTTCTTGGCTCGTGATTGCTCCCAACTTTTACTTAATATAAATTATTTGCAAGCAAGAACCAACGTAGTGAATAGACTTCCTTCCCTTGATCTTCACATTGAGGATCCAGAGTGAAAATTATACGTCAGATTTTTCAAATAGGTATATGTACTTAGTACGGATTTAATTTGCTTCAACGGCGGAACGAAATCGTAAATGTATGTACGAAATCTATATAGTGTTTTAACGCCTTAATTGTACATAGTACTCTTAAAGGTTTTATGGGTATTAAGCCCACCAGCCCACACTGGTCCACCAGTCACCTTGGTACACTCTATCCTTCTTGGATTGACTTGATTTGGCAACTCATAGTTCTGGGTATGAACAAGAAGCAAAATAATATTTTTTTTAAATACTATGTTCTTAATTGTTTATTCGTATTTATAAGAAAAAAATTACAATTATAACCCGTAGACTTTCAATAAGGCCGTAGGCACAATGATGTGGACAGATGTTACCTAATACAGTACCTTGAATATCATGTTATATTGATAAATAATCTCATTATATTAAATCACTAAAATTATTGCTAGATATTTCAATCCGAGTTCGATGAAATTATAATATTCTCATTTTCATGCAACAAAGTTGTATGTAAAATGTATACTTGTTCACATTTCTATTACATTGGTATGAATAGCTTCGTTAACTTGGTAGTTTATCTGAAAAAGTGTAACACGTCATGAAACATGGAATAAAAACCTATTTATCACGTGATAGAAGAGAAATTGTGGTTGTTTTTTTGGCTAATAATCAGGTTTTTCGAATTAGACCTTCAAATTAACAATGTTTACTTGAATAAGGTTGATAATAATAATCATAATAAACACTATCAACACGTTTACACGTGCTCCACTGTTCATATTATATCATTTACATTACAGATATTTTCATTTCAAATTCACCTAAAGTACAGATTGAGACTTTATTCACATTTTACCATGGAAAACTCACAGGAGTGTAAAATTCCTCACGACGATTTTGAAAGCAATTCAGATGTAGATGTACATAGTATTCCTTTAGACTCGCATTTCACAGATCGCAGCTGATGTACAAAGTTAAGACGTGTCTGGCGCGATATTCTTACATAACTTGTGTATGTATCATGCAGATAGAATTTACTACTTCATAAAGTATACATCTTGACGTCAGCGACGAGGAAATTCCTGAACAATTAGAAAATTGTTACAAATTTAATGAGTTATACTTTAGAAATGCAGTATTCATGTATATATACATATGTAATCTTGTGACGATAAGATATGTGACGTCACAGTTACGGACTGTCTTTCGCTAGACAGCGATATCTGTATTTACTTACTATAGGTTAGAAGTCGCGGATTTATCTGTGAAAAGATTTACGAGTGTATGTGACGCACGGAGCCACGACTCGTGATCGTGCACCTTGGCAACAATAAGTGTGTAATGAGAAGGTCGTCTCTTATCAGGACCTCGGCATGCATCTTTGACAGTACGATCGATAATTTCGAAGTACGTTCCTTGTTTACCGGAAACGATAGACTATTATGACACGGAGATAACGTATGAACTATGACAATTTATCTGTAATTTATACTGGCTGGTTACAGTTTGTTTCACCAAACTAATAAATCCGAAAGTGTTGTTAGCTACTGAACACAGTAGTTGTAATTTCTCGCAGGTGGTAGAACCAGTGTAGTTCGACCGGGGAAGTACCACCGCCACACCTATTTCCAGCGTGAAGCAGTTCTTGCGTTTTGATGGAAGAGTGTGGTTGCCGTCAAAGTTTTTATGAGGCGATCATCACAGTCCTCGGGAGTAGCAAAGCATCTGTGATTGACTTCACACAGAATCCCCGTTCTATTTTCAATTGCTTACAGATGTCTATGGGCGGCAGTGACCACTTACCATCAGGTGGACTGCATGCTCGTTTGTTATTTCGATCAGATTAAAAAAAACTATGATTAATAGTGATAGATTACAACTAGTCTTAATATTATGTAATTGACTCATTCTTTTAATTTTATTTTAAAACCAGTAGGTTTATATGGATATTATCTAAAGAGGTAATGAATATAAATGTGTAACATTAATTATGTAAATAGATACATCTTCTCAAAATATAAAAGTGTTTTTGTTTACTTACTAGTTAATTTATTCAATCTCTTGTTTCAGACGAAGCATACATGAAGCTCGCACTAGAGACCGTTGAGGAGCTAGACTGGTGTCTAGACCAGTTGGAAACCATACAAACACACCGCTCGGTGTCTGATATGGCTTCACTCAAGGTAAGTTATGGCGTACATTCATTACTGTAGGAGTATCATATTGTAAAAAAATATACTAATAGATCACTCACGTCACAACCTTATTCCCCTAGTGAAAAGGTGTATTTTTGATTTATACTTTTCCCTTTATATTCAGATCAAATTTTGTTATTAGCATGAAACAAAAAAGGAAGGGTTTAAATCAAATTTGGTTTTGGCAATAATCAGATTTATATCCGTCTTCACTAGGGGAATTTATATTTTATCTAAGTGATGGCGTGGTATTATAGACACAATAGCTTAACTGACTTAAAATGTTGACTACGCAACGTGTCTCTAGATTGGAAAATTTACTACACTATCACTTCTAGGAAATATCTCACGCCATCCTGGCACATGATCTTAGTAATTGTTAAATTCTGTAAATCGGCAGTGTGTCATAAAACATGTATAAGATAATGTGTTAGATATAAATTTATATTGTGATTGACGCCATAGAGTTGTCAACAATGCAAACATAACGTAATTAATCACGTCAATTGGCCGAAATACTAAAGAACAATATACGAGAATTATGCCTGACTCATATTTCTAAAAATGTTAATAATTGAAAGTCATTTAAACGCTTTGTGGCTGAACTACCACAGTCATACCGCCAGTCATACCTTTGTCCAATCTGAAAATGATAGAGCAGTATGCACTAGACATCTTTAATTATAGCTAATCTGCATCCAACAGTCCACATACAAAGGCCTTCAGCAAAATTGGAGATCGGTAAAAAGAGATCAAATTGATTATTAATTGATAATACTAACAATAACTTTAATTGAACAAATTTTATCTCAGAGCATAACAGAAGCAAGTTGACGGCAACTATTTGATACTTAAAGATAACTAATTAATTAACATTTTAATTTTCTTTGCATAATTATTATAACGTGTGCCTACAAATCTTATTAAAAGTAAAAGCAAAATGCGTAGACAAGTCAAGAAAAAAATATTAATTTTAATTTAGAAATTTAGAAATAGACACTAACGTAGCAATTAAGCTAGTTTATAAAACCATTTGTCTATTCCATTTATAATAATTATTATTATTAAAATATTATATACACTGTCTCTAGGCGACATACGGCGATTACGGCGATATTTGTCTATTCCATTTCTTATTGTTATTATTATAAAAATGTTATTTTATATATACACTGTCTCTAGGCGATATACGTTTCGTAAATTAAAGTGAAAAAATACCGATAGCCAAAATACCACGAACAGAAAAGTCTTACTTCAAATATTTCCAGCTATCCGACAGTTATTCTATATTATATGTCCTGGTTGCAATCGTTGGAAAATCCTTCTAGGCTATAAACTATACTCATATTTTTATTAGGTCTAAGCCAAGAACTGTAACGAACGAAATATAGTAAGAATGGAATTTCTAGAAATGGTAAATATGACACAATCCCGCAATATCCTGCGATAGTATCCATTATTCATCATTTATTTCAGTTGATCAGTGTTTTTCAACCTTTTCATTTTACTTATAATTTTTACGTACTTATAGAGTGTCTGAAATTTATTTCTTGAACCCCTATTATCGTAGTTATCTTTCACCACAATATCAACAAGAAATACCAAATCCATACAACATTTTTCTTTATTTTTATAATTAGGTGTCAATCAGAAAAAATATATATATCGTCAACGAAAATAATTACGTACGTTACGTAAAATATGACTTTAATAAACAATATCTTTTAAAATATGACTTTAATAAACATTTTATTGGTTAACAAATTAGTAACCAGTAAAAATAACAGCTTAACCCAAATGATTTTTTTGTTGCGCCTTCGTAATTCTCATATTTCTCATCGATTATCGCAACCCCTCGGGGTTCACGACGGACATTGAAAACACTGCCCCAGATAGACACGGACGATAACAAGTGACTAAATTGCCTCCTAGCTAACAATAGTGGCTTATGCAGTCTATTTGCTTTATGATTGTCCAACACACCGTTCTTGCAACCGTGGAAATTTTCTAACGCAAAATCACGACCTACGATTTGCTGTACCAAGTAACGCAATATTTACTCAATCTACAATGCGTTTACGCGATTATAGAAGTACATGGGTACATAAATATATAAGCACGTGCATAAATAATTTTTATTCATCCTAATGTAAAAGTATTTAATTACTAATTGAAACCCGCACCTTCGCCCATGTTGACAAAAATCTATTGTCTCGTGGGCTTATGATATTTTCTCACAGTAAAAAGTAGCCTATATGTTAATCCAGAGTGTCAACTAACTCCCTACCAAATTTTATGAAAATCGCTCCAGCCGTTTAGTCGTGAAGAAGTAGCAAACATACACACTCACAAACTTTCGCCTTTATAATATTAGTATGATAACAAATCCTAAGTGGCTTGGCTAGTCAATCGTACTTTTATTCGTGTTCCAAAACTGTATAAATATTTTGTATGAAATAAAATTGAGATTAATACAAAAAATCAACTCAGCTGATATTCTTGTTAGATCTTATCCGTTAAAGTATTAATTCGGTAGAGAATTGAGAATAATATAGAAAACGCCAATTAATACTATATAAAAGACAGTAACTTTCATTTCATTACCTATATTGTTACTTATGTTACATATTCCAAATAATTTAATTGATAACATTAAAGTTCGTCAATTATCTACTAAATAAAATAGATATTAGAAGAAAAGTTTCTAGAAAACATAATCATTAATATGATAAACAGTTATATACACCTCAACTGTTCCTTTATCACGAAGTTATAATACATAATATCCTATTAAAGACACGTAGATCTAGAAATAAAGTAGGGATGTTACGGATATAAAATTTCGGATCTAGATACGGATACAGAAAAATTGTTATACCGGTTTCGGATACGGTTACATATACGTAATTATTTCGGATTATCCGTTCGTTTCGGATAGTTTCGGTTACTTGAGATATTTAATTAATTTTAAACGTAAAATATAAATAGGTACCTAATAATTGAATTATAATTCTGTGTTAACATTAGGAGTTACAATTAGTCTTATTAGTTAGTATAGCTACCCAATCAATTTAAGTGTTATTTACGAAACTTTTATAACTGTTTCGGTTACAGTTACGTATAGATTTTTATTTTGGACTATCTGAACCACGCATCGATTGTCCCGTGGGAATAAGATATTTTATCACAGTAAAAAGTAGCCTATATGTTAATCCAAAGTGTCAGCTAACTTCCTATAAAATTTTATGAAAAACGTCTGGAGCGTTTAGCTGTGAAGAAGTAACAAACATACACACTCACAAACTTTCGCCTTTATAATATTAGTATGAAGTATGATATCCGAAATTTTCGGTAACGGTTACGGAGGTCCATAACATCCCTGAAGTAAACTTCGTCAAATTACATCCGTCGTGTACAAGTCGTATCACATTCCATCAGAGTTCAAAGCCCACTCGGAAAAGTTTTAATGATTTGACCAGAGATGTTCCAATTTTGACTTAGTTTACTGAGCTGTTTGACGAGTTACCGAATTATTCTATGAAATCCCAATATCCAATTATTGGTTTAAAAAGTGTATTCTGTTCCTAAGTTTACGTAAGAACGTACGTTCTTACTTATTTCCGGTACCTAGAATGAAAATGAAATGAAAAACAACCTTTCTTGTGACGTCTGTATTTCGGAATTAGCTGTAATGCTAGCAAATATATGAAAAAGGCAAATTATGTAATCTTTCTTATCAAAATAAGATGTTAAACCTTGCTATAAAATTTATTTTATTGACAGGCATAAAAATATAAATTACACTTAAATTCAAGGTGGTAGAACCAGTGTAGTTCGACCGGGGAAGTACCACCGCCACACCTATTTCTAGCGTGAAGCACTTCTTGCGTTTCGATAGAAGGGTGTGGTTGCCGGCACACTTTCACATGAGGCGATCATCATAGTCCTCGGGAGTGGCAACGCATCTGTGATTAACTTCAGATGGAACCCACGTTCTGTATGAAGTTGATTACAGATGTCCATGGGCGGCAGTGACCACTTACCATCAGGTGGACTGCATGCTCGTTTGCTACTTCAGTCAAATAAAAAAAAATAAAAAAAAAAATTACCGACAGTCTCTTACTTTCTTCCCAATTGCTTGTAATTGACTTAGCAGTACACTACTACACTCTCACTGTATTCATTTAACAATGGCCGTCTAGTGTCCAATATCCTTGGGAATAGATATGTTGACGTCATGTGATTAATCATCATATGATTTATATTCTTATAATATACATTAATGGACTATAGACAATTATTCATATTTAATTTAGATATAGACTTGAATAACAGACATGACGTCGGGTCCCATGAGAAATGCTGTCATCGGCGATTTCCTTATTACCGCGTAATTGAATGAATAACACTTTCTGCATTTATAGTCCCCATACTCTAGTATTTCTTCTATGTCGTGGGTGCCATGGACACAGACTAATATACGATCACCCAGACCCAGAACAGAAATCTACTCTCATCATTCGACAGACAAGATTTCAGACAGATTTAAACGATATTATGTTATACAATACAATAGTATTTTGTCTAATTTAATGGTGTATGAAAAGATTCTAAAAAACATGTTACGCATGGAAAGTCAAAAAAAGAAGAATAAAAATGAGGAGTGTATAATATTCATTAATTTTGTTAATTACTATTGTTTATGTAATGAACAATATTGAATATCAATACGTACTTAAAACAATAACATTTTTTGTATCTTAAGTACATATAAACTAAAGGTCTGATAAACTTTACTTACGAGCGTGACATGTTTTCTCAACAATGTACCGTTAACAAATATAAAACATGATAATTAAAACGTTCATTAAAATAATAGTTAGATAATTATCGTAAATATTTGTGTATTAAAATATCCACAATTACTCCGTCATATCAACGAAAGTATTTTTAGAATAAAATGAAAATATTATTGCCCTTAAAAACACATTTATAGTACCTGCAAAGGTAACTTAAAACTACTAAATTTTTATTCTTGCATTACATTAAAAACTTAATGAACAGTCCGCTTAGAAATAAATATATGTTAGTTTAATGGTGAAATAACATAAAGCTCATGAATTTTAATCTCAATAGTATTCATTCAATGATATAAATTTCAATAAAGTATTATAATAGTTTATTTAACATATCATTTACATGTGACAACATCGGGTATTATCAGTAATTAGCAACAACTTTGATAACAGCATTGAAATTTGATGTATGTACTCGTGTATAATCCGTCGATTAATTAGACATGTCTCTTATTTCTGGAACAGTTCTGTTGACATTGATATATGAAATCCGTTGGAGGCATTTCCATGTAGTAACAGGTATCCCATCGTTTGTAGAGGTTGGGGGTATAACTTGTCTCGAGTAATATGGTACGATTAGCTATAGACGCATGCGTGACACGATTCAAAGAAATGAAGGGAATTTTGTGACGTAAATCAAATAACTAATCTATGTACGCCTATTACGCGCATGCCTGTTTATTGCAATGTAACATTTGCTTGTATATACAAAATGTGACCATTATTTGTATTCGTATAAGTTACTAAAATTAAGTAAAGTATTATTAGTATTATTATTATTAGTATTGAGTATTTTTACTAAAACAAGAGCTTTCTAAAATCATTTCGACACGACCATGTACATATTATGTGTAAACTCTTTCTATGGCGATGTGATTCGAAACCGAGCAGTATCATAAAGTGTCTGACGAAAAAATATTGGATAAGACAGCTCCCCGATGTCCCCAGAGTTGCTGCAGTGATCTTTAAAATGTGTAAAGTTTTTCAAGCCTTATTTGGCGGTTTAGAGGTCTCCTCTCCAGACCACATTATTCAGATTTTGTCTCTGTATAGTGACATTAATGGGTTTTGATGAAACGTAACAATTTAAAAGAATTTAAGATCTGTGTATCAGATGCGTAAGCTCACGTCGCATTTATACGTCCGGAGCTATGCCATATAAGACAATAACGTAATTAGTTGTCTCCAAGAGCAGCCGTGTTTGGCCTAGAGCTGAGCGTTGAATAGGTAGACTATTTAATTGCACCGTCGACATGCTGTCAACGGTTCGATGGTTTACGCTTCTCTGATCGACTAGTTGAATCTGTTGACGGCTAAATATAATATCGTCCCCAAAACTTCGTTCAATTCGGTGCGATCTAACCGCTTTTCGTTTAAACGTTAGCTAAAATATGTTGTATAGAGCGAGCCGCGTGTCGTATAGTTTTGACCTTTAAGACACATTAACTAGTCAATGAATTTAACTAGTTAATGGACATAGACAAACGAAATGAAACGGTCTACTTTGGTCGACGGTTAAAACGACAACGGCACATGTCTAGTTTGTTCAATTGAAAGCTCCTCAAATGGACAAAGGGCCACGGTCGAAACGGCCACGCTACGCGCGTCACGTACGCCCGAGTGGAAACTACTGCGCGGGTACAACTCCGCCCGCCTAACGATCCGTTCCAAATTGTATAGGCTTCCTCCTTAGCCCGGTTAATGGATGCAATTTGGAATAATGATGGAATTACTCTAGTGGAGTAATTTAATCTTGTCATAGTGGAAGAAAATTTAAAATTCGTATGTTTTTTTATCAATATGCATAAACGACAGTTTTTTACTCTCTTTTATTTGTCAACCTATTTCCTTTTATTTATAGTTATAATAAGCTGTACTGTTATTAATGACAATTTTTTCAAGCTTTCTATATAAAATAATCTTTATCAATTAATTTTATGTAAAAATATACTCTATCTCTCTTTTGTACCTACAATTGCTGTATGTTTCAAATATGCATGGGTAAGCATATCCTCCTGAGGTATTCCTGGAGTGCTATGACATGAGGCTCTTCAAGAAAGCTTTAAACAGAGCTCTCTTTCAAAGCCGGCAATGCATTGGCGACTCCTCTGGTACTACAAATATCCATAGGCAACGCCCGGCAACGGTAACCATTTCCCATCAGGTGGCCCATATGCCTTAACATTAGTAATACATCATTAGGTACAAATATAAAAAAGTCTAAACGTGATTCTTAAAACGAATTCTAAAACTTCAGCTAAACGAAAATTAACTTCAGAATAATATGAATTTTCTGTTTAAAACGTGACAAACATTCAAGTTAGGTAGTTATCGTGCTGGTAAGAATTAAATGATCTAATAAAACACGGCCGTGTTCCCCGGGCGCCTATCTAATTACAGCGAGTTGAAATTTACGTGTGAAGATTACGCTTTTCGCTCTCACGACAGGTGTAATTTTGTATGTCGTAGGTAGTTCGTTTCCTTAATAAAGTAAAAGCTCTTAATTCAAATTCTAACGTTATTACTTTTTTGAACTAAGTACCTACTAGAATATGATACCTTAATAAAATACAGCCTAATTATATAGATGCTAAGTTATGCTACATTAACATACAACTTGGAGTGGCGTTATTTAGGGGAGGCCTATGTCCGGCAGTGGACCTCAAAGGGCTGATGGATGGAACAAACAACTATTTGCAAAGTACATTAGTAGCCTAAAAATAGATAAATAATTATTATTAGTATACACTAATAAGTATTAAAAAATAAAAACATAATACAAGTGTTCACACAGTGACCGATATTGATAAACATACGTGTATTTCCAAAATACACTGATAATACTAAAGTTCTGTAATAATTGATAACAAACGGATTAATTTATATATTTATGTAAGTAAACATAATTTATAAATAACATGTCAGTATGCTTCAATTTTTTTTAACCTTTAGAGTCAATTATTACTTACTTTTACTTATATTTTACTTATATAATAAAATGTAAACTAACATAGGCATAGTTCCAGAAGCCGTCCGGGAGAGGGCGCTGGCGACCTGTAACACAGGTTCCTTTGACACCTATCACAGGCGCCAGGCTCTCACCAGGTACACTAGGATATAAATGTCTGATTTGCTTTGTCCTCTAACTATTTTACCTAAGATCCCTTGATACAATGTATAATTACTTAATTGTGAGAGCAAATAAATTATTATTATTATTACTTTAAAAAGTGAACGATAAGTTCCTTGTCTGTCTTCTCTATAAATAGACTCGCCACTTGAAGAATCGATATGCAACAAAGTACTCTTAAATACTTAATGATATCGATTCATTAGCATATAGTAAGTTGCAGCTGACGTGGCTAAACAGAATTTCACATAACGATCCGCGCCTATATAATTTTGTTGGTTTATGTAGGTCCTTATAGTTAACCTGCAAAAAAGATTTAGGTAGTAGGTGTATGCTCAATTATATTACAGAAAGACTAATGCGTTTTGATTTTCGCATTAATATTTTTGAATTAAGTAAGTACGTAGTTCGTCGTAAATTTCACAAGTGGCTACTGCAACCTGTATCTGTAATCGGTTCAAGATATGATTGGGGTACAAGCCATTATTGTCCCACTGCTGAGCACCGGTCTCCTCTAAGAATGAGAGAGTTTTACGCCATAGTACACCGCGCTGGTCAAGTGCGAATTGGTGGACATGATATTGTATAATTTTATATAGTCTTAGAGTAATACATTTAATACCTAATTGCTAATCATGGTTAGTTTTATTTTGTTATATTTACGGTTTTACCTGCAAAGTCCACGATAAGTATTTCTCTCTGCAAACTGAAACCACCAATCTACCATCTAAGTGAACATTACACAATCTAAAATAAACACTGAGATGAAAAAACTATTTCTGTCATACAGTAGCAAAAAAATTGGCAGTCATTGTCCCTATTCCGGTGCGATAAGGAAAATTGGTTTCTATCACGTATTCTCGTGAAATTTCTTTGAATCTCTATTAAGTGAAATCCCTGAAAATTCCCAAAACCAACGCTCTACCACGAAGTAGCGTGACGTAGGTATTTTATTAATTCAAGGGTCGATATAACACGTAAACAAAAGGCGCGTGATACGTAAGTTTACGATAATTACTAAACATTCTATACATTTTATCACTGAGTACGTGACCAAATTTTTTTTTTTTATTCATTATCATTAACCCTTTACTTTTCCACGCTAGAATTGGGTTTCCTCTGAACATGTGAGGTCGCTGGCCTAAAAACTAAATAATTTTCCATATGTTTGAAGATATGTTTGGAGATGGAGATTTTCCGGGTATTGAGGACCCTCGTGGCGGATCGGTTACTATACTGGTCTGACAGGTAGTGGGTTTTGGGTTCGATTCGGGCCACACAGGTAGGTATCTGAATACTGATTGCATGTCCATGGCACCCACGACATAGGAGAATATCCTAGTCTAAAAAGCGTTTGTGTGTAGGTTATGTGTAAGTATTAGATATGCGCCGAATATTCGTTTATTCGGCGTATTCGGCATCTTTTTTTTATTATTTGTATTCGACCTAATTATTCGGTATTGGTGGCGAATATATTCCGTGGGATTTTTTATTAAATATTTCTTTTTCTTGGCTACACGTCACGGTATATAAATAAAAAATAAAACTTTTTATGTAAGATTTATGTTGAAGCGAAGTAAAGCCTATGAAGAATACGGATACTGCTATTAAAATAAAGCTATTAAAATTAATATTTCAAAACCTACATTTTTAAACCACTAACAAATCCATATTTTTCGTTAATCTTGTAATAAAAAATGTTTTTAAACCAAAAACAAAAATTTTTTTTCTTTCTTTCGGCATTGTTTGTTAATAAGAAATGGTAAACCGAATAATTTGGGCGAATATCGGGTTCGGTAAAAGTGAAACCGTATAGTATTCGGTTATTCGGTGAAAGCACTATTCTGCGCATTTCTAGTAAATAAACATAATCCCAAATGATAATTTCTTGATTGTTTGATAACTCACACTTTACTATCACGAGCTATAACGTGAGACCTAGACATAGGGAAGGCATTCCTACTAGGGTTGTATAATCTTAATGTTATTGTCCTAGTTTAGTACCGGGGTTAACGCTCTTTCCAAATAGCACGTGTCTTACAGGGTGGCACAGACTCATGAACTCTTCATATATACTCATATTACACAGTCGCTGTTTGCTGCCAATAAGTATTTCAGTGTGTCACAGTGATAAATGCGACACAATTGTAACAACATTGTTCTGGCAAAGCTGTTTTCACTGAAAAGTAACGCTTTGTTCTTCCGTGTCGATGAATAAGAGCACAGTTCTTTTTATCCATATATTATATGAAACATTAATTACGTACAGTAAATAAATTGAAATGGTATATCGTCAGGTGACAGGAAAAACTCACTAACTACAGAATATGCAACATGAAGTTATCAGCATTTAACAATATTTTGATCCCAAAAAATCATTTATATGAAATGTCCTGAAGTTATATCATTAAATAAAATATCGTACAGGTTATTGTACCCATATATTAATTACGTAATAATTATGTTATTGTTAAAGAATAGTGTATTAAATAAAAACATCAGGATTATACAATTTTGTAGTTAGTCAGTTTTTCTTGTCACCCGACGATATTTAATACATTAAATGATGTTAATATGTAGTACGTTTAATGATTGATAGTTATCTTAAGTTGCTTTTACGATTTATAATGTTTGTTTTATTTAATGAATTCAAAGTTGCTCTTAAGACCAAAGTATTAACACATTGCTATTAGCCTTTCTTGTGTTTAACAAACTAATAAAAGGCTACCCATAGACTTCATTTGTCACCATTAGATGGACTGAAGGACTTCTGGTACAAATAAGAACATGATCATGACTTTTCAAAATTACAGCCATGTTTTGTTATAAAATTATTTAATATGTCAACAATTCTATGTTAAAAAGACCTAGTCACATATTAACAATAAGTAATAAACATTGAATGTTATCACCACACTATCTACCATAATATTTGTCTTTCTTATCTCTCTAGGTATTTTATAACATATAATTTGTATAATTATACATAATATACGTTCGTTTTGTTGTTGTTTTACTGGATAAGTCTTTGGTGTTAAGATCATTTAATTTCGTGACATCTCTATAAGATGATAAGTGAAACAACTAAATGATTTTATTTTATAATTTCCACCTAAATTAAACGATGATACGAATCTATAATGTCCAAACCTATCTTCGTCCCTTCCACGGGTTCACATATGGATAAAACATAAGAGTATCATATTTCATTCGGTTTTTATTCATATTCATCGATCTGAGAAGGGATTGAGACTATTTAGCAATAGATACGGTGCTCGTGCCAAAGTCATTTGTCTCCGAAGGGTTACGAATGACCTGGTTAGAGCGTGACGTATATGCCGACCTTACAGCGCGCCGTCACCCGACCGAAGGTTATACCGCGAGGTTCCCAGTACTGCGATATATCATTCCCTTCCTTTGTTAGCAGTATCATCCTTTTCATATTCATATACATCCTTTTACGGGAAATAATGGAAGAATATTATAGGGTGCGTAACGCATACTAAACCTTTTGGCTTAGTCGTACATAAAGAAATTTCGAAATAGTGATTGTGGAAGTATCTTGATTTTTTTTTAACACAATTTTCTTAAGATACTGGATACTTGTTAAATTCATTTATTTTTCGTTGTCATAAATTATAACATAATACACAAACTACAAAATTATGAAACTTGATGTCTTCAATTCGATAATATATCTTCTAAACCGTACCAAATTCAAAATTTTAGAATAATGACACTTCATACTTTTCCTTGTTAGGTTTTTTCAGTATACCAGAGAATGAAATATAACAAAGGTCGATAATAAATTGTAGCAAATTATATAACCAAATAGACAGCGTTAATTTTGCTTTATCTACGTGTTTGCCGTTAGATAGATCGTATGTTTATTTAATAGGCAAGATCTAAGATTACTCCAAGGATTCTCGGCGATCTCTTCCAATCTCCAGCGTGTGTGCACAGATATATCACCATTCCGCATTGACATTCCCCACTCCATCAGCAACGTCACGTATTACGTTCCTACGTAATAATTGTGCAAAGATCTACCTGCAGATTATCGCGTCAGCAGTTACAACATGAACACGAACAAAATTCATTACACAGGAAACTTAAACATAGGTCGTGACGTATGGCCAATTAGATTTGCACTACCCGGCTGTGGTAGAATGTATACTGCGTAGTTTCGATGAAGTGTAAAGGGATTTGAAATCGAGAGTCATAAGTAGATCCGTTGTTCGTATGCAACATATTTACGTCACAAATATATACCCGAATCGCAATTTTGGTAAGCGTATTATACACTTGTTTATCTTTATGTCGTCAAAATCCTGTTACTCCCAAAGGGTTACGTGTTACATTTCCGGCCCCTTAAAGTGATGTGTCGTAAATACATACGTAAATAAATTCGTTTCCCCGGTTCACGTGTGCGATATAAATCGTAAATTCCTACGTAAGCATAACTAAAAGTGGGTGGCCCGGAGATTGGGACCGAAACTTTCGTATTACAACACAACTTGGAACAAAGGGTCGCGATTAGACTTATGGAAATATACCTACTGTTAATTATGATGTATCGCTATTGTTCTTAGCTAGTTACTTTTATATTGTTAAAGACACTTTCCTTTAAAAATACATTCTCATAACTTTCATCAGGTCCTCAATAGTTTAAAAATGGTTGAAAATATGCCTTAATAAGTATGACAGTATGACTTATGTTTTAATTAGGTACTTAAAACAACAGCTTATTTGCGTTTCACGCATTTCTTATTACATTACTACGCATATCACTTGAAAGGTAAATTTGTCATAGAATTTGTATTATACTAATATATCATTCAGAATATTAATGAAACACATAATTCTTTGTAGGTCATGGCTACTGACAAGCCGTGGCGTCGTAAACAACACATGCTCCTAATATTGTTATCTAACTATCTTAGTATTATCGCTTCTCAGATATGTTATATACGAGTACATAATAGATAATTACATGTAGGGATATTGTCGTTACATATTTTCCTTCTATTGCGGTTGGTATGCATTTAATTATTACATTAATTGCAGTTGCCCTCACTCATAGAACTGTTGAAAAATTCATGTTCTTATATTTTTTCTTTGAAATTATTTTTCTGACTAATATTGTTGCAGCGTTACAAGTTAATTGTTATTATTATATAATATAGTACGTAAAGATAAATATTTAAGACTATGAATAATAAAGAGAATTAATAGTAAATGTAAGAATATAAAGACCTATAGGTAAAACGGATACGGAAACTTAACTAAAATATGGTTTATTTAATCGTACCCGTAATAAGTGGGCGTTAGTCAGAAAGCACAAAGCTCATGAAATTTGGAGAAACACATAAACAAGAGGAAATGTGTAATATTTAACATCCGACTATTTTTCAAAATGATTGGTTTAGAGAAAACATACTGAATGAGAAATGTTTTGTGTATACAGAAACAAGGTCTTATAATTTAAAGAACTTTGTACTAGTATTTGCTAATGTCATGTCCTTGGTACAGAAATGTCACTTACTCTAATCATTTAACCCGCTCGACACTTGATTTTTTTTAGAAATATAATTCTAATCTAGTGGTACAAGAAAAAGAATTGTAACTGACAATTTGTAACCTCGTAGCACTTTAGACAATTAAGACATTTTATTTCATTAGGTATATTAATGAAAGGGTATCATTAGAATGCTCTTGAGTTTATTGTTAACTGCCGTACTGTTGGGCACTTTCAGTGGCTTAAGGAAAAGTCGACCATGATGTCGAATTGCAATTGACAAAATTTACATCTTTTTCTTTATAGAATTGCAGATTTTTTCTTACAGAATTTCAATTTCCTGAATTGTCAGTCGTGTAGTTTTACTCGCCCCAATTACTTCGCCATTGAAACAGCTGGCAATTTCTAATAAACATAGTTTCGAAAAATCAGAGGACCTGGGTTTCAAACCTCAGATGCCCAGATTGTGAGACACAAATTCAAACCTCTAAACTATCACAAGAAAACACGTGTTGTGGTTATATTTGTTGATGATTTCGGTGTCAGAAACAACAAGCTAGTTTCAAGGTTCGATACACCAATGTTAAGAGATTAATAAAATTTGTTTGTTTTGTATTAGATAACCGGATCGCAGTAAACAAGAATCATACGTGTGTGGTTGCACGTACGTAACTCTGAGAGTAAAAGGAATGTACTACCTAGAAATATGAACGGAGTTTTTTCTGACATGACAAGCTTTGACGTAGTACTAAACGGTATCACGGGTGACTCATGGATTGGCAATTACTACAATTGTTTTACACTTTAATCTTATTAATATCATAAATGCGAAAGTTAGTGAGAATGTATGTTTGTTTTTTTAAGTCTTTCACGCGAAAACTAATGGCCAGATTTCAATGAAATTGGGCACACACATAGTTTATGACGTAAATTAAAACATAGGTTGTTTTTTTTAAATTTAAACGAAGTAGCAAATACCTGATGGTAAGTGGTCACTGCCGCTCATGGACATCTGTAATCAACTTCATACAGAACATGGGTTCTATCTGAAGTCAACCGTATCCGAAGTTAACAGATGCGTTGCTACTCCCGAGGACTATGATGGTCGCCACATATAAAAGTGTGCTGGCAACCACACCCTTCCATCGAAACGCAAGAAATGCTTCACGCTAAAGATAGGTGTGACGGTGGTTCTTCCCCGGTCGAACTACACTGGTTCTACCACCTGAAAAGAAGAATATAGGATACTTATTACCGTAGTAAACGTGACGGAAGCGAGAGGAATCACGGTAATAAGCTAGTATTTCGTAAAGGAAGTGATTAATTTAAACTTTTGAGCTACAAGTACCATAGGGTTCTTCGAGCTATCTGTTGTTAAATGGTCATTGCAGAAATATAATGTTACTCCCCACACAAATTGATCACAAATGTGGTTCTACCAGATAAAGATTAACTCTCGGTGTAAATGGGGTTGTCGCTCTACTCCAGTAGCATACGTCTTATATGGCTTAACCGGTTTAAAATACTTTTTTTTTAAATCAAGTATGTAACACGAGAGAAACGTGACGCTGATGGACCATCATACTACATCAACTCACGATGATTACCATTAAATAATTATAAAACAGTCACTTTCAAGAATTTACTTAATTATGACCACAACAAAATATTATATTTTCTCATATTTATTTGACGTCAATATCTTTGTAGTCTAAAATTAAACGCTTTGTAATAATCTTAACTAATAAAACCACGTTAAAGTTGAAAATTGATTCGTTTTCCCATTGTCTTTCTATTTATGACTCTTGCCTTATTGAAGTCGTATTACATGGACCTAACAATAACCATCCTTATATGACACCTCTGTCTTCGGCTTTTCTCCGCAATTGGGAGAAGCCCGAGAAATACTCCTCGGTGTTTGCCCCACTTACTAGCAACACATTTTTTACACTTCACTTCACAATAAGATAAATAGGTGAATGTAAAAACAGAATCCGGCGTCCGCAGTCTGAAATAGTACCATTTGTTCATTTTTTATTCAACTCTCTGACTGTCATAATAAGAAAAAGCGGTGAATGGCACAGCGAAGGCTGGGGACATAAATTACACTTAAGATGGCTAAAAATAGATTATTACAAAGTTAGCTCAATAAACAATGGTTTATGGTGATCCACACATTATAAAAGTTAACGTTAAATAGCCCTGTAATATAGCTATTAACCACACTTTTAACGGATTTACCGGATTAACTACGACACTCAGTACTTGCTCTACATCGAAGTAAATGAATGTAGCCTCTTCTCTGGTCAAAGGTTTATTAAACTTATACATTTTTCTTAAATTGAAGCTGTATTTTGTATGTAATAAACGTAATAAACGAGAATGTAGTTCACTTGATAGTAAGAGGCCGCTATCCTCCTGTAATCTATCCCACGTAACATTTGTGCTCTACCCGCGGACAGCCAGAAATGCGTTACTACTCCTGAGGAGTTCGAGGAGTTGGAACGTCCTGGATAAATGTTTTCATTTGCCACATTCTACAAACCAGAATACAACAACGCTTAATACTGCTGTTTTAAGGCAAAGTGTGGTGACAGTACCACTGGAGTAGAACCAGCAAAAGTATCAAATCAAAAAATCTCGAAACTGAAACACTTAAATAAAATTCTAAAAATTCCAATCGCCTGCCGCCTAAGATTACACTTCGTCAAGGTAACACTCATCGCAAAAATCTAGGACAAAGTGGTATTAAAAAACGTGAATCTTAGTGTGAAGTCACGTAGATAGTCATTTTATTATTTCGCTATTCTCAACTTTACACTTTAAAGATTCTTTATGCTACGAAACTGATAATCTGTTGCATCTTATTAGATAGAGTGAATATATAATTACTAATACTACTGGTATAGGCAATCACTGAAAACGTTTTTCCCAAACTAAGGGTCACCCCTCTAAGTCTTGTTTACATTAAAATTGGATAATCTTATAACTTATGACCGGCTTATGCCGGTCACGTACTTGCAATAAAATTTGGCTAAACTGTGCGCTGGAAGCATCTGCTTTCAAATGTAGTTAGATGCCTTTAATGGTCTTCAAATAGGATCCCTGTTTGATTTGACATCAGCTACAGGAGGACGTGTGACTAACAAAGATGGTATAACTACGGATATACTACCGTTTTATCTATTTATTTTATTTTTATCTAATTGAAGTAGCAAACGTCGATGAGCAACTTCAAATAGAAAATGGGTTCTATCTGAAGTCAATCACAGATGCATTGCTACTCCTGAGCACACCACCACACCCTATACACTATATATGAGTGTTCAGCGCTGCTATGTTCTGGTTTGAATGCTGTTGTAAAAAACGAACACTTTTAAGGGACATTTCAACCTAGTCCTCAGGAATAGGAAGGCGATTGTGATTGAACTCAGGAAAAGCTTAGTCCAGAATTGACAGCTGCTACATATCATCATTTCGACTACATGGACGTTTTCTACCTACCAGATATGTACATAAAAACAGACCGATATTGGTCATTTATCGTACAATTTTATCTTGTTATTGATGTCCGGTTATTTAACATCCATTTAAATAAAGCTTATCGCTTAATTGTTATAATTACTTTATTATCTAGCTGATCCACTGTCACGAGAGTAATTCGAAGACCTGTATAGCATGCATATTTAATTCAATAGATAATAATACCCCTTTCGAATATAAAATCAAAAGCAAACTGACGGTCAATTGAATGCACTTTGGCTAACTACTTAGATAAATTAATGTAAAATCAGCTAAGTAGGTACAAAACGATTCCCAACTACCCTACAGAAAGGATTCGGATTCATGAAACACTTGCTTGTTTTAGTAGTAAGCCCGAGTACTAGGAAAGCGATATTTTTGTACGTAACCATAACCACGAACGCACCACAATAGTGAGAACTTGCTGCCGTATATACGAGGTCGCATCTAAGCGACGCTTCAGTATTGCGATAGCACTCGTCACAATAGGACGTTCGTTACCGCGGCTTGTTATCAATACTATACAAATAGCGCATTGAATGAAATATAAACTATTAGTTTAATTTTTTTTTTGTTATTACAATTGTGTTCGAAATGCGCGTGTGCGCCGAGAGACAGTGTGTTCGTTGCGTGTCTACTCACTGGCTTAGACGCCGTGCTGGTAGAATGGCACACTCTATGGAACTATTGCAATTGCAGTTCAAACGGATGCTCAACAAGGAGCTGAGCCACTTCTCGGAGTCCAGCAAGTCCGGCAACCAAATATCGGAATACATCTGCTCTACATTTTTGGGTATGTACATTTTTATACATTTTACTGTAGTTCATGTAAGTAGTGTTTCTAATCATAGTTATTCTTGTCTTTATTTTTAAATATTTGTTACAAATGATTTTGTTTTTGAAAATCGTATGATTTAATAAGCGTTTTTCTATTGAAAAGCTACTTATTTATGCCATATTTTTGCCTAATATCTGTAAAAGTGCATCAATGATATCAATGCCGAATGGTCCATTTAATAATAATCATAGCTAAGTAATAATTTGACATATTATTGTTATTACCTATAATGATTATTTAAGTTAAAACATGAATAATTATAATCATATTATTTAATGAAAATTTATCATCAAACATCTTATTGAAAACTTTTTCAAACCAATGCAAAACATCTTATAAAAGTATCGGATAACTGCACACATAACGCTTTACGTCACTAATAGGCAATTAGAATGTTATCAGTTATCAGGTTCATACATACATACATACACATAATGATATACTGAATGTCTACGCCGCCCGCCCAGAGCCAAAGCGCCTACGCAATCTTACATTACCGTAACAAATTAAAATTGTGAAAATTGTACTTCCCCAAAATGAGCTTAAGATTTCGTTACATAGTAAATTAGATTTTGACTTCAGCGTAGGTAGATTAGATTAGTCTTCGTTTAAAATTATACTTTGGATTTAATTTTCCTTATTGCGTTAAGGTCCTTTGATTAATTCATTTTTAATACTATATATTTAAAAAACTCAGGCACATCTATGAAAATATTTACATCTGTGTGGATGTCATTGTTCTATATGATTTCTTCGAATCTAAAAGATGTAGAAAACTAAAATCTTGGCATCGTCGTAGTAAATAAACTATATAAGTAAAGTTAATAGGCCAAAGAATAATTCTATTGTTCGAAATTATATTTAGACTAGAAGTAGAATTATAATAATAAATTACAAAGATGCATACTAAATCATCAAATCACAAAAAATATAACACAACTTACCTAATAACGCATCTTGCGTAAACAACGCAAGAATATATATACCTACATGTATTTTATTACGTTGCCAGTTAGTAATGTTTGTTTTATTAGAAATTAACCTTTATCAACAATTTGCAATGAAAGATATAACGAACAAACCTGTGTCATTATTACATCACTAAGTTGTAAAGATTATAGATAAAATCTTTATGTGCAAAGAGCTTTCTTTGTCTTGTCTTAAGGTGTATCAGTTGATTGGTATATGAATGTGTATATATCTATAAATGCAATAGACTGTACGTGTAGAAAATGTATGTGTATTTATACAGCACAGCACACACACAACAACACAGCCCCATAGTAGGCGTCCCTGTAGCCTCGGGGTCAGAATAGGGCTACGGTATCCCCTGCCTGTCGTAAGAGGCGACTAAAAGGGGCTTCCGGGGTTGCAGACGGCTAGAGTGGGAGCTCGAACCGTTCGGTCAGGCAATCCCGGGAAGGACGGCGGTATGTGTGGTCGCATACCGTTGTAAAGATTAGACGAAGCGGTGGGCCCAGCCGCCCATCTGGGAGGAGCCCGATGGGGCAGCGCGCTCGAGGATTCCGGTTGAAGTCGTTTCGAGATCCCGGAGTCCTCCTTTAGATCGCCGAGGACGGCCACCGGGGGGTTTTAGTGCGGTAAAAATCCCACATAACCCTGCGTCGCTCCCACGGCGTCGGGTACCTTTGGAAGGTTTCCCCCTCGAAAATAAAAAAAAAAAGCCCCATAGTAGGACTGGATGCCATGGACATACAAAAACATACATAAACATATAGGGGTCGTTCGAATATTACGTAAGCAGTACAATTATTTTTCCCCCCATCCCCTTGTCAGCAAAAGTAAACAAAGCTCTATCCCGCTGCCCCCATACTTACGTAAACATCTTTCAATTAAAAATATATTTTTGTACAATTTTGTAAAAAAGTAAATAACTAGCAATGACATAATCATCTTCTAGAACCCCTCTACCCCCCCCCCCCATGTCATCCAAAATAAGCAAAACAAAGACTCCACCATCCCCAAAAGTGCTTATGTAGTACTTGAACGGCCCCATAGACCCAGAACAGACAATTGAACCCATAACCCACTGCGTGTCAGACTGGTATGGTGACCGCTCTGCCACGCGGGTAAATAATAAATAATCCCGTTTAACATACTTACCGGAAAACTAGGACATAGCAGACGAATCCAAAGGAGACAAATGTAAACAATGCTTTTATCTGCAAATTTAGTTTAAGGCCATTTAAACCAGACACTCCAGTGATCAAATAACAGGTTTACATGACTCAAGGAAATTAAAATGGCCGAGTTGTATTACTTTAACAGGTGGTAGAACCTGTGTAGTTCGGTCGGCACGGTACTACCGCCATATTTATTTCTAGCGTGAAACAGTTCCTCTGTTCCAGTGGAAGGGTGTGGCTGCCGAAACACTTTTATATTAGGCGACATTCTTAGTCCTCGGAAGTAGCAATGCATCTGTAATTGATTCGAAACCATCTTCTGTATGAAGTTGCTTACAGATGTCCTTAGACAGCAGACCACTTACCACTTGACCACTTACTATCAGATGGACGGCATAACCGTTTGGTAATTCAATCGGATAAAAAGAGTATAAATTGTGTATAGCATTGCAGTAACACACGAGCATGTCATCCACGTGGTGGTGAATCAATCTTTTATAAACTCGATATATAAAAGTTGTACATAAAACCGATCACATACGTTATCACTCCTGATGACTAAGATCACCCAATGTGTAAATCAGACGGCATTAGTCGGGATTATTGCTTTGATTAGATATGATTCGGTGATAATTGTCATATAAATACATTCCAAATACAGAATGTGGTCTATGATATTAAACAAATATTTCAAAAGCTCATGATTACCTATACAACATCGAGGATATCAGTAGGATTTAAAAATGATATACATTTGTATTGCATGTAGATCAAAAATACTCAATAAGATTAAGTAGAGAAACAAATCAAAAAAAAAGTTAATGCGTTAAAAACTTATTTAAAGCGGTTCATAGCAAGAACCCGTTTTTTGCAAAATTTGTATATTTAAAAGGCTAACAGTTGACTTTTTATAGGCCTGTATGATATCTAAACCAACACATCATTGATACGTAACAAATAAATACATACCCACCTAACATATTTATGTAAAACACGCGATCACGACTCTCTTCCGTTTACGTCTAAGACGTTTCGTAGATTTCATTGCAATTTCAAATCTTTAGCGAAATGAAAATAACGTATAAATATATTATAATAAAAACCTGTGCATAATATAAACATTACATAGTTTAAATACTAATACCATTTACGATTCTCTAGTTATTTAAATTGTTCCTTACTGAATAAATTGTCTGTCACATACTTTGAATATCTTCGGAGATCTTGAATTGGAATTTGATTACTTCAATGAATTATTGAGGTCGCGGCGAATACCGGAGACGGCAGGATAGGTTCGTAATTAATTTGTTTGCGGCCTGAACCGGTGACGACTAGCGTAGTATTGTTTGCGCCAAATAGCGTGTCTAAAATAGACTAGACAAAATATATGACGTATTCGTAAACAAGGTATAACGACTTCGCTAAGTGATCTTTTACTCTTATATGATTCTTTTTATTAAAGAGCAGTAATAGCCTAATGGTTGAAACTTGCCCTCTCAATCGCGAGGTCCGAGGTTCAAACCCAGGCACGCGCCACTGATTTATGTGCGTATTAGAAATTAATAATCATCTTACATACCCAGAGTCCTTTAAAAAAAAAAGTTCTCGGAGGTCTGTGAAGTCCACCATTTCGCACTTGTCCAGCGCGGTGGACTATGGCCTAAAACTCTCTTATTCTGAGAGAAGACCCGTGCCTAGCAGTGGGACAATAATGGGTTGACGACGATGATTATTTTTATGTTAAGAGGTTATGTCCGTTAAGCACTCAATGAGTCAACTATTGGGTGAAATGTCAAAATAATCATAAATACGCAAAAATAAGACGTAGATCAATCAAATAAATCCTTCGTAAAATGTAATTACAAACTTATAAATAAATTGTCTCCTTATCTGACGCGATTAATCGAATATAGGATATATGTATTCGATTAATACGTTAAGTCAATCAGCGTGCAGATCTGTAAAGTCAGCTCTTTGTCACCATAGAATACCATTAATAACAATTTTACCAAAATTTAAATTAAATAATTTAATTGAAGAATTTATATACGTACGTACAATATTTTACATATATATTGCAGTGGTTTCGGTTCGGTGAAATGCCTATAGGTATTTCAGGAATTGTCATTCCTGATTATTATGAACGTAAATTATAAAGATTTTAAGTCACTAACATAATATGCTAAACAGAGCCTTGCACATGCATTATTTGATTTCAAGATTTCGATCATTTAGAAGTACAAGAGTTTTAAGAGGTTTTTTATAATAATACAGAATTCATTATATAGGCTATCACCGCTATGAAATAAAGAGAAATGAAATTATTTATTGCACAATTGTTGACAACAATTACGAAACATTTAACGTAAATTATAATTACAACATAATTATCTGCAACAACCTTGTGTACATGAATATTAATTGTACATACTTTGATTGTTACGTATCTTATTAATTTTATAAATTTGCCCTCAAGAACAAAAACGCATCTGTGATAGATCTAAGAGAATGAGTCACAGTAATCACTCAACATAGTAACGATTATCCTGTTGTACTCATTTTTACTGTTGTTTTAAAAAAATAAGTAACAAACGCAGTGAGCAGTGATAGCCTAATGGTTGAAACTTGCCCTCTCAATTGGGAGGTCCGAGGTTCAAACCCAGGCACGCACCACTGATTTATGTGCGTATTAGAAATTAATTATCACTGCTTTTCGGTGAAGGAAAACATCGTGAGGAAACCTACACACCCGAGAGTTCTTTAAAAAAAAAAAGTTCTCGGAGGTGTGTGAAGTCCACCAATTCGCACTTGGCCAGCGCGGTGGACTATGGCCTAAACTCTCTCATTCTGAGAGAAGACCCGTGCCCAGCAGTGGGACAATAATGGGTTCACGAAGAAGTAACAAACGAGCACCCCCCTGACGCCCATGCAAATAGCAACTTAGAATGTTAACAACTTCGTATAAAACAAGGGTTCTGTCTGAAGACTATTAAAGATAATAAGATAGCCATCGCATATGAAAGTGTGCTGGTAACCACACCCATCTACTGAACCAAAAATACCGACGACCAAAAATAAAATAAATGGTTCCTTGATAGTGCATATTTCGTGTATATTTAATAATTTGGTCCATATAATCCGATTTCTATTTCTTATACTGTGCACTCATCCGTACTGGTGAATGTGCCGCGGGCCTCGAACGGTATAGTTACTCCACTGTGCTTCACCTTAGATCCACGAGAATGGGTGACAGTGGTGCCAGCCCGCAAACAATACACATTCATTGTTTTCATTGGAACCATCACCTTTTCGGTTTTGTTAATTCAGAAAATAATCTCGCATATTTCTAAATATTTACAATGCGCAGTTTTTATATTTACGACCACGTTTATTATCTTCTCTTGATTAGATATTAAATGGTCACGTAGTAATACTACGATGTTTATATTCATAATTTTCTGTTTACAATGTCTATTTTTAGATTTAATCACACAACAAGCTTTCATAAAACCGATAATACTTCAGCAATAATATCACTATAAAGCGATATCATCCCATTATAGTGTAAATAAATTATTAAAATATAATCAATACATAAACTTTGTGTCCAGACACTTTTTATGTTACACTGTAAAATGTGTTTATGCCTATACAATAAACTGCTTACCGTGTCTCGCCTACTCGTATATAAATATTAATTCAAGTATTTAAAATATTGTTTATGCTTATATTTTGTGCAGTTGCTTTTCATATTGTGTTACTTTTAATAAGAAGCAACTAGAAAGCCTATATATTGTTGAAGTAAAATTGAGGTATCTGAGTCACCCCTTGTAAAAACCTATGTGAGTAACTTTTCCAAAATAAGTTGAAGAAGTGACTCATACCACGCATATCTACATACATGGTCATATTGAACACAAAAGCAACTAGCACAAAGATAAAAACTTAATACAGATAACTATGTAGATTAAGTGCATAATGCAAATTAGATATTAACTGTCACTCATTTTACTGCGCAGGCGATAATACATGTCATCAACTTTGGTAATTTTCCAAGTAGAAGTTAAAGCGTGTCAAAAGTAGATACACGAAATCCGCATTAAGAAGATTATTAGATTTACGTACATTCTCATTTTGAAAGTCCGTAATAACGTTAAAGGTCGTAGAACGTATATAGTTCGATCCGAGTACCACTGCTACGTCTATTTCTAGCGTAAAGCAGTTGTGGCTTTTTAATGTCAATCTCTGTTTTTATACTAAACTTGGTGATAAGGCAGAAGGGCTACTTGTGGAAAGTAGTTCTGTCGCCTGTGGACATTTGCAACACCAGAGGAGTCGCCAATGCATCGCCGGCTTTGAAGGAGAGCTCTTTTCAAACCTTTTTTGAAAAATCCCATGTCATAACGCTCCGGGAATACTTTAGTAGGAAGCTCATTCCACGTCTTGCACGTCCGTGGCAAAAACGCGCGTGCAAACCGAACCGAGGAGGACCGCCACGAGTCCAGTTAATGTGGATGGAACTTCATCCTTCGGCGAGTGGTGCGATGGAGGAAAGGTGACTCAGGTCAAAAAGTTCCTCGGAACACTCACCATTGTAAAGCCGGTAGAACATACAATGGGAACCTATGTGTCTCCGTAGACTCATGAATGCTAACCGATCGCTTCTGTGATCCTCTGTTAAAGATGACGCTTAAATCCTAAGGACGAAAGCTTAATCTAAAGAATATGTGCACTTCATGAAACTTAATTATACCTACAATCAATCAGTTCATAACAAATTTTATTGCTGAGTGATTATATAATAAAATCTATAAATATCTGTCCCAAAATCATTATCAACTGATCATATAAGAGCCACTTGTATATTCACCTACTTTCTTCGGCATTGATACCCATTGACACCATTTCGTTAATATGATTAATTTCGAAACTAGAACACATAAACACACATTATGCAAAGTGTGTTACGGTTTTACGCAGCTCTTACGTTCGAAGACAGCATGCTATAAACAGTTTTGACATAGAGACTAAAAATACAAAGTAGGAACAAACGAACCCGATGATAAGTGGACAAAGCCACCCGTGGAAATCTGTAAGCAATTTAAGATAGAATAGAATTTTTATCTGAAGACCGACACCTTATTACTCTCGATTGAAGGTTGCCACATAAAAAAGTAAGCTGGCAATCATATCCTTCCAATAAAATACAAGATTCACGTTTAAAATAGGTGCATAAGACAGCACTGCAGTGTGCAGACTAACATTATATTACAAACTAAGTGGTTTATTTTGTATTACAGATAAACAACAAGAGCTCGATTTGCCATCACTGCAGGTGGACGAGACCTCCGAGCGCGTGAAGAAGAAGGAGAAGCCACGCCATGTCGGCCCTGGAACTACCATGTCACAAGTAAGTTTTGTCTTATTAAATTTTACACTGCAATCATTAAACATTAATTCGCCGAACACCTTCATTTTCCATCTAAGGTTAGTCTGGCGGCACTAGCAAACCTCTCGTATTTTATTTCTTCAAATATTATAGTTTTACAAAAATACAGTACCTATATCATTATATTTATAAGGGTGGTATAAAAGGCTGGATACCTTTACCTACTTGAAACGTATCACATACCCAATTACTATTTGTCTAAATTACTTATTAATATAGCATAAACATCGTTTGATTAGGTGATATATCAAATTCTTATATGCATGCAGATCGTTCAGGTACATGGAAATACGTGATACTTGTGATCTGTGACGTTACTCGTTGACAAAAGCTGGCTTAACCACTTGCATAATCCATAGTCCATACCATTATATAAAACATGGTTTTCTTATAAATGTGATAAAATACAGTATAACCATACATAATGGAATACTCACGAATGTACTACCTATATATTTACTTTAAGAAGATTTATAAATTTATGTAACCTTTCAATCATTTACAGATTTCTGGCGTCAAGAGGGCACTTACACACACAAACAGCTTCACCGGTGAACGTGTACCAAGATACGGGGTTGAGACTCCGCACGAGGAGGAACTAGGACGTCAGCTCAGCGACCTTGACCGCTGGGGGGTGGACATATTCCGCATCGGCGACCTCTCCTGCGGTCGTCCTCTCACTGCTGTTGCATACGCTGCGTTTACGTCCCGCGAATTGCTCACCACTCTGCAGATACCTGCGCGCACCTTCCTCGCATTCGCCGTCACACTCGAGGAGCACTACGTACGCGACAACCCGTTCCACAACTCTCTTCACGCGGCTGACGTCACGCAATCAACTAACGTGCTCCTCAACACCCCCGCTCTCGACGCTGTCTTCACGCCGCTGGAAGTGTGTGCCGCACTGTTTGCTGCGTGCGTTCATGACGTCGACCATCCCGGCCTCACTAACCAGTTCCTGGTCAACTCCAGCTCTGAACTGGCGCTCATGTACAACGACGAGTCTGTGCTAGAAAATCACCATCTCGCCGTTGCTTTCAAGTTACTACAGAATGACGGCTGCGACATCTTCATAAACCTGCACAAGAAACAACGCCAAACACTGCGAAAAATGGTCATCGACATGGTGCTCTCGACCGACATGTCGAAGCACATGAGTCTTCTGGCTGATCTCAAGACGATGGTGGAAACTAAGAAAGTGGCAGGCAGTGGGGTCCTCTTACTGGACAATTATACCGACAGAATACAGGTGTTAGAGAATCTCGTACATTGCGCCGATCTGAGCAATCCAACCAAACCATTGCCACTGTACAAGCGGTGGGTGGCGTTACTCATGGAGGAGTTCTTCCAGCAAGGTGATCGTGAACGAGAGCAAGGCATGGATATCAGCCCGATGTGCGACAGGCACAATGCTACTATAGAGAAATCTCAAGTCGGTTTCATCGACTACATTGTACACCCACTTTGGGAGACGTGGGCGGATCTCGTACACCCTGACGCACAGGACATATTGGACACCCTGGAGGAGAACCGAGACTATTACCAAAGCATGATCCCTCCGTCGCCGCCGCCTGCACCAGTGCAGCACTCCGCTGAAGACGATCGCCCCGAACAAATTCGCTTTCAGGTAAATTTATCTCTGTCTATACTAATACGTAAGGTATTTCCACTTGAAATTCCATGTAAACATATGAGACAAAACTGAATTTCCGTATAAACATGAGACTATTATTAAACACATATGTGTAGGTTTAGTACCCACTCCCCAGTAAACCCGCAGAAAAGTCTCTGTTTACAGACATGTAAGTGGTTGTGGTTAACCGCGACACTGATAATGAATGGAAATATGTAGTCGTATTTCAACAACGCATTAGTATATTAACAGTAATTTTGATTGGTGATTCAATAGAGGTAAACGGAATCGATTGATGATTTTGTTGTCCTTTAAACATGCATCCCTGATAATTTCATAAATACTTACCTAATAATTATGAATAAGGCTTTCTTCTTACTTTCTAAATAAACAATTTCGTTATTATTATTATTCCTATTATGTACCGATATGCTTTGTGCATAATACGCTTTTCTGTAGGTCGATACGGATGTTACACAGAAAATCATAATTTTATTTTACATCAAATGGTAGATGTAAATATGTATAGTAGATTTAACTCAAGTAAAAGGAAAATGTGCGGTGGGTTTCCGATATAAATATATATACTTTCCATTCGTGGTTTTCCTTCGAACATTCTGTTTCGTTATAACAATTATATTAAGATGAGTCATTTGCATTTCTTAAAACATTGAAATTTTAATAATACGATAAGTCATATATTTTATTAAAGTATCAAAGTTAAAAAATTATGGTGGTGTTAACCACATCATTTGTAAAGCCATTAAACTATTTCTAACATTAATTTCGTGTTAATTAAAATATCATTTTTTTTCTTTCACAGGTAACGCTGGAAGAAGGCGAAGGTTCAGAGGAGTGCGAGGGCGAGGGCGATGGCGGGATGTGACGGAAACTACTGGGGATCTGCAAGAAACTCACTGAAAGGATGCAAGTGTGGTGGAAGCTCTGGTAGAGGAGCTAACGCAGAGTGCACCTCCGTCACCCATGGCGACTTAGTCTTGTTGTTACACCGCGAACCGGACAATGTGTGTGCAACGTTAGCTTAATACACGGATTATAGCTCTTCAGTGTTTAATACACGAGCACACTTGCGTGCAGTTTCGATGCAGTTCCCGGCGTGAAACTTGATGCTCTCTGTTCGCGTAATCTAAGAAATAACTTCTACGTTGATGCAAATATTTTTTCCGAAAAATAGTCCCCAAAGATATCCGCATTGATAATTAGCTGAGCGCAAGATTCCAGCCGGGAACCACGCATGCGATTTCTATTAAGATGAACAGCATCTATCTGCAATGTGTATGTTTATACGCACACTTGCGTGGATAGTTTCGTTGTAATCGTGAAATTCAACCAATTCTACTCACAGTCTGTAAGTAAATGGGCTTTTTAATGTATAGGTAGGTATGTGATTGTATTGTAATGTTGTCGCCGGCGCCGCCCGGTACTTGTTGACGCTTGTCTATCTACCGTCGAAATGTAACGATATCTATAGTATCGTATCGTATCGCATACCTATGCGTCGTTACGTTTCGATCATATTAAAATTATTCGTATGTCATTAAAAACGCGATGTTGTCTAAGTTACCTAACGACTAAATAATATGTCCCTCCAATGACTGTAACGTTCAAACGTTAGTATTTTTAACTTGTTTTTAATTTTTTTGTCTAACCAAAGATAGAAAGTTCGACTTCTGGTTTCAAGTTCGATATCCCTGTGAGTAGTTGGTCTTTAAATCGTAAAGTTAAATGTCGTATAAGTAGATTTTAGTCGTCGATACCGTGTATATCGGTTCGACTAAGTAAGGACATTGAAAACGCTTATTAATTGGTATGAAAGGGTAATTTATATTGTCATATCATCCACTTTTCTCATATTTAATACGGGTTTGCGATAATGATGTTATTCACCAAAATATATTAACATGATAGATATCCTAAATATAATATACTATTATAAGGTAAATTTAAAAAATGCCTTTCGGAGTTGTTGTCGTGTCATCCTGAATATTTAATATTCGGCCAGTCTCCCGCCGCGAAGACACAATCCCGAATTCATCCTGTTAGATAGCTTTACTTATTTGATTTGTTAACCTCATAGCACCTCATTTCTCGTGAAGGATCGCTGGCGATCCATTTATTTTCTCTTTAGGATAATGTTTTATTTTTGTAAATTGCAATTTTATTCTAGTTCTCTTTCACCCAAAAAAAGTAAGTCACGAATCTTTAAGTATTAAAATTTGTGTATGATACTAACGGCTTGAAGTGTTTGAGTAAATATAAGTACTAACAAAGGCGTGGTTTGCGACTAAGTTTTCTTTCGAGTGAAGTCAAGTTTTCGCAGAAATATTATAAAATATTGTATTATTAATATGTGCAGATATTAACGGCACGCAGGCCGGGTCTTGCAATAGTACGTGTTAAGTAGATCGTCTCTAAATTCAGCGCACAACTCATTCTTCTCATTTAAATGTTGTAATAATATGCTCATTTCGCCTAATTACATCACAAAATGTAGTTACCTACATAATAATATACAGATCTGATACCACGCGTCATCTTCTCACTTGTATTTATGTCATTGGCCATTTCCATTCGATAGCAAATTTTCACGTAATAGCTTACCGCTATATGCATTCATATTGACTAGGGAGGTTGAAATACTTAATTACCTGTATTATGTATGCATTTCATCGTATCTGTCGTTTTAGCGTACGATTGTGTTATTTTTGAGCTGGTCTCTACTTTTATGTACTCAAAAGATATTTCTATTGTACCTACCCTGATTGTTGTACACTTCACACTTTTATACTCCGGCGTACCTCTTTTATGTATTGTTTTATACATTTTGTCCATCCATGTTCATTCATCAGTTTCAAGAACGAAGGTCCAATGTACATTATTTTCGTAGGTAAATTAAGATTTAATTCGGCGAACAAAATAAATAGGTACGCGATGTCGCCATCTCTTTAACTATTATCTGATTTTGAAGGTGTATAGTTTAGCATGTGAAATATCAACATTGAATTAATATACTAAAAAACGCTTAACTACATAATTGTGTGTTTAATAGGAAGATAACGCTTAGAAAAATCTTTGTTTAAAAATATATAATAAAGTCTATGTGAATTTCGTTCGATAAAATATTTGTACTGCAGTAGAGTTGTGTGATATAAGCACACCAGATCTTTCGTAGTTCGTAATATGTGTACAGAGCCGAATTTAGGCCGATTCTACAGTAATCTACAGGTTTCTTACAAATACTGTATCTTATTAATATGTGAACATAATAAAATGTGTAATTAGCTGATAACTGTACTGTACTCGTTGCGATTTGCAAATTACTTTATCGAGGTGTTAGATACAATACGTGTACTTACGAAGCTGTTCGTATCCATTCATTGTGACTAGTATAAAGGCGCCACTTCCGACCCCGATATATTTATTTAAGTGACTCGTGGTAGGTAATATTTGTTCACCGCTCTACTTAGCTAACCACCAAAGATCAGAGATATCTTAGTGATGGACATTGTTCTAATATGTATGTTATTATAGCATGTCATCTTCCTATTCGAATTACTTGTTTAGAATTATCAAATAACTATATCCTCAAGCGGTTTCAGTGTTATATGTTTTGTCTGTATGAAGAACTAACGCTAAGATTGGATAATATCTAGATAAATTATAAATACCAAGTTAACGTGTGTAATGCTGGTCATTCACATTACTTATTATTTATGTTTAAAATAAAAATAGCTTGTAATAGTTTAAATGAATATTTGAGTTGATTAAAAATATTAATGTATTTAGAATAAAAAGATATTGGAGAAAATGTGAATTTGTTTCATTATTGTTACCCTGTCCATAAAGAAAAAAATATAATTTCATATAGGTACCTACTACATTAATACCTACATACAAAGGCCTATACAATTGGTTAATATTATAAGCATGCCTGTGCTACAGATATCCGTGTCCGTCAGGATGGCCGGTCACTACCCATATTTTACATCGAAATAGTTACTAAGAGTTGCTACCTAGTTGCTACCAGTTGCTACCAATCTTAAAATAATTGCTACCTTCGTATTTAAAAAAATAAACTGCTTTTTAAGGTGACCGGCCATTCTGACGTCAGGATGGCCGGTCACCATTCCAGTTAGAACAATCTGCGCAAATGATTGGAGTTTTTTTTTTACCAAGAGTTGCTACCAAATTGCTACCTTTTTTATACATCGTAATTGACCTCATAGCTGTTAAGGATAAAAAGATATTACAGATTTAATATTAAACGCCTGTACAACTAAATTAGCAAATAAGTTAAATACAATATTCGTATTTTACACAGGCGCCACTTGCACTTTATATTTATATTAGGGTTGTAACGGAGGTCTCTTAGCGGAGGCAGAGGCGGATGCGGAGGTTTAACATAGGCGGAGATGAAATTTTAAATAGAAAAAAAGAATAGCATTGATTTATTACAGTAATAGATATAAACCAAAAATAATTCAAACAGATACATTGTACAGTTCTTAGCAAAAATTGAGTAATTACTAATAATAATAAAAAATTACAAACATTTTTTTATGGCATAACAGCTTTGCAGCCTTCCAAACGTTTAATGTAGTCGGTGAGATTCCTCTATAGCCGGGGAGTAGAATACGGCCTGCTCTGCTTGTCGTAAGAGGCGACTTTTGGGGTTGGGTTTGGCTAGAGTGGGAGCTCAAACCGACCAGACAGCTATACCGAAAAGACGGCGGCCTGTGTGGTTTCATGTCGTCGTAGAAACCGTATGGTGCAGGGGGATGGTGACACGTCCCCAAGAGATGTGCCAGGTGGCACCGGTGCGTTCCTATGTGGACCCCGGGGACCCCTGCAAGCACTGAGGAAAGCCACCGAGGAGGTTTGAGTGGGTAAAAATCCCACATAACCCGGAGTCTTTCCCAAAGCTTTGGTACACCTTTTGAAGGTTGCATTCCCTCACAAAAAAAAGTTTAACCAGCTGCACTAAATAGTAGTTCATCTGGCACTGAACTTCACGACACCAACAAGTAAATGCGAACTATTTAGTTAACGTTCTAATTTATATGGCATCTTATATCTCAGGATAAAATCCAGTTGAATCAGTTTTTTTTACTATTCATTAATTCATAATTTTCATATAACAAGGTTTCTTTTGATAAGCATCATTTGAAAGGCCGCAAAGCTGTTATGCCATAAAAAAATGTTTGTAATTTTTTATTATTATTAGTAATTACTCAATTTTTGCTAAGAACTGTACAATGTATCTGTTTAAATTATTTTTGGTTTATATCTATTACTGTAATAAATCAATGCAATTCTTTTTTTCTACTTAAAATTTCATCTCCGCCTATGTTAAACCTCCGCATCCGCCTCGGCCTACGCTAAGAGACCTCCGTTACAACCCTAATATAAATATAAAGTGCAAGTGGCGCCTGTGTAAAATACGAATATTGTATTTAACTTCGGATTTGCTAATTTAGTTGTACAGGCGTTTAATATTAAATCTGTAATATCTTTTTATCCTTAACAGCTATGAGGTCAATTACGATGTATAAAAAAGGTAGCAATTTGGTAGCAACTCTTAGTAAAAAAAAAACTCCAATCATTTGCGCAGATTGTTCTAACTGGAATGGTGACCGGCCATCCTGACGTCAGAATGGCCGGTCACCTTAAAAAGCAGTTTATTTTTTTAAATACGAAGGTAGCAATTATTTTAAGATTGGTAGCAACTGGTAGCAACTAGGTAGCAACTCTTAGTAACTATTTCGATGTAAAATATGGGTAGTGACCGGCCATCCTGACGGACACAGATATCCAATGTCTATACAGGCGATAGATTGGCGTATATAAGTAGTGTCCGAACGAAGGCAGATTTTTAGATTTATCATAAAAAACAAGTCCTAAAGCTGATTAAGATTACTTTACAACATCTTTAATACCATGACATTTGAAAATAATTTAAATAACCAAACACAACTTACGACGCAAGCCTCCGAGTGTGTGCTTACTAGCAGTGGCGTAACTACAGGGTGGCAAGTCGGCAATATGCCACGGGCCACCAGCCTTAAGGGGGCCCCGGTCAGAGGAGAATCCTAACTCCCAACATTTATTATTTATTAAACATGTTTAATAAAAATAAAAGTTTTGTCTTTGATTTATTTTTGTTATCTACTTAATTGCATACACAAGTAAAAAAATGTATTAAAAATTCTAAGCATATGTAAAAAAAAAGTTGTAAACCATCTTAGAATTAGGTTACAACCTTTTTTTACTTAATTTGCTACCGGCCTCGAACAGTATACTAACGCCACTGATTTCCAGTGCGGTGTCCTGCATTCGTTCCATTTTGTTTATTTTGACGCTAGCTAAGCTTTCGGCTTCAGAGAAATCTTCGGCCCATTTTGGCCAAAGACGAAGGTTTTAGCGAAGTTTTTTTTTTATCTGATCGAATAAGCATACGAGCACGCAGTTCACCTGATGGTAAGTGGTCACTGCCGCCCAAGGACATCTGTAAGCAACTTCATATAGAACGTGGACTCTATCTGAAGTCAATCACAGATTGCTTTGCTACTCCCGAGGACTATGATGGTCGCCTCATATAAAAGAGTGCCGGCAACCACACCCTTCTTCAAACGCAAGAAAAGCTTCTCGCTAGAAGTAGGTGTGGTGGTGGTACATCCTCGGTCAAACTACACTGGTTCTACCATCTGGAAGTGTTTTTTTTGGCCGAAGTTGGCCGAAGCCGAAGCTTCGGTCGGACATTATAATACCTAGGTAAAAACTACATAAGGTAAAATGAATGCAGTGTGATCTTGATTATGAATATAACGTATTTACAAAGATATAATTATAATAATATCTTATCTATTTTGATTTCTTAGTTAAGAAATCTATTTTTAATTTAGCCGTCAAAATTAAAAATAGATATTTGAGGTAGGTAGTAAGAAAATAATACTACCTACTGTATATTATTTACTTTTGTTTAAGCATACTGATCTAAAAATTAACAAGTCTATTAATATAATAATAAAAGATTTATCTATGATAATAAGCAATGCATTCGATTAGTATTTACTCAAAACAAAAGGTTATTCGCTTTTCTACAAATGTGAAAAGCCGTTACTAAATTAGGCAGGTAGGAAGTTTTATTTACGGCTATTTTAACTACCCTCATTTTTGACTATTTAAACTTAAAGGTATTTTTCACAAAGCAAAGTAGTCATTATAATTTCAATAATGCAAAATGGATGTAAATAATAGATTTAATAAGCAAAAATTAAAAATACTGAAGACAATTGGTAAAGGCACATATGGGTATGTAAAATTTACATACGATGGACTTTGTGATTGTAACTTTAGAGTAAACTTTTAATAGATTGTTATAAAACTGCTTTTACAGAAACGTGTACTTGTGTAAAAATAAAACGGATAATGTGTTGACAATAGTTAAGGACATAGAGTTGAATGTAAAGCTTCATAGTCACAAACAGGTAAAGTTTTTGTTTTTATAATGGTTCTCCACATACTTGAGCATCTTTATATTTTAAAAAAATATTTTCCGCAAAAGTTTTTCGTTTAAAAACACAGTTCTGGTAAAACTACAGTGTGTACTTAAAGAAAGCTATGCTTGGTATTTCCCTGCGCGACAGAATCGTACCTAACGATGTAATACGTAGGAGAACGAAAGTTACCAACATAGCTCTCAAAATTAGTAAGCTGAAGTGGCAATAAGCAGGCCACATCGTTCGTAGGACAGACAACCGATGGGGTAGAAGAGTCCTTGAATGGAGACCACGTCTGAGCAAAAGTAGTGAAGGCCGCCTCGTGACCAAATGGACTGATGACCTGAAGAAGGTAACCGCTGGATTCAGATGGCTTAGGACCAGTCGAAGTGGCGCAGATTAGGGGAGGCCTATGTCCAGCAGTGGACTTTCAAGGGCTGATGGATGGATGGGTGGATAAATGCAAAATCCAGGAAAGGTGGTCGTGTATAATAGTCTTATACTACTTTACCAAAATTATGAAAATATCTTATTTATATTGATTTTGCAATAGGAAGCATCTCTCCTTAGACTTCAAACTAATTTCACATCTTTTCTTCATCTTTCACGGTTTCACGTGTAAGCATAAGAAATAGTTCTTCTCGCATTTATAATGAAGGTATTGTATACCTAATGTAAATTTTTGTTTTAGGACATCACTAATGAAATCGATATACTGTCTACAATGAAACACCCCAATATTATAAAATTTTATAACAGTTACTACATTGACAACAATGTTATGATATGCATGGAATACGCCTCTAGCGGGAATCTAGCGGAATTTATGTATCAACGATGTCCAAATCTTATAAAACAACAGGTACTTGGTATTGATAATTGGAAGGCACCTAACAAATGTTAGGTTTTAGGATAAGTAACGGCAACTAATAAATACCTAATCTATGTATATAAATTTACTCGCACTATTTTTATAGATAGGACCTCGATGGGGGCGACTGGGTTTTTTTTTTAAATCGTTATTTCCTTAACACAAGCCTGTATATGATTATAATTATGACTATAGTTATAATCAAGGTAAAAGTTTCTAATTAAATATTAGCTATATTAATATTAAAAAATACCTAATTTACTTTCCTATAATTTAATGAAAACTAGCAAAAAACCACCAAATTGGCAAATAACTATTTGTGTACTAGAAAGATCCTTTATTTGTTTGCCTTATGAGCACACAAAGCGTAATTTCTTTAAAAATATTGCTTGCCAGGTGGTAGGTAGAACCAGTGTAGTCCGACCGAGGGACCGGGGGAACGGTGAAACATTTCTTGCGTTTCAGTGGAAGGGTGTGATAGCCGGCACCCTAATATATGAGCGAAAATCTAAGTCCTCAGGAGTTGCAACGCATCTGAGATTGACTTCCGATGGAACCTATGTTCTGTATGAAATCAGTTACGTCTATGATGTCCATAAGCGGTAGTGACTACATACCATCAGGTTGATTGCTCGTTTGTTACTTCAATTAGATGAAAACATTGCTATCCTGTCCTTCACAATATAAGACTGAAAATAATGGGCTCCAATATCATTAATTTGTGGACTAAGTACTTAATTTCATATGAGCATTTTGTTTCCCTTGCCAACCTAGTGTACTTTGTATTTAAGTAATCCTGCATGCTTGAACATAAAATAGGTACTTATTCAATTTAACCTTTTACCAAATTGATAAAGCGCTGGAGTATGAGCTTGGGTAATAAATACCTTTTAATTAAATAAAACTGTTTAAATTTAAATTAATATAACATAATTCTTTTTTTTTAGGAAATACTGTTTTATTTTTGCCAAATTTTACTAGGCGTGGACTATATACACAGCCTTAACATCGTACATAGAGACTTGAAAGCAGAGAATATACTATTGACAGGGCAACATGGCATCATTGTAAAGATCGGTGACTTCGGCATATCTAAAATGTTAGCCAGGTGAGTTGTTTTGTCGAGTTAGCTAGCTATCTCTTGGTACTTTCGTGGTGAAGTATGTCCCATTGCCGGGCACGGATCTCCTCAGAAGGTAAGAGTTTGATTGATAGTTTATAGAATTTAAATGTCTTAGAGAACTTTTTAAAAAATCAATCAGTTATAATCAAGTGCGCCATCCATCAAAATTAGAGGTCCACTGCTGGACATAGGCCTCCCCTAAATGACGCCACTCCAACCGATCCTGTGCCTTCTGAATCCAACGGTCTCCCGCTGTCCTCTTCAGGTCATCGGTCCACCTGGTGGAGGGTGACCTGTGCCACAGAAATCCTCAATTAAAAGGTAGTTCCAATGTACAAGATTTTTTATTGCTTCACTTACCACTTAATTCAGAGCTTAATTAGGCGTAGGTACAATAAATAGCTTAGCAGCTAGGCTACTTGCTAGATCCCAGTCTCTAGTTGCACGTCAGCGTTCAGTAAAATGGCTAGGCTGATCATCTTACCGCTAATTACACTAACTGACTGCGACTGACATAAGTAGAATTTCATATCTATTAAAAATAGTTAAAATGATTATTTAAGATACATAAAATTGACTATTTCTACTTTAAAAATCCACAACGTGAGATTACGAGCTTAGCTTAGCCAGGTTTTGGTATTGGGCTATATAAAAAAAAATGGTGTGGAGGTAGTAACTCCCTGGGCGAACCATATACGTTTTACCACCTTGAAAGGATAGAAGCTATTTAATGAGGTCAGTTCATGAGAGCCAATCCAAACCACATAGGTGCTACTTAAGTATAATAGTTCATATTTTATATTTAAATATTTTGAATGTTAATATTTTATCTTTTGGGTAGGGGTTTATATCCCCAAAACTCTATGGCTACGCCCATGACGTAGATATCTGCCCTTCTGGATTTCAATTAATAGGTACATAATTTACGAGAGGTGTGTGCTAGGATACAATGCTAACCGTTCGATCGGGTGATACCGGGAAGGACGGCGGCATGCGTGGTCGCATATCGTTGTCACCAGACTGAGTGGTGAGACTGGTGAGCCCACTCACCTGTGAAGGGTCCGATGGGGCAACGCGTTCTGAGGACTCCGGTTGCGTTCCTTTGGAGATCCCGGAGTCCTCTTTGTAGCGCTGAGGACGGCCACCGGGGGGGTTTAGTGCGGTAAAAATCCCACATAACCCTTCGTCGCTTCCACGGCGTCGGATACTTTTTGAAGGTTTCCCCTCGAAAAAAAAAGCTAAAGTGTAAATATTCCTTTATTCATTGCAGAATAATAACTTGAATATTATCAAATTATTATTTACGTTCCAGTGCAAAGAAAACCTCCACAGTAATAGGAACACCTTATTATTTAGCGCCAGAGTTATGTGAAGGCAAGCCATACGACACAAAAAGCGATGTATGGGCTCTTGGTTGTTTATTGTATGAAATGTGCACGCACAAAAGGGCATTTGAATCAGAGGTAAGTAAAAGCCTTACACGTCGGTAGAATAAACTTTCTTCAGTTGATATTAGTCTTCAGCCATACAGTGAAGGCTACGAGGCAAGGTGAGATTAAAAAGAGGCCAATTGCGAGTCGTACTTGCCCATGAAGGGTTTCGTACCATTTTCTAAAAAAACATCTGTGGAAACGTCAATCATCTAGCTATCATGGTTCACGAGATACAATCAGGTGACAGACGTACGGACGGCAGGACGGACAGCGGAGTCTCAGTTTCGTTTTTACCTTTTGGATACGGTACCCTAATAAAAGACCTAATATGAAATTTGAAATTATGGAAATAATAAAAATGCGTTCTCATTTTGGTGTCTCTTAAAGGGACGTAACGTATACGCTTGTCCTTTTATAGTACGAAATCTATTATTTAAACTGCTGTACCGATAGACTACGCTTCTAGAATTTATTCAATTCTACGACCCGCGTGGCGGAGTGGTAACCATACCGGTCTGACGCGCAATGGGTCCCGGGTTCGATACCCGGCCAGGCAGGTATCTGATTGATGAGTTTAGGTACCCACGACTCAGGAGAAAATCCTACTGTGGGGCTTTGAATGTGAAAGCGTGAAAGCATGAACTGATTCAATTTGGCGAATTTCTCACTGCGATATAAATGGTAATTGTAATTTCAAATGTGCTCTCTTATAATCAACACTGTATCTGCTATACAATATTAAGTCGTTATTTTAGTACTTTCGAAAAATTATATTAACAAAATGATTGTTGCAGACATTGGTCGGATTGGTGAAAGCTATTACCAGCGCCAGTGTACATCCTATAGACTCCAATGTGTATGAAAGAGGAGTCCAAGATCTTATAGATTCCATGCTGTCAATATTGCCTGATAAAAGACCAACAATAAAAGATCTTATGGGACGGTTAATTGTGATGCCGATTGTTTATACTGTATTTTTAGATGCTGATAATGATGAATTGTTATATTTGGATTATGAAAACTTTAAAGTATAATTTTAGTTATAATCAAATACTTCAATGTTATAAGGGACTAATAAAATAAAAGACCAATTTACTTGTAAAATGTTTTCTTTATTTATTTTTATGCAAACTGGGAGTTAAAAAAATAACTGAAAAACTAAGCTGAAATCAGAACTGTAGGTGCTGAATGAAAAGTATGGAAATTTTGTTTAGAAGTTAACAACCTTTTCATCGCTTTTGTGTAGTATCTTGTAAATATTTCGTGTAATATACCTTCTTTTACAGCTTAATATAGAAAGATATCAGCACTGTTCTGTTCAATCCAGCTTAAATTTAAATATTTAACTTAAACTTTATCATCTGATCTTGTGTAGTTATCTGTTCTTATAGCTAATATGGAAACCAGTTCATCCTGAACTCTTACTGTCCATTGGCTTGATCAGTTTCCATTTCTTCATCTTCAAGTTCTGAAAACAGGATCAAAAACATTCAGTTAATAAAAGTCACTAAACAATTATTGAAGTATGTGGGTTTAAGAGGAAAGATTTTGCTGTCATCTTATTGCTTCTAATACATGGTCCTCTGGTTTAGATGTGGCTCTGCAGTTAACTCGTGTAAGGTTTCCATGGACAATAACCAATCTTAAATAATACGCAATCTCTATAACTAAAGATTTTTATCTATAATCTGTTGATGTCCTTGAACTGTTGAGAATCTGAAATATAGCTGAAGGATTGAAATAAGGCTTCATTATCATAAATAAATGAACAGAGCGATTTCCTTTCATTTTCATGTAGAATTTATGATCATCTTCACATGGAGCCCAGGTAACCTAGATAGGATCAAAATAATGTTACATTATTTGTATATCAGATGTAATGTGGTATCATAATAATTTTAAGACTTAGGAAGCTACATTGACAAGCTTGGAATTTATACAAAAATGCATATTTTCTATACATGTAAATTCCTCAATATGTATATATATTGAAGAGTGTGGGAACTTGTATGTAAAAGTTTGCTTAAGTTTGATAAATGTCACAATGAGTTTGTCTTCTTGAAGGCTACTTAACAGAAAAATAATACTGTAGCAACAGATGTCAACAAAAAGTTTATCACATCGCAAATTTTGAAGAAATAGTACTAATACAAAAAATGTTTTTAGTTGGAGTAATTTTAAAAGAAAATTTGCGTTTTCATTGACGATTTTATATAACTTACGTTGCCCATTTGAGTATGATTGAGGAGGCAATGGTTTTTGACCAGGAATCTGACCCGACTGCAGCATTCTTGTAAGCCTCTCAACCTCTTGCAGTGAGGAAGCATTTTTGATGGCTTCTCTAATCTTGTGAATCTCTTGAGGAGTAAGATCTGCAAAATATGTTACATATTAATTATTTCACACTAGCATTGAGCCCATGCTACACTACTTTACTCTTCTATATTTATAAATTTTAATAATGATAAAAAAATATATATAGGTACTACTTAGTGATATAATGAATATACAAATGTTTATACATATTCGAAAAACAAAATCGCAAAATCTACATTATACTTTTTAAATTGTTATGGATAGAAATGGACTTTCCTGGTCTGCTTATTATGAATCCTATTAAAAAAAATGTTCTTTTAAATTTTTATAACATGATTCAATATAAATTGATGTGAAAATATGCAGTACATAAGATGCAGGTTTTTCTAGTTATAATTGTTGGAAATTTAAATATGACTTCAATGAAATTTTCCAGAAACATACTTGTGGTTTTCGCATCAGGTAAGTTCCCTCCGGGAACAAAGGTTTTTGCTTTTCTCGAAATTTCTTTTTGCATTTCTTTCCCCTTTTTACTCTTGAAAAGAACATTGGCTTCATCTCTTTCCTTTTGTTTTATTTTCCTGAAATCTAGGAGCCTCAGTTCAGGCAACTTGAACGCAACATAGGCTCTGAAAATATAAAATACAACAATTACTCTTGTACAAGGAAATAATGTTTAAATCAAGCATTTAATATTTAATGTTACTGGATTTTTTTTTACTTTAAATTATTCCTTAATGTTCAAGAAGTAACATACAAAATTTGTACTCTACAATTTATCGAAAACATTAAACAGGGTAATCATCATTTATACTTTGTTATAAATTTTATCATTAACAATTCTTCATTCCACTTATACTTTTAAAGTATTTTTTGACACAAGCAATCCTTTGGTAAGCAAGTCACTATCATCAACTGGGATTTGTAATCAACCCTAAAAAGGAATGGAGACCTTCTTATAATGATTGATACATTTTACAACTTGGGTACAGAAGTACAGATTAAGTACACCTCATAGAAGTTTCTCTGCCTCTCTGCCTCCTGCACACTTCAAATTAGTACAGTCATGGCAGTTTCACTCCAAAAAATGGCATAATATATATAAAACCAATACCTATAATGTTGCTTATTTGCTACTGGATTGTGCATTAGGGATAGAGTACGCAGTTTTGGTAAGGTTGCTAATGGGTCCAGGTCGCCTAATTCAGCTATGTTGTTGTTTGTAAAAATAAGTGTCTCTATGTTCGGCAAATATTGCTCCAGGTTCTCACCAATTCTCCTGAAACCCAATGACGCTACACATTATATTAGGTAAAATTAAGATAATTATAATATTTAATAATGCTGTATTTACAGATGTTTCAATTATTGATAACATGAAATGATATTTCATTCTATTTGCTAAGTTGAAGTTAAAAGCATTGAAATTGAAATTAGTTAGAACCTTCAGTCCACCTTACAGTAAGTAGCTACTGCCACCCTTGGGAATATATAACCTCAAATAGTGACCATAGTTATACATTGTGCCATGACAGCGATCTATGTGACTAGGTCAAAACATTGGCAAAAGAATTTTAAGTTCCTTATTGTAAGTACCCGTTAAGTATTAAAATCTCAAATAGGTTTTAAATCCTGCCCGAGGTCAGCCATAAATGTATTGCTACTCTTGTAAACTAAATTAGATCATTTCACTGAAGTGTCTGTCTCACAGCTGATATGGTAGACCAAAGAAAGGCCTCCAGTAAAACCACAATCAATATGGTTAAATTAAAGCAATTGAACACCCTATTATCAAAATATTTTTTTAGACTTACACGATTCTGTTATTATTAAAAAACATGCATTTCAGCCTTTTCAAAAGTGGAAACCCATCAAGCTTTCTGATATCATTATCAGAGAAATCTATTGTATCAAATTGATCTAAAGTAGCACCTAAATTTTCGATTTGCGGTATTTTGTAACCTGAAAATATAAAATATTTTATATTATTATTATTATTATTCTATATTCTACTATCTGTAAAGCAATTAAATTTTGATAAATGTTTATACGCGTTAAAAACAAACAAACAACAAAAAGCGAAATCAACGCTTACGTTAACGTAAGCTAGGTTATATCAACATAGTACATTTAAGAACAAACCTCTTAGATCCAATTCACGATCTCGACAAGGGTTCATATACTGCATGGAGTTTTGTATAAGTTCTGTGCTTAATTTCACCATTGTAACCTCTCAATTATGAACTTTGATTCTGTAAAAACAACACAGCTCCAAACACAAAATGGATAATCACGGTTTTCGAATAGCGGCCGACAGAGACTGACAATTCTTAACAAATTAGGGTTGTGAAAAAATTATCGATTATTAAAAAAAAACTATTATTGTAAATAGTTTTATTTATTTCGCTATTTCTTTTCATTTTATAGCTTTAAATTATTTATTTGGTTATTGATTTCGCATTTTCACATCATACTTTCGCTACATTAACAGGAACTCTTAAACACATTTTTTTCTTACAAAGCTAGCATAGGCGCAGCCAGGGGGAAGGTTTTGTGGATTCAAAAACCCCTTAAAAATTAAAATTAACATTCAAATTAATAAAATGTGAACTGTTTGGATTGACTCTCATGAACTATTTTATTTCTCATTAGTTAAAATCTTTTTCCAGATAGTTACCAACACATACCTATTGTTTTTTTATTTTTACGCTCGTGCGATCTAGTGCACAACAAACACACAGCTTTACCAAATTTTACAATTTATCCTGTTGGTTTTCACGACGATCGTTGAATTTTGCATATTTATTGACAACTAGATGACCAAAAAGTGCTTTTAGGGCCGGCGCACATATGACGGAGCGCAGCGCAGCGCAGCGCAGCCCAGCGCAGTGCAGCGCATGCCCGCGAAATTTTCTTAACGAATCACACACTAGCCGAAATTCGCGCTCATTACTGGGAGAATGCGCGCGGATGCGCGCGGGTGCGCGCGGATGCGCGAGCATGCGCTTCCATGCTCCTCAGAAATAAATTGCTGTTATTTAATTTTGGATATTATTTCTAAAGGGACAATGACGATAATAGTTTGACAGCAAAAAATGCGCTGCGCTGCGCTCCGTCATATGTGTGCCGGCCCTTACTGTGTAGGTTAATGTCTAAGTTACAACTTTGTAGTTGTTTTGTTAAATTTTCTAATTTCTTTTTAGAAAATCGATTATTTTTAGTAAAAAAATTGAAAAATCTTTTTTTTCCAATTAAGTCACATCTAAACAACTAAACTCTGTGAGCGTATATTTAGGGTGCGTTTCATTATACGTTCACAAAGCGCACGCTCACGACCGCAGATTTTCCCGTTCCACTAGCTTGTGAGCGTTACTGACGTATTCTCTAGTGGAACGATCACTTCGACCATCACCTTATTATTAGGTCGTCGTCATAAGGGTCGTCGTGAGCGCCGCGTGGGCGTAAGTCATGACGTCATGAGTGACATTGTCGCCGTGACCACAACGACCGCGGTCGTCTTGTGGAACGGCGTTTGGAGCTTTGTGAGCGTCACCTGGAACGCGCCCATATAGCAAATCAACTAAAGACAAATATTTTATGCCGTAATGTTATTTTATCACATTTTGTAAAGCTTGTAATATCACACACTCGACTAATGTAAAACTATACAATAGACGAGAACCTCAAACATTACTCAACAGCTTCAATTTTATAAAATAATAGCTTGTATTCTGAAGGCCAAGTACCTCATAAAACAATTAATAAAGTTTATTATTTTCGTTTGTAAACCTACTTATTTGGTTGAAAATCTTATCAATTCGAAGAATGTATCAATGTGCAGGCCCTTTAACGCTGTAAATTTTTACATCATGTTTGCATTCAAAGAGGCAGTGCATCCATCCGATAGGCAATAAATAATATTATTGACATCATAAATGACAAACTTTAAATAAAGTAATTTACAATTTATTTATGTGTTTAGGACTTCGATTTATGGCGTCTGTTGCCTGTGGTTGAAACCAAGCAAGAATCTAAAGCCATAAAATACAAAAGTAATTAGGTAGTTGACGTTGGCTATGACACTGACGTTGACATTTGACGTTTTTATAAAGGACGAACGCACCTACGGAGTGTGTTTCGTACAAATAAGATTTGAAAATAATTCATATATTTCAGGTACGAAAATATTTAGATCGTTATTATTAGTCTTTCATTTGCTTTAGTTTTAATTCAAGAATTGTTATATTTCAGTACCAGAATGGGGCAAATTCTGGGATCATTCAATGCCCGAGATGTAGGCCTGAGCATGGATGATAAACCAACTTTTGGGGTACAAGATGGATTTGCTTTCGAACGACAACAAAGAGGTACATTAAAATTTCCCATTTTAGTTAAAATATAATGCCAAAGGAAACGTAAAATTAAATAGAGTGTAAACTAAACAATTAACTATTTTTCGATTACATAATTCACGCCTAACGTAAACACTGGTTTATATTATTGCAGTAGTTTCTTACAAATTCACTGAAATGCTATTACAGAAATGATTGCACGTGAAGAAGATCTTATTTCTGCAAGAATTCCGCCGAAATACCGTGATTATTGTGCACACCATTTATTGGAGTACCAAGTCTGTCGCTACAAGCACATGCCAATGGTTTATAAATGCGCTCACGAAAAACACAATTATTTGAATTGTGAACACGACGAGTAAGTGACTAAATATATTAAGTTTACAAAAAAGTGCATCTACGATAGTTATGTGTAGTTAATCGAATCTCTTAGGTGTGGACAACTAAATTTTGTTATTGCAAATATGCATCGGTCCACCAATTCGCACTTGGCCAGCGCGGTGGACTATGGCCTTAAACTCTCTCATTCTGAGAGAAGACCCGTGCCCAGCAGTGGGCCAATAATGGGTTGACGAGAAATATGCATACCAATGGGTGAAAGAAAATACTACTAATAAGTTTTGAGGCACATCAGGTACACAATATCATAGTCAAAGTCAAAATAATCGAACTATGTAATTGTAGTGTAAAATTAATTAAGAGTTTTCCAAAAAATGTGTAAGTTTAAGAAAGTAAAATTGGACACCCTTACAACTTGTTTGTGGTTACTTGAAATCTCTTGGAATATTTTTATTTTTAACTTACCTAATCCTACATTTCTCAAATCTTCATTACTATAAGTTCTTTAATTTCTTGATTTGGTATATTATTTTCATTTTATGAATCAGCAGAAACTGTATGTACCCATGTAAATATAGTTTTTGCTCTTTGCTTCGTATTGGACATTAATTAAATATACATTAAATATATTTTTTTATTGGTTTCAAACAAATATTTTTAAAATCAACTCATTTTTTATGTCAATGATTTTGTTTACATCATGCTCCTTACAATTCATTTCATATAAAAACAAATAAGTTAACGGTACAATTTGGACCTCTTCAAGGCCAGAGTGAATAGGCTGTTTTTAGGCAGGCATGCTACATCTTCGACTGCATCATCACTTACCATCAGGTGAGATTGCGATCAAATATCTGCCTATAAATTATTAAAAAAAAAGTTTTTGTTGCTTTATTGTGTAATTGAAATCCTGTCTTCAATAATTGAATAATTATTAATAATAGAATTATTAATGATACAGTAATAATAATAAATCAATTATTGAATAATAGTAGAATAATTATTATTCTATTGTATGTATTATCTGCCTTAATTTCTTTATATATCTAATTAATATGATATTAGAAATTATTTCTGGATCATTTCAAATGTTTTGATGGCGTTACAATAAACATTTTTACATGTGTCATATTCAACTATGTACATTAATTTATTGTAATCTTTTCAGCTACATTATACGAATGAAGGAGTTTGAGCGAGAGCGCCGTCTTCGGCTGAGGGAGAAGCGTCTTATTGGAGTTGCGTAATCAGCAGTATAATTAAATCAATATGTACATATAAAACAATAAATCAATAGCTTACTTAAATATTTGTTTCATTTCAATAACAATCACTATCTACTTTGGCATAAGCAAACAAATAATAAAGCAAAAAAAACAGAACAATGAATTGATAGGTGTTTAAAAATTTAATTGTAAAAATATAATAAAATTTATTGTTAATAAAAATGTTTTAATAGTCTTTTTCCTATTCTTAGTATATTCGTTCTCTTTCAACCCTTTAAAAGTAATCCTCTATAAAATTATTAGGAAATTCAGTTTAAGTTATATAAGAAACGTCATAAAATAAATAGTTAATTTTGATAAATGTTAAACAATGAGATTATAAAAATAAAATGTAATAAATTATGTTTAAAAAAGAACAATATAGGCTTGCGGCAGCATGAGGCTTGTGTACACATTAAACCTTGATAATAAATGATCATGGTAAAAATATTATGTTTTAATCATTGTAATACATTGGTAGGTAGTAACATAGCGTGCGGGGAGGGGGGGAATATTTATTCCATAATGGGTTATTGGGCGGTGAATTCTACTTTCGCCTCGAGCGTCATGAACCTGCGCTACGCTACTGTTGGTTTTATATTAATAAACTACCATTTTTAGTGTACAGGCAATGTTTTCTTAGAACATCCTAAGTGAAAACAATAGACATTTATTTCTTTTTATATTTATCATTGGGGGATAAAAGGTTTACAGAAAATGTGTACCTTTTCAGTCATGTTCGACTTTCATACCAATATTATAGTTTTAATGGCATTACGGCTTAATTATTTTCGCCTTTAATAACGTAAAAGTATAAATTACCATAAAGAAAAATTAGAAGTGACAACACTTTCAGCGAAAATTAGTGTTGCCAATTCTTAAAATACCTGTTGGTGTAAAATTTGCCCTACTGACAACAACTTCCAAGGATTTGTTTTGGTTGATGTATGTTTCAAAGGGAAGATTAGAATGACTATTGGCATTCAGAGAAATCGTCAAGCAATTGTAGATCTTATATTCTCTAGCAGTCTGAGTTCCTGTTGTAGCGATTTGTAAAATGTCTAACAATTTTTGTAAACACGCTTGTCGAATACACAAAATTTATATGTATACTAGGCAAATGCTATTTATTGCGGAAGTAATGGCTTCCTAAAATTTAATTGCGGTTATTAATTGTAAGCTCATTCAAAAGTTGACTCAAGATAAGTCGATTTGGGTGATTCCGCGATGCGACTGCGTGCTTGAGGTGAATACTTGCTTGTGTCATCCGGCATCCCATGTAATAAAAGCGGCGTCTCGTGAAAATCCCACAAAGAGTGATCGCAAAAAATGATTTGGTTTCATTTTTACAAGATAAATAAACAAGTGCTATGATGATAACCAGCATCCCGGTGTGTTTTAGGTGCTGCTTCGTTAAAAGACGGCACAAGCGTAATGTGTAAAAGCGGTTACAGTGACCATGTACGCAAGTTAATTTAGAAGGGCTATCGGAATCGCGCATTATGGGTGATAAGAGTTCATCGAGGCGAAAGAAAAAGAGTCGGGCGCAAGAGGAGGACAGCGACGACGAGTTGTGGGACAGTGAAGACGACGATGACACGATCGCCAGGATCCAGCGGGCGCACTTCGCGCAGGCGGCCGCGAACAACCGCCGTCGGGCACCAGCGCGCCCGCAGCGCATGAGCCACAAGAGGAAACTAGAAGCTGTTAAAAATTTTCACAACTTTACCAAGAAACTAAAAAAAGACACTGGTATAAGCATACGCAGTTTAGTTGGTAACAATATATTAGAGTTAAGTGAGTTCTCCAGTGAGGAAAGTAACACTGATAGTGATGGCTTGTCTGAGGAGGGAGAGTTTATCGTGAACCCCAATGCAGTACAGGAGTTGAACGAGGAGAATGAGAGCTACATCGATCCTGAAACTGGGGACTTTGTGGAGGGAAAAAAAGCAACTAGAAAGTCAACTTCAAAATCCCCAGAGCCAGAGCCTCCACCTGAGCCAGAAAGTAGTGCACCTCAGCCCAAAACACTTTCAATTAGTGATATAATTAATGAAGAGTTGGACTTGTCTAAGAATGTCGAAATAGCTGAGGTTGAGGAGAGTGAGCTATGCCCCGAAAAAGAGTTGCTAACATTGAAAGAGGAGGATAATAGCAATCAAGACTTTGATATGAAGAAACTGACAGAAATGGACGAGATTAGTGTAAAACCAGTCAAACCTGAAGGTGAGACGCCTAGTGAGGACCAAAAGATGGATACTGATGAGGATGTAAGTTTCTATTTCATTATATTAAGGTCTAGGTTATGGTAAGATTGTATCTACAAAGATTTCAGAAAGCAAGTTAATTTGGGAAAAGGATAATTATCTGAATTAAAATTCTACTGCAATAATACATGTAAAGATCTTATAAACAACACAGTAGAGCTTTAAGTAATGGGGGTACAACCCAATATTGTTCCACTGCTGGGCACTGTCTTCTCTCCGTATGAGAGTTTTAGTCCATAGTCCACCGCGCTGGCCAAGTGCGAATTGGTTCAAGTAATACTTTGATTTAAAAAAGGTAATGATTGTCAACTATTACTTGTGTGGGCAAAAATAAGACATTTAAATGATGATAAATACTTATGAAGAGATAAAAACTATTGCCATAGATTAAGTCCAGCACAAATTATTCTTGTGAATCCGAATTGGATAAAACACTAGCATTAAATCTTTACAAAAATCATTATGTGGTACAATACTATTTGATATTCATGAAGAAGTTCAAAAGTTGGCTTGCTATTCAGATGTTATTGAATCTAAATAAGCAACGAAATTTACTCAAACTTTTAAGTAATAAATATTATTTTGTTCAATATTTAAATTTATTTAATGATAATAATAATAATATTCTTTATTGTACCCATAAAATATACATAGCAAAGAAGTTACTTGTAAGTTAGAAGATTTAAATTTGTTTATTGCTTATATGGATAGGGAACCTTGTATATATTTGAATAATATACAGGAACAGATTCTAGGTATTCATGAAATACTCTTACCATATACCATTTTATGCCATCTTTCACTATAAAGATGTAATTTTATTTGAAGTACGAAAACATGTTCATTCAAAAGTTTAAATTTACTTTAATTATATTTCAGATGTTTAAGATCCTATACTCGGGGCTAATTCGATCTGGAATAAATGTAAACAAACCATAAAAAATCCTACGTAGGGTTATCACCAACTTGCACGAATTTGTACACAAATGCATTTTATATTCAACCAAAGTATGCATTAAATTTTCACGAAGTAATTTAATTAAGAAAAGTTGATTAACTAAAACCGTCCAGCTGCAAGATAATATGCTAAAACTAGGCAAACAAAATTTATTTACCATTATCGTCATTGTACAACTAATAATGTTACAACCTTAAGTCCACGAAGGGATTTGCAACCTATTATAAGTCACAGTTAAAAGTTAATACTAGGTAGAAGACGGCTGATAAAACAACAAAAAGTTGCATTCCCCTGCCTGTCAGTGGTTGCTAGGCAACGCTTCATTATTAAACATTCCATATCGAATTTGCCCCGAGTATAGTATTGCTAATTCCTTCTATGTGTTATTTAGTATACCATGACTCCCAGTGTACTTATATTCTGACAAAGATTTGCATCATTACATGAAATAACTGTATGATATATTTGAATACGAGAAAATAAGTATATTATATTTACAGTATTATATCCAAAATATAACACTTTTAATTGCAGAAGAAACCCACGAATCCCAATGCATTGAATGTGCGTCGCAATATCCGGGAAGTCATGGATGAGAAAAACCTTGATGCATCAACATTGGCTGCTCAACGGCAGGAGTCTGAGCGTCTTGCCAGAGTTCAGGAGCAACAGAGGATAATTCGAGAAGTAAGCATTTAGGATATCCACATAAATAATTGTTCTTTGTACCTTGTATTTTAAAATATCATTAAAGGTATCACAGTATTTTAAAGATATATTTATGCATAATATAATAATATATTTAAAGAATTTTGCTCAAATAAACCTAGAGCAAAATTCGAGTATTAATTATACTGGTTATATGTCTAACTGTAAGGGAAAGTGTGCAATATTTGAGCTATTAATATGACCATATAATTCATCATATTACAAATTTTATAACTTGACTATTATTAGGCAGCTTATCTGGTATTGAATGATCACGGCAGTATTGTTATAAGAAAAAGGTAACTTACATGAATAATAACAGATGCATTGCTGGTGCTGTGATCTAAGATGGAATGCTTTAGAAAAGTAAATGTTTTAAAATAATCAAATAATCATTCATCAATTATTGTTCAACCCATAACAGTGCTACACTGTTGCTATGTCTTCATAAAGTGGGGGTGGTTTAAAGAAGTTAATGAGTATAAAAATTATTTACCTGAATGTATATTTTATACATATATTTCTTACTTTATATAGGATGTTGGTTCTGTGTAAACCTTTTCCACATATGAAATACTTGTTTAAGCAATATTCCAAGAAGTTTGTTTATTCATCACATGTTCTTTATTTCATTATGATTTATTTCATATTTTTTTACTTAACTCTAATTGCAGGTACAAAGGCAAATTGCAATTAATCGACAAAATAAGATTCACCAGAAAACATTATCACTGTTGCAAGGTGGATCATCTATATTGAAAAAGTCAACAGGACAAAAACTAAAGTATGTGTGAGATTATCTTATTTTTTACCAGAAAACAGAATATTCTTACATGATACATTCAGAAAATAAAATAGTAATAACGAAGATCAGTCTTTACTAATCTTTGTTATTATTATTTCATTTTATATTTATTTTAAGCACATCCATTATATATTTATTTATATATTTTATTTTGTAATATTTTTTTCATATATTTTAATCAAAGACATTTTACGATATTATTATGCTATATACTTTTATTCTTCATGGCTTTAACAATGTGTAACATAGACATTAAGTAAAATGTTGTTTTTTACAGTTTACCGAATACAGTATTAGTAAAACTGCCTTCAGGGGAACTTAAGAAGAGTACTGTAAAACAAGGGCAAGTTGAAGTCACAAAAGTTATGAAACCTGGGCCATCAGGTCAAAAAATAAAAAAGGAGGTATGTAGTTTAGTAATCGTCATTTTCCTTTTTATGTATCTTGTGATACAATGTTTAAAAGAATCAAAATTAAAAATATTTGTAAAAAATAATATTTATGATAAATATTTATTTTCCTGGAAATTATACTTCTTGATCTGGTTTTGATTTTGGATTTGTCAATTCTGATTCAATCACATATATGCATACAAATGCTGTCTTTATGACTTTTGCCAAAATGAGTATGCTGCACCTGCAGGTGTTATAAAAACATTACATGTTTTAGCCTAATAAGGAAATAAGTATGTGCATTGCACAGGCAATATAATATTGTTATTTGCATTAATATTACATTGTAGTCTGATTATTTTGTGCTAAAGCTCTGCCTGCCTAAGCACAGACCACTAGCAAAAAGAAACCCTGATGTTATAATATCATTCTTATAATATAATAAACATCTCATAATGGACCATTTTACATTTTTTTGTCTTGCCATAAACCACGATTGACATATAATTTAACTTCAATTAAAAACCAAGGCTTTTGAGGAAAGATAACTTTATTTACTGCTAATTGACTAACATTACCCTTGGGATTAAATCTATCTGATAGAAGCAAATGTCAATATTAGTTTTAAAATTATACAAATAATAAAAATAATAGCATATTTAAGCCTTTATGGGCTTAAAAAGTTCGCGGATGGAACACTTGTAGTGCCGGTGTGTACTAGCAGTAGTCCACAAAGCATTGGAAACACTGTACTAAACAAATGTATGCAAAATATTTCCAGGTTGTAGAAATTGTGGACAGCAGCAGTGGTGAAGAATCATCTTCGTCATCCTCCGACTCTGATGATTGTATAATGCTCTCTGATTCAGAAGTTCCGCCTAGTCCTGAAGTAGAAGAAGATCCTGGTAATTCAGGTGTGTATTACAAAACAATTTTACTTTTAAGTGGTTCGTTTGAAATAGGAAGAAAATGTATAAAGCTGAGTCTAAGCTTCGCTTAAGCTTAGGGAAAGATGTCAATACGAAACGACAGAATCGAAAACGCTTTTAAAGGTTTATTGCTGAAAACTAGTCAAAAACAAATATCAAGGCAAGCAGCAGGCGCAGGATAAGAAAATATTTTTAATCAGATGTCAAACCCTATACCTATATGCCTTTTCTTCTTTTTAAATTAGTTTCTAACATCCCTCGCACCCTTATGCATATCTCCAAAAAGGTTTCCATCGTTAACACTGAGTGTAATTATATTTATATTCGTATATTTTTACAATATCATGATTGTTTAAAAAACAATCTTTTTATGTTTTAAAAAAAGGTTCTAAGCATAATTATGGTTATTATAACCTACTAGTACACTATTTACTATATTATTCTATGCAACTATAGCAATCACATGTATCTTGTTTCAGGTCTTCATGTGAATGATACCTATAACACACCAGATGAACAAGGTCGAGTGCTAATAAATATTGGTCATCCAGAGGCTGAGGAGGATATATTCCTTGCTCCCCAGATCGCAAGAATTATAAAGCCTCATCAGGTATACTAACATTCTATCGATAAATACTAATAGGTCAACAAAACTAAATGTAACAATAGAAACTATGAAATATGTATATAAAAAAATGTAATCTTTCATACAATTATAGAATAGTTCCTTGAAGCACTATTTCCATACCTTTTTCTGCTTTATAACAACATTGTCAACAACTGCTGTGTTGCAGAATGCAGTGAGGGATAGGTATACTTATATCGTCCCTGTAGTTCCGGGATCAGAATAGGGCTACGGCATCCCCTGCCTGTCGTAAAAGGCGACTAAAAGGGGCTTGCGGGCGGCTAGAGTAGGAGCTTGAACCGTTCGGTCAGGCGATCCCGGGAAGGATGGCGGTATGTGTGGTCGCATACCGCTGTAAAGACGGGCCGGTGGGCCCAGCCGCCCATTTGGGAGGAGCCCGATAGGGCAACGCGCTCAGAGAATTCGCGTCGAGGACGGCCCCGGGGGTTTTAGTGCGGTAAAAATCCCATATAACCCTGCGTCGCTCCCACGGCGTCTGGTACCTTTTGAAGGTTTCCCCCTCGAGAACAAAAAAAGGTGTACTTATATGAGTTGTACCAACTTAGTCCTTACAGAGAGCAATGCACCTGCGGTAGACAGATAGAACTTCAATTCTATGCCAAGTTAACTATAGATGTCCATGTGCGGTGCTTGCTACATACTATCAGATGGGTACCATGCTTGCATCTAGTATATTTAATATTACTGGTCTGTTGCTGCAATGCATTTAATTTACTGAATTATTTAAAATTCCTTTTTGATCTTTCAGATTGGTGGTGTGAGGTTTTTATTTGATAACATCATAGAATCTGTGGAACGGTTCTCTACTTCTACAGGGTTCGGATGCATTTTGGCGCATTCCATGGGTCTGGGGAAGACTTTACAAATTGTATGCTTCTGTGATATATTTTTGCGTCACACAAATTCCAAGACTGTTTTATGTATTATGCCTATAAATACTCTTCAAAATTGGGTATGTATTATTTAGTAAAATTCCTAAACTTACTATAATATCACTATGTTTATTTGATCCAATAACAATTAAAATCTTTGTGGTCGTTGACTACGGACTTTGCAATGAGCCCTATGGAATAATTCAAATATGTAATTCACTGCTTATCATACTTATATTATTTATGTTAGGTTTTCAATTTGGGTGTTTATAATCAACTCCAGAATGGAACTCCTACATGAATGTTGTATTAAGGACATTCACACTTTAAACAATAAATAATATAATCCATCTTTATTTCTGTCTTCAGGTTGCTGAATTTAACATGTGGCTTCCAGTCGATCCTACAAACAGCCCTCTGGCTGTACACGGGGAAGTACGACCGCGAAATTTCCCAATATACGTACTTAATGACAGTCATAAAACTTTACAAATGCGTGCCAAAGTAGTTAAGGTATGGTGGAATATTTTAATGTCTTATGTAATTTTATTGGAATATTATAAGGTGGTAGAACAAGTGCAGTTAGATCGGAGAGTTACTACCACCACACTTATTTTTGGCGTGAAGCAATTCTTGCGATTCGGTGGAAACATGTTGTTTCCGGCTCAATTTTCTATTAGGTCACCATCTTAGTCCTCGGAAGTAGCAACGCATTTTTGATTGACTTCAGATAGAATCTCTGTTCTTTATAGAGTTGCTTAAAGATGTCCATCGGCGGCAGTGGCCCTCGGGTAGATTGCATGCTCGTTGTAGGCAGTAAAGTTCACAGATTCATGCATTTTTGTAATAAGTAGTAATTATTTTCACTTTTATAGGATTGGAAATCAACGGGAGGAGTATTAATGATAGGTTATGAGCTTTATAGATTATTAAGTATGAAAAAAGACAAGAAGCCTCGCAAGAAAAAAGAGAAGAAAGGTGACGCAAAATTGGAAGCTGACAAAGACAAAGAGGATAAGAAAATCGATACTGGAAATGATGATACTCAGGTATAAATGATGTTTTATATATAATTAGTGTCCTACCAAAGGCTTCGGCTTCGGTCACCTTCGGCAAATCTTTCGGCTTCGGCCAGCTTCTTAGCAAGAGTCAAAATTGAGTAAACTGGAACTAATGTTCGACACCATACTAGAAATGATATGCGCTGGGGTAAGCACACACTTGGATAATGAATTTTGTATGGAATTCACATGTTTCTCAAATTTTATCGTTTTAGAAAAATGCAAAGCAATTGTAATAGACTCTAGGACTTGTATACACATGGTTTTAAAAACTTTGGCTTTTGTCGATAGCCGAATAATCGGCTTCGGCTTCAGCCTCTGCTAAAAATCGAGCTTCGGGCAGACACTATATACTATAATATATATTTTGTTGGGTTAGAATTTTATGTCATGGGTTATCGGCTTGTAACTAGTTTTCGTAAGTAGGAAGAAAGGGTTAAATACTTTCTAGCTGTTTATTTCCGACCGACAGGATAACTTAGGCAATAGGATAGGTTTTTTAACATTCTTACTCATATGTTCCATAATAAGGATAAATGTTACAGGATTCAAAGAAGGCAGATGATATCAAAACTGAAAAAGAAGATGGCGATAGTTCGATAAAAATAGAGGCGGAATTAAAAGATAAGGACGAAAAAAAAGATGATGTGAACGAGGAAGATAAGAAATTGTTGGATGGTAATAAAACGAATGAACTTTTTATTCAACTTATATCATAGGGTATTTAACTAATTTTTGATTTTTTTTATATATTCTTTATGTCATAATAAACACACTCCATTAATATTTCAAGAATATATGCTGTAGTTTCAATAAAAAATAATATTGAAGTTTAAATTGTAACACTCGCTTAAAAAGCTGTCTCTGTAATGGCGGATGTCGTATGAGTCGTGTGTAGTAACACCAGCTGCTCCTTAGTATGTTGTGTGGACGTCGCCATGACGGCAGGGACAGGTAGTTGTCTTTCACCCCTCCCAAGAGATTAAAAAAACGTCCTTTTGCTCCAACAGATGGGACAACTGCCCTCTCTAAAAATGCTAAGAAGAGTGCGTTTCAATTCTCTACCACGATGGGCTACAGATATGGACCTTCGTAATTCGAAATAGATATAATATTTTCATTTTATTTTACAGAAATGTATGAAGCTCTTGTACGGCCCGGTCCCGATCTAGTTATTTGCGACGAAGGTCATCGTATCAAAAACTCCCACTCAAACATATCTTATGCTTTAAAACAGATGCGGACTAAACGAAGAATTGTCCTAACCGGTAACTACACAATATTTAATTCATGCTTTGATATATTTTGGAAGGTTTCTTAAAGTTTACTTTTATCATTTTAAATTTTACTTAAACTCAAGAAATTATTGTTAATCAAAAACATTTTAAATTAAGATGAGGAATATTTTTTTTGCACTCTTTAAATGTATAAGAATAATATAAAAAATATAAGATTTTGTCGTTAGTATTTGGCAAAATTAATTAATGTTACTTTTACTGCATCAAAATGTTTTTACTCATAGGTTACCCCTTGCAAAACAACTTGCTAGAGTACTGGTGTATGGTGGATTTTGTTCGGCCGAACTACCTCGGTAGTAAGACAGAGTTTTGCAACATGTTCGAGAGGCCCATACAAAACGGACAATGTATAGATTCGACGCCTCAAGATATTAGACTGATGAGATACCGTGCTCATGTCTTGCATTCGTTACTTGTGGGTTTCGTTCAAAGGTAAGGACTGAAGTCTTATAAATGTGTCTTAGTGCTAAATTTTTTTATATCACTACCCTAATTATTCACAACTGGAAGTAGCTTGGAACATAGTCTACTATATTTTCATGCGAATCTGAGGAGGATAAATAAATACTAAATATAGACTAGGAAGGAGCAGTCGAGAGCATAATTCTCTTTTGCTCGAAAACTGAGTTTTTATTGCTTTGTTTGTTATTATTGAAGTGTGAAATATTCATTTGAAAATTCATTAAAATTATGTTTGTGTTCGAATTTGGGCTAATTTTAAACAAGTGATAGATTTAACTAAAACAGTTTGGTTTCTTTTCTCATTTGTTTGTTTATCAATATTTTTACGTTTTCCATCCATCCCATCCACCAACCACAGCTCACTATACCAAACCAAAATTACCAAAACTCACTATACCTGGCTAAGTTTGTCAATGGGAAACAAAGTGAAATTTCCTCATAAATGTCTTATATTATAATTTAAACTGTATTGTTTGGCTGATTTTGTTAATTTAATATTTACAGACGATCACATGCAGTATTACAGTCGACATTGCCTCAGAAGGAAGAATATGTATTGCTAGTGCGATTGACGCCATTACAGCGTAAATTATATGATAGATTTATGAATGAAGTAGTACGCTCGACTTCCGTTCCGAATCCATTGAAGGCATTTGCGATTTGTTGTAAAGTAAGTTATACTTTTAATCTCTCTCGTCAACACATTACTGTCCTGTACTTTGAATGAGAGAGCTTAGACCATAGTCCACCGCGCTGGCCAAGTGCGAATTGGTGGACAAATATACTTTTAATATTACACTAATATATATTTACAAATCAGGTGATACTATTCGTTCAAGCTGAGATATGAAACAATAATTCAATTGCAATACATTTTTGTGTGTGAGTATGGTTAGTTCCATATTTAAAGGTGAAACTTTTGACTCGATAGAGGGAGCAGTTATTATTATTTTTTGACTGGTCAATGTCTCCTGGGGTTTATTTGTATCATATACTTGAAATATTTTATATCCATAATTTAATTGTAGATATGGAACCATCCAGACGTATTGTACAACTTTCTAAGAAAGCGCAGTGAATTCAACGCTGCCATCGAGGAAGATTTAGATTTGGAGGAAATAGGTGGTGTAACAAAAGCCGGTCGGGCAAAAAATAATAAACAACAAGCGCGGAGATCAGCGAAACCGAGGGTAAGTAAAATAGTGACCATTAACATGATGAAACCATTGTTACCTTAGTATTCTATTTTTACTCTTAGAATAAAACAAACAAAGATCATACTACCATCATAGCTAATTACATTCAGGGATACTAATAAATAATTTTTCCATTAGACAAGTGGACAGGTAATTCACCTATAAATATAAATTACGCTGAAATTATGTGATAATCATCTTTATAATAAAAAATAGCTTCTATAAGAAGTTCTTCAGTTTAGTCACCCGAATTTGAACTATGTTAAAAGTTGTAGTAGTTTGCTCAACGTGAAGGTAGTTTGAAATTAATTACAAAAATGCTTCCAAATAGACTGGAGAGTTAATAAAATCATTTTAACCCAGCAAACTTCGTTATGCTTGAAAAGGTCAAAAATCTAAAATTATGAGTGTTCCTCCATTATATTATTATTATGTATTCATACATAAAAACCTTCCTTTCACTCTATCCTTTAAAAAACTGCATTAAAATCCGTAGCATAGTTTTAGATATAAGCATACATAGGGACAGGAAGCGACTTTGATTTATACCATGTAGTGATTATTTAACGTGTTATTTACAGGGATCAACGAAAAAGCCGGCGGCAACGATCCAGCCAAATGTAACTGGCCCTAAACCTATTCAGCCCGACTCACGTAATTTCAGCGGCGCGCCATATACACCAAATGGACCTTACGGCCCGCACAATCCACAAACTGGACCTTACAGACCTGACCAAACTTACCCGCCATACCAAGGACCTCGACAAGGGTATTACCCACCTAATCAAGGGTTCAACCCACAGTATGATAATTCGTATTATCCTCAACAACAGACTTATGGAAATGATTATCCTAATCAATATCCTGCTAATAATTCTGATAACACTCAAGGATATAGTCAGAATTATTGGGGAGGTGGAAGCTATTATAGTAACCCAGGATTCTATGGAAACTCCCAGCAGTTCGGAAATAATCAACCTCACCCACCTTCATCAGATTTTTCGGGCCCGTCTCAGCAATTTAGAAACAATGATGGATCGTCAGATGTAAGGTCAGACTCCCAACAATTTGGAAATAGTCAACCTCCTTTAGCATTGAGAAATAATCCACAACAAATACCAGGCAATCAACCACCATCAGATTTTAGAGGTACTTCGCAGCAGTATCCAAGTAATCAGAATTCGTCAGAATTTAGAGGAAGTTCTCAGCCTTTCCCAAGTACTCAGCCACCTTCCACCAACCCACCGGCATACACAAACAACCAGCCTCCTTCAGACTTATTAGCAAATCCTCAGCAATATCCAAATAGTCAACAATCGCCAGATATGAGAGGAACTCAGCAGTATCCCAGTAATCAAGCCCCTCTGGAATTTAGAGGTAATGGTTCACAATTTCCAAATAATCAGGCTCCATCAGACTTAAGGTCTGTACCACAACCGTATCCAAGCAATGAAACATCACAAGACCTGAGGGGAAATCAACAGCAGTACAATAATGAGGGTGCTTTAGACTTAAAGCCTAATCCATTACAATACCCAAGTAATCAACAACTATCAGATGTTAGGGGGAATCAACCGCTGTATACAAGCAACCAGCAATCCGCAACTGAATTGAGAAACAATCTACCAACATACCCGAATAATCAAGCTCAAGATTTTACTAGAAATTCTCAGCAATTCCCAAATAATCAAGCAACTTCAGAGCCGCGAATAAACCAGCAACATTATCCAAACAACCAAGCTCAGGACTTCAGTGGAAATCCACAGCGGTATCCAGGCACTCAAACTCCTGCTGATTTTAGTGGCTCTTCACAGCAATATACGAATAATCAACCTTCATCAGACTTCAGAGGGAGTTCTCAAGCATATCCAAGTAATCAACCTCAATCTGACTTTAGAAATAATCCAACATATCCCGCTAGCAATCAACCTGCTACAGACATAATAAATAATCCATCTGAACCTTATAATTCGCAACAGTATTCGTCAAACTTTAATCCGCCTCAAACTGATCCGCCTTTTGCTGAAAATGCATTGCAGCCATATAATGCAAGTAACCAAGGCAATTTTGGCACTAACCAAAGACCGCCCTATCAAGGTTCTTTTCAAAATACCCCTGGTTATGGAGAATACAATCAGAACACCTCCTCAGTACCTCCATATCCCAATAATCAACCGTCGCAAGGTTATTCGAACCAGAACTATCCAAATTATACTGGAAATAATAGTTCGTTTGGAAATAATACACCATCGTCGTATAATCAATTTGGTAATCCGTCACAAAATTATTCTGATTTCGGAAATCAGTCACAAAATAGTAATATAACTGATCAACCAGTGAAAAATGAAGCTAACGTAGATTCTAATTACCAGTCAATAGAAAAGAAATGTGACAATAGTGTGGGACAAACTTCTCGCGATATGTCGTATGGTAATCCAGCTTATAATTATTCGCAACCGAATAGTTCAATGTATCCTGAACAATCAGAGACTGGTGCATGTCAATATCCAAATTACGTATCGCCTCTCGAAACTAAACCCCCACTCGGTAGCGCTAATTCTGTCAATCCAGTTGCCCGTTGGCCTATGACCGAGACCTTAAAGACTGAACTAGATAAAATTAAAAATGAAGAAAAGATGGAAATTAAATCTGAATCAGATGGCGAAGTGAAGATAGAAGATTTAGATACCAAGAAAATTGTAAAAGATGAAACTAAACTAAATAGTAATGCTATTGAAAATTCAGTAACGCCAATGACGACTGCTATTCCACCGTTTAATATGACGAACGTGCCACCGAATGTGCGACCTCGAAAAAGTGATGAATCTGAAACCGAACAAGAACTCCCCAAGAAGAATAAAAGAGGACGTCCTAAAGGAAGTAAAACACAGAACAGAACAGCCGATGGTAAATCAAAGCAAAAAGCTAATCCGAAACCCAAGGGCCGAAAAGACCGTAAAACTTCAAAGGAAAAAAATGACGATGATGACGATTCAGAAGAGAGTGAAAAAGAAGAGAAATTGAATAAAGAGGAAGAATTAGCTTTAGTGAAAAAAGCTGAAGAAATGACTTACGACTGGGCTGCAGAACTTTTAAAAGATTATATTCCAGGAATAATTGAAAATTCTGCTAAGATGGAATTGTTCTTTTATATTTTAAACGAAAGTATCAAGCTTGGAGACAGGCTCTTGCTTTTCAGTCAGAGCTTGTTTACTTTGAACCTCATTGAAGACTTCTTAGAAAGGAATTATATACCTGGAACACATTGCCTGTGGGAACGAAACACATCATACTTCCGTAAGTATTATCTTAAATACTAAAGCTATTTGAAAACACAAATATACCTGAAACTAAAACGCCATTTAGTATATAAGGTATAGTTCTGCGTGTCATTTGCACATTGCCATCTAGCGTGAAACATTTCGGCGTTTCATTAGAAGGTGTCCATCGTAGTCCTCAGGAGAGACGATGCATTTTTCATTATTTGATGTTATAAAAACATGACTCTGAATGTTAGATGTAATATACTTAGTCTGAAATAAAAACAAAACAGGATGAAGACAGAGGCAGTGGTCAGAACACAAAGATTTGAGTGTGGTAACTAATTTTTTCTAACTAAGGTAGTTGTACTATTAAAATATATTTTAATGGGTGCTGAATTGATTTGTTAATTGATATGAAAATTTTACTTGTAGGCCTTGATGGGTCCACACACGCTCTTGAACGTGAGAAGTTGATTAATGAGTTCAATGCTAACCCCAACATATACTTGTTCCTTGTATCAACTCGTGCGGGATCACTTGGCATAAACCTCGTTGGAGCGAATCGAGTTATTGTTTTCGATGCAAGCTGGAATCCTTGTCATGATACGCAAGCTGTATGCAGAGTGTATAGGTATGAAAGTAATATATTTTATAATCTGTATAGTACTTATCAATATTTCAACTTCTGTTAATTTGTATCAGTGTCTGACCGAAGCTTCGGCATTGGCTTTGGCTTCGGCCACACTCAGCCAAAAACCTTTGGCTTCTGCTATAAAATCCAGAAGTTTTGGCCAAAGACGAAAGTTACTATCAAGTGTCCAAATTTCACAAATTGAAACGAATCCAAGACACCGCGATGGAAATAGGGAAGCGCAAGGGCCGCGATGGAAATGGGGAACCTTTGGCTTCGACCGAAGGTTATGTGACGGTAGCCGAATAATAATCGACATCGGCTTCGGCCGAAATTTTACCTTCAGTGGGACACAAATCGTTATGTAGCCAATAAGGCTTTTGCTTTATGTCTCTTTGGTTCAATCAGTCCATACGCCTGTCTTCTATTTAGTGGGCATGCAAAATTGTAAAATTCAAAATGTTTTAAACAAATCAAATATGGTGTTATTGTTCGCTTTTTATAACTAATCAAAAATGGATCATGTTATTTATCATTAGGTATGGACAAAAGAAACCTTGCTTCGTATATCGCTTCGTAATGGACTGGTGTCTCGAAAAGAAGATCTACGACCGTCAGATAAACAAACAGGGCATGGCGGATCGAGTCGTAGACGAGTGCAATCCCGATGCAGTTTTGTCCATGAAGGAAATAACAAATCTTTGTTTCGACAATGATGAAAAGGTATATCATAAACATCTCTTATGTATAATTATGTAATACGGCTAAGAAAAAAGAGTTTAGTTTTTTTTTTGTACATACAATTTAATTATATATATTATATATTTAGTCTGATTGACAAACTATCGTGGTATAAAACAAAATAAAAAAGAAAATATATGATTATGGTCAAATTCCAGTAACTGGGAGAGCTACATAATGTTGAAATAATGTAAAAGTATACACCCTTGTAACAATAGATCCAGATCGCTCGCTTTTATTATATTACTATACTTGACATTTTTTGACAATATTTGACAATTATAAAAATGCACGTGATTTTTTTATTACTTAACTTTAATCAAAACATTTTTTTGCCATAGGAATCAGAAGCAAAAGATTTGTCAGAGCATAAAGATAAATACATAGATGTACTGATGCAAGGAATTATCACATTACATGGAAAGTTGCTGAGTAAGGAACCATTCCAACATGAATCTCTCTTGGTGGATAGAAAAGAAAAGAAACTTTCTAGTGCTGAAAAGAGACTAGCACAGAGGGGGTAAGATTGTATTATATATTGTGGTCTGTGTGTTGCTAATTAATTACTACCAACTAAATTTTATTCATTCAAGTAATTACTTTGATCAGTTTAATCGTATGGTGTTTTATATCTATACCAATTATTTTGTCATAACGTAATATTATTTAAGTAGGCTGTGTTCTTCAAATCTCACCAAAATATTGCAAATCTATATAACAATTATTTAGGTCCAATAACACCACTGTCAAGCTGATGTGATGATGCCTTCTATTATTCCAACTTAGTCCTCACACTGGGCAACATCTGTAGGACATCACATATGACCTTCAAATCTATCTGTGGGGACTAATAATCAAGTGAACTGCATGCTCGTTAGTTATTTTCGCGTCGCGCCGTCGCGCCGTCGCCTGTCGCGTCGGAGTTGGATGAACCACCGTCATTTATAGAATTTATTTCTGCGATAAATCGTTTGAAAAACGGCAAGTCACCAGGTGCAGATAGTCTTCCTTCAGAAGTTTTCAAATACGGAGGACCAAACATTAAATCTAGACTGTTTGCCCTAATTCAACAAATTTGGGCTGATGATCTTGTTCCACAAAACTGGAAGGATGCTACTATTGTTAAACTATACAAAGGTAAAGGAGACCTCTCAGATTGCAGCTCATTTAGAGGAATTGCTCTGCTCTCAGTGGCTGGCAAGATTCTGGCGCATATCATCAACAAGCGCCTGTGTACGCTAGCTGAAAGCTTCCTTCCCGATACCCAGTGTGGTTTTAGACCGAATAGAGGGACGGTTGATGCCATCTTTGTTGTCAAACAATTACAAGAAAAAAGCCTTGAGCAACACCGTGATCTTTACATGTGTTTTGTGGACCTGGAAAAGGCCTTTGATCGCGTACCAAGATCTGCCCTCTGGATAGTACTCGAGAAATTTGGCTGCCCTGTGAAGTTTGTAAATTTAGTGCGTCAATTTCATGAAGGCATGATGGCCCGTGTACGCCACGAAAACGACTTTACAGAACAGTTTAATGTAACAAGCGGAGTAAAACAAGGCTGTGTAATGGCTCCAACCCTATTTACTATATACTTTGCTGCGGTTATGAAGGATGCCCTTAGGAACTGCAATGATAGTGTTTCATTAAATGTTCGCATGGACAAGAATGTACTTGACCTTTCCCGTTTCAGAGCAAAACATAAAGTCCAGCAGACTTCTGTACTGGAAATTCTTTATGCAGACGATGTTTGCCTTATGGCTGACAGTATGGAGAATCTGCAAAGATACGTCGACAATTTAGATGACTCCTGTCGTAAATTCGGCCTTGTGATCAGCGCGTCGAAAAGTCAGATTCTGAAACAGCCCGCAAGAGGAAAATCTGCTAGCGACGCTGCTGTCTACTTAGGTGGAAAAAAACTAGACGAAGTCAATACCTTCCGGTATTTAGGATGTCTAGTTCGTAACGACAATCGTCTCGAGTCTGACATATCTGCGCGAATT